>OZ020244.1:10541561-10823561 GCA_963971285.1 Astropecten irregularis | reverse complement strand
GTGGCTGACGGATATATGGGGCCTTCCATTGTTGACGGCTGTGCAAACTTGGCCGGATACTGTCCAGCCGAGATCATTTCGTTGGGCCCACGGTGTGATTGTTCGTCGAGTATAACATACCCGTGGATTGATCTTTCTGGACGTTCTTGGTGATACATTTTGCACAAGACTATCTTGGAGCATGATCTGGCCATGGGGCAGCTCAGGAATCCGGTGCATTTCGTGTTCGCATCTGGTGTTGGGGGTGGAGCCGGTTTGGCTGGTTTGTCTTCAGGCTTCATAGAGACTGTTTCTCGGCTATCCTGTCTGCGTGTCGTGTGCATGAAGGAGGCGTGGTCTGTTTCTTTACACCTCTCGCACCGTACTGCAATGGGGCAATCTTTCATAAGGTGTTTGTTTCCGCACTTGAAACACAGACCTTTCTCTCGGCAAAAGTCTCTTCTCTCCTGAATTGGCTTTCTGCTGAAAGGAATGCAGTCTGCGATGTGATGCCCAGGCTTGTTGCCGTGGTACAGACAGTACAGATTTGGGTCAGGTCCTCTGGTCGGTGGGGACGAAGTCACCATGACGCAAAGAGTAGGGTTACGATTGTTTGCAGATTTCTCGGTGACGGTGGGCAGGGTCTGATTGGATGGGTAGAGCTCAGGGTCGTTATGCAGCTTCGCCTTCTCATCAAGAAACTCTGCCAGCATGGCAAAGGGGGGATATCTGCCGAAGCCTGTCTTGTACTGGGATGCTCGCTTCCTCCATGTGTTATGTATGTGATGGGAAAGTTTCTCCAGAAGAGGGTGCAGATTGTGGGAGTAGTTTAAGACAGCGAGGTCGGGTAGGTCTTCCATCTGCGATGCTACATCTACGCACAGGTCAGCGAGCTCTCGTAATCTTTTGTTTTCGCCTGCCTTGAATTGAGGGAAATCCATCAGTTTGCGGAGAACTTTGATGTAATTTTTGTCTTGTTGCCGAAGCACTCTTGAAGTTCTCGCCATGCTTCATCATAGGCCCTTTCTGGGAAGGAGACATATCTATGGCGAAAACGGTCGATGAGCTTTCTGACTTCTCCTTTGGTGTATTTGGACAGGAAGGCGAGCTTCTGCGTAGCTGGAGTAGGGGCCTGGTTTACCATTGTCTCGAACGATGACCGCCAAGGTTGGAACATTATGGGGTCACCATCGTATACATCGGGTTCTTGAGTCGGTTGTCTTTGGTGAGCGAGGGTATTCGTGATCTCACGTGTCACTGCCAGAAGTGAGTCCTCTTGCGGGGCACTCATCAGGATTGGGCTGCTGGCTTTCTGGTATGGGGGAGTGGCTGACATGTGTTCGTCTGGGGGGTGTAGTGAGCTCAAATGTTGAGCTGGAAAGGATGGGTGGAAAACAGGTGCAGCTGGTTGAAGCTTACTTGTTGGCGATGGGGTCGGCTGCTGGTTATGGAACTGCAGTGCATGGTCGTTCGATGACTGGTGAGGCGACGTTAAGTATGTCTTCCTCTTCAGCTCAGAGGATCGCCTCAGCTCGGGATTTCTCAACAGCGGCCAGCTTCTTATCTGAAGCTCGGCTTCAGCGGTTGCTAGCTCCATCCTCTCTTTGCTCTCTCGTTTCGCTTGTTTGATTTTCTGATCTGCAGTTCTTTTGGCGATAGCCTCTTCGAACTCGACATTCTGTGCAGCGGCTGCTTGTGCTTTCAAGCTTCGGTGGGATGACGTTGTATTATGTGTACTGTTAGATTTTATCTTCATTGTGAGGTGGTACAGCTGTTCAGAGGATTCGGCGATGATGCGGTTGGCCTCATCCATGTTCTCGAGAACAGAAACTTTGGTTTTGAATCTGTCCTGATTCGTCTCACCGGTTTTGTCCTTGTTGTACAACTGTTCAAGTTGCGGTAGGGGCGTAGTGCAGCATGTACGTCATCTATGTTGCCCCGCAATGTTTTGGGGTTGTCGGGGGAAGCTCTAAGGATTTCTATGTTCTTGGAGACCTGCTTCCAACTTTGGTGGAGAGCTTTCTTGGATTGTTCAATGTTGTACATCAAGGCCTTGAGGGTTGGCTGTCTTGGCCGTTGTTCAGTAGTGTCACCTTCTTGGGTTGAAGTAGGAGTCCCTTCAGCCATGATGGATCTTATGCAAGATGTGAATTCCCGTAGTAGTAGTGTGTGATGATCAAAGTCAATTTACTGTACTGGTTTCAGCTGTGAGCGTAGCCTTTTTAATTGAGACGGTAGCCTACGTGTTACCAATGAGTTCAACCACGAGCAAGAAAGGAGTAACGGCCAAAGGTCAGAGCTTCAGTATCCGCACTGGTTTAATGCACGCGGTAAACTGCAAGAAAAATGCAATGAACAAGAAACAACTTAAAAAATCTAACAAGAGTGTAAAAGAAAGTACACCAGAAAATACTAGAAAGTTACATAAAAGGGACAATCTAACATGCATCGACATCTAATTATCATAATATATGGAGGAATGAAAACAGAAAAAAAAGGGGCAAAAAGGATCTCTAAACCATAAATTACTGACTAAGCCTTAACATTATTCCTCCGTGAATCGACTAGTAAAGATGAAATAGAATGAACTATCCGGGAATAAGTTCGTAAAGTAGGGGGAAGTAACTCAATCTTATTCGCATGCGAGTAAATGCACATGTAAAGTCTAGGTCCGGATATAAAAGTAAACAATGACAAACTGGATCGGATAAAAATGAACGGAAAATTGCCTTAAATCTACTTACCTGACTGTGGACGGTGGTTCTTAAAAAGGGAATATGAAAATACAAGTCTTGATAAAGATGTGAGCTAAGAACAAGCAGGTGACAAAGACTGGAGGGTCGTAAAAACGGACGATAACTTTAATCTTTTGTAAATCTGTCGAAAAATCGGGCCGCATGGCTCATTACGTGTAGTCTATGGGTCCCAGAGAAGAGCGCCCTCAATAGACAGGTACGTGTACGGACGGTGTTCCAAAACAAGCCCAATATCCAATACTAGCAGCAGCTCCAAAGTATCATTACTGATCCATTGATAAGGGAAAAACGGGGTAACCCCATTAAAATTCTTGAAAAATTATAACCACATCATTACATCCAGACGGGCCCCTTGGCTTAAGCGAATTTTGTGATGGGGCCTCTGCACTCCCTTCGTTAGAGCAATTAAGCGCCTCAAAAATGTCCAACCACGGAGAATGGCTTTACACACCAAGTTCAATGACCCTATCAATGACTACCGCCACCAATGTGAGCTTCTGCTTTCTTAGGGCGTAGGTAATCTGGGCACAAAGAGCAGGAACACGAATTTGCTTTTTTATTGTGTCTATTTCCAACCCTAAATAAGTCAAGATTTGAACTGGGCCTTCTGTCTTCTCAATGGCAATTGGGACACCAATATCATTACAGACACTTGTGAAAGTCTGCAGTAGATGAATAAACGTGGATGCTGTTGACCCTACAAACAAAAAATCATCCAGATAGTGGGTTACTAAAGATGATTGCGCGACCTGCTTAACTCGGAATTCTTAAAAGGTACCTAACATTTCAAAAAGAAAACACGAACTGGTACATCCCATTGGCAAACACCTATATCGAAATATTATTGTCAAATGTAAAGCCTACCAATTCGTAATCAGCCGGATTTAAAGGAAGAAGACGAAAAGCTGATTTTATGTCAGACTTGGCCAACCAGGCTCCTTGGCCAGCCTTCATAGCCAAATCCACAGCTGTATCAAATGAGCCATACTGAACAATGCATTGATCTTTAGAATGAAATCATTGATAGGCTCCCCTTCTGGAAATGACAAATGGTGGATCAGCCGAAAGGAATTTGGTTCATTCTTAGCGACTAACCCAACTGGTGAACATTGCAATTGGGGAAAAGGACGAATTGCAAATGGCCCCGCAATACGGCCAAGACTTATTTCCTTCACTAATTTCTCTCTTACCACTTGCGGCTGCTTAGTTGCAGAGGGTTAGCAAGAAGAATCACTTTTCATGCGAGGCATAGCCTAGTGATAAACCATTTTTAAAGCCCTCAATTAACTTGTGAGCAGCCCATTGGCTGGGATAGGATGCAACCCATCGCTGTAACACTTGCACTCTAATAGCGCTCCGCACTAATGACGTCACAACATTCCCGGATGTCAAACAAACATTATCTCACACACGTAGTGTACATGTCTGCACGCGCACATCCACACACGTTTGCATGCATGGTTGCAATGTTTGTCTGAGATCCATTTTTTTTTAGCGCAAGTGAGGAGCGCTATTGGAGTTGGAGGGACGGAAATTTCCCACCTTGGAATGATTAAGGCCAACATTGGCACTGCCCCCACCTTGCCTATTTAGGGCCACACCCCCACCTTGGCCCGCCTTACTCGCTGAGGATGCCACCGATTGTGCAACAGCATAACTTGTACTTTTTATGTAAAGACCAAAACCCCCAAATCGAGCCTGCGCATTAACCCGGCAGTTTGTTGCACTATGGCCCAACTTATTACATTTGCTACATCTATGTCCATACTTGCATCTCGGCAACGGAGAGCCCCGAAAGCTATTAAAGCTAAAAACAAATAGCTGCAGGCCTAGTATAACTATTGGCGAATTTGTGCCCTTATGATGCACCCAGAGGGGAAATGGTACCTGCAGCTGCAACGGTAAGCCACAGCTCCACATCCAAATCAGCCCATGAGTGTGACGGGTCTGCTTCTTGCCGTAGCCGGAATTGCTCGTCATAGGCTTTCCAGTCATAGCCCGGGAATTGCATTGAAGCAGTACGCACGGTTTCTGCATATTCCAATAACACTGCAATGCGTGAGGGATGTTTAACCACAAGAATGGCCATGTAAGTGTGGAAAGCCGACAGCCATCTATCAAAACTATCAATATTTTGGCGCTGGGCAGAAGTCGCATTACGTATCACCATCTTTCCCCCTTCTAAGGCAAAATTAAGCTCTGCACCCTTGTCGGCCCTAACCAAAACAGTGGTTGCTGCATCATTATAAAGCAAAAAAAAAAATCAATATATGTCCCATTCAATTTGTTTTCTTTCAGGGCAGCTGGAACATGCAACCCCAAAGAAGAGCCCATATTAACACGCGGAATGGCAGTGGGTCTTGAGGGTAAGCCTGTACAGGTACATCATCAAGAAATGAGTGTGACACTGCTGAAGATTGAACATTCAACTGGTTATGCCTATACTATCAAGACAATCAAAACTATTAGGCCTACAAGCCATACCATCCTAACCATAACTTCTGGTACCACTATCACAATCAATAATATTCTGACCACAATACTTACCCGGACCCCTCACACTTTGAGAGGAACCGGCAACAGTTGGGATGGCGGCAGGCATGACCGTGACAGAGTGGGGCGACGGTTGTTTCAGGTACGACCATCATGGGTGGTGCTGCTATAGTGAACCTGATCCCCCAGGCATCGGCGAGCTGGATGGAGTTCGGTCTGCAGTAATCACGGCACAGGAACTAGGCCTAGGAGCAGTAAAGTTAGTCATGGTAGGCCTAGTACTAGTAGTAGGAGTAGTAGTAGCAGTGGCATTATTCCCAGAGGCAATTATGTGTGTCATCACAGGAACAGCCACCGGTGTCACTTGTTGTATCCCTTCTGCCGAAACCACTGGCCGAAAACGATGTGGTTGTGGACCCCGCTTCTTCTTTGTTGAAGGTTGTGCTCCCACACCATTTCCCTGGAAACGGGCAGGCCGTCTAATTGCCCGTTTAGCACGCAGCATGTTGAAGATTGCGTCTTTTCCTTAGCGAACTGAATTCCAGTCCAAAACCAGTCCACAGATCCCAAGGGCCAAGACCAGCCTAATATATCAACTCACTGAAGAGTAATGACAAAGTGAGTCCCCTAACTTCTTTTCCCTCCCAAACCAGTTAAAGTTATTTACCCAGATCACCAATCCCATTTTTAACTGGCCTATTTGTCCTAATGAATAATCCATGTAATAATTTGGCCTTGTGATTGGTCCTCATTGTTTTAGGCTAATTATTCATAGCTGCCCTACATCCCCTAAACTTGACCTACATGTGTAAACAACACCTAGTATATATAGTGTGCATGTGATCATCATCTGCTGTCACATGCGCTTATATGCATCCTATACACTCAACCATCAACCATGCAGTCAATGTGCAGTGTAAGTATTATAATGCATTGCCTGAAACACATAATATAAATTAATACATAGTGTACATCTACATGCACAGAGTGCATTACTGATGTGGGCAGCTAGCTGTGTAAATGCAAATAAAAATTCCAAGTGTCCTATTGACTTTATGATGATCTGTTCTTTACTCAGCACCCTGGTCTCAATTGAGACCAAAACACATACATGTGTGTGTTCAGTATAAAACATTTGATCATTTATAAAAATGATAAAATCACGTATAGGCATTAGGCAGGTAATGCTAGTGGCAGTTTTCAAGTGGGAATGTTAGGCATGTGTTTACTTCAGAAACCTGAAAAATTCAAGAAAAAGTACATACTCTTTCTGTGATGTAATTAGCAATCTGACTGCATTTTGAGAAACATTCTATAAAATATGATGTGTAAAGAGTGAGTTGAAAATGGAGACATTACAGAAACCCTCTATTTTAGTTTTGTTTTTGAATGGAAGATTAGGTAATTAGAAAATATTAACTTTGTTAATGTTTAAAAAAATTTTGTTGTTGAAATAAAAGGCTTTTCATTTTGCCCAAAGAAAGTTAGACAGTTGAATAAGGGTAATCTTCATATTTTAGGTTGGTTCTGGTTAAGGAACCATAATTAATTTGCACAAAATGAAAGCACGACATGAACAAGTATATGTGTTCACAATCATTCAGACATTGTAGGTGTTTTGATATTAGTTTTTGCAAGGTTCTTTAAGGATAGTTTATGCAACATTGTTTCAGTTGAGGGATGAACAGGAACCAAAGCTGTATTACTTTCAAACTCTTTTATTTTAGCCTGTCAACTCTCATTATTTACAGCATAGATCACAATATGCATACAGAAGTATGTTGTTTTTCAGAAGATTTTGATGTGATTATTCAAAGTAAGAAATGTGTTCAGTTCTGCTCGACCTGTGACAAAAGAAAGTCACTTTTACATCACCACACTTCATCAAAAGCAAACCAAGCAATCAAAAAGAGACTTTTGGGGCTGAATTGGTTAGAGTGTTTGTCATAAATTGTGTTACAAAAGAATGTAAACCTTTGAAGAAGCATTTTGATATTACTCATATTGTTTAGCAGATTTTTCATGTCCCAGTTGCATGGTAAAAAAAAAATATCCTCTGAAATGTGAACACCCTCTTGTACATTTTTCTGTCTTAACATTTTAAGTCTTTTACTCAGCAAACTCCAAGTTCCTCTTTCTCTCTCCAGAACTTTTCAGTGAGACAATGACGCAGAGCTTCAGCTTGTCTGTTTGTATTTCTCACAGGTTGACAGTGGCTCAAACGAAACAGATTTCTGATTTTGTCCCTGTCCCTTCTTTTTTTTTCCTGTAGGGGGGTCCTTTGTCAAGTCCAGCTTTCTTGAGATGTTGCTCCACTTTCAATGCAGATGTTATGGAGCACAATGCAAGCCAAGGTTACCGTGCGAACATGCTCCCGGGGACTTTCAGATTTCCTATGCAGTACTATAACCATGCAGTGAGGCTATTATGACAACAGTAGAAACAGAGAGAGGGGGGTTGAGATACTGTACTCTGTAGTAGCAGTGGTTCATTCGGTTACAACTGGTAGGTAGGAAAGGGCGAGTTCTGCTTTCTTAAGCCCATGTCACACGGGGCAATTTCCAAGCAATTTGGGGGAAATAAAATTTGCTAGCAATCTGGTTGCCCTAGGATTGCTCCGTGTTTCATTACATGCAACACGCAGGCAAATCGATGGCAACACAGAGGCAACCCCGAGGCAACGTAGATTTCGAGTAGAATGGGTTTCTACTTTGAGGCAACCTTTCGAGGCAGCCACCAATCAGATTGTGTAGTTGATTACGTCAAACGTCAACACAGACAAAAGTTTTTTTTATCGGTAGCCATTTTGTTTGTTTTCAACGCGACAAAATACTCGGCTTAAATGACGGATATTACGAAAATTGTATGGTCCTTTGATAAGGAAGTTGCAATGATTGACTTCTATCAGGGTATGTATCAGTTTTTGTGTTATTCGTAGGCCTAGAAATAATTGGGTCGTCACAAAACAGGCTTCGTAAAATTACGATTTTGAGCTCGGGATGAATACTGCGTGTATACATTATGTATGAAAATCACAAAGTAAGGCCTGCATAGTACGTGTACATATTTTTTTGTGTGACAATGAATGGCATAGCCCACGATTTTCGATTACTGTTTTACATCGAAACCAGAACTAAGGGATATAGTTTAGATGTATTGGACTTGCTACAGGATTTAGCAGCTTTCGAACTGTCATGAATTTCGTGATACGTTGGCAGGAAGTTAAAACTAAAGTATCGGAGAGAAAATTGGGTATACAACCGTGTGGGCGAAAGCACACACACAAACGTACAGCAATACAGATATAATAATACTACTGATTACTGATACTGTTTTACCGCAGTGCTATAGTGGGCTCATAGCCATATAAAGTAAAATGTGAAATACATGGAGGCCTATGTCCAAACACAATTTCTGGCAAAACCTAAATGTGATTTATAGTATTAATATTAAGTCTCCATGGATAAGCAGATGGCTTTTTTTAGTTCAAGTTTCAAGTCAGAGCACGACATATACGCCAACCATGAGGCCGGTGTCACGAGCTCAGGTGACCGGCGTGCCGAGCTGCCCCACTGCATGCGGCAGACCAATAGGGAGCTGAAACGTCACACCATGCTTGCGCAAAACAAGACAAAAATTGGTGCATTTTATTGGTGTGCTGAGTCTGGTGTGCCCTGGCCTTGGGCCGCTGGAGCAGAAACAGTGGCCAAACTGACCACTTGTGACCTTGTGGTAATTATCTGTTCTGATTGTTGATACATAGATAAGGGGTCTGTAAGCAGCGACAAGCCTTTATACAAGTTATCCTAGTGTGGCGGTAAAAATGTTTTAAGTGGTGATCGTCTTCATTCGCTCAGTTTAGAATATCAAAAAGGGATGGATTATGAAAAGCTATAAAAGACAATAGGGAAAAGGCAATTGTAAGTAAACATCAAAGTTTGAATTTCCAAAATAACAATGGAAATTACAATAGAATTATATCTCACGGAATCAACTGGATAATAAAATCACAGCAAAATAATGCATGGAACACGGAAGGGTCTCGATCTACTGGGATGATGCCTAGTAGATCGAGCTTTTATTTAGTACAGAGAAAAAGATCCCTTGCTCAACTACATATTCTTATGTAAACAATTCATGGACCAATATGATAAAAGCACCAGGGGCGTGGATCACGGGGTGGGGGTGTTGAGTTTTCATTATTTTTGTAAATCTTAGCGCAAACGTATAATAAACGTACGCCCCACCCTCAGGTCTGAGGACTTGTCTAAACTGCTGTACAGAACACTGCAGTAGAAACACTTATACATAATGACTAGGAAACGATGTCCCTTCCATACACTGGAGTTAATCACTGTACCACATGTGTGGCTGTCATTTCAATTTACTGGTCCCTTTCAACACACACACGCAGCCATTCTGTTTTACACGTAGGGCCTATACTACCGGTCAACTCGGCACAACGGGCAGTTCAGCCCGTGTTCGTCACGTGCCTAGCTGACCGGTTTCGTAACCCGGTCAGCTCGGCACGCCGGTCACCTGAGCTCGTGACACCGTGAAAATTGTGGGGGAAATCTATTATGTCATTTATAAAAAAGTGGATGATGCAGACTAGTAAACACTGCTGTCTGGCAACAATTACACCCTGGCATGGCCTAACGAATACCAGTAATCCGAGAAGACCGTTTTGAATGGCGCCCTCTTTTGATTAAAATGAGCAACTGCGGTGGTGTTTCTCAATCTAAATGCATCACGACCCGGCTTGATACGTGGTGTACGATTTAATCCTGAAAGGAATTCGGAGTTGGAAGAATATTAGTGCTTTACACCTACTTAATTTTGCGGAAATTCATTGTTTACTTTCGGATTACGTAATCACTGTAATCTTTAATCAACCGTAGAGAGCGCTATATAGCCCGCATGACGTCATTGTTTATATTTTCTGAAAGCCCAAGATCTTCTCTATCATTTACCCATGAGGTTTTTGTGCCCAAATCCTTCCGTTTTCGAGTTATTTTGAGTCAAACTTCAACTTTCGGTAACACCGGAAGTGAAGGTCATTTGTACACAAGACTGAATATATTAATTGTTGACATTCACTCGTCGAGAAACATATGTCAATATCAAAATCATAGGTCATGTGGTTCTCAAGTTATAAAGCACCAAGGTTTTTCCTAAAAACGCGTGTTATTTGATACCCGATGACGTCATCATGACGTCAATCTTCTAAATACAACTTGGCATCATGACCGAAATTCCCACGAAGTTTCAAGTCAATATCTTGTAACTGGTCATATAGAAGTCCTGCTGACAAGTTTGGGAAGAAGACAAATAAAAAAATAAAATAAAAAAACTCTAACAATAACAATAGGTTTTCGGCTTGAACCCGAACACCTAACAAAGGGTTTTCGGTGACGCGGAAAACCCAAAAAGAACCGCACATGTGTATATCTACATTTTAAAATCAGAATGAAGACAAATTAAGCGAAGCGGAGGAAACTGGCCCACAGACTCCAGAAATGCAACCACCACTACCTAAGCAGACCAAGAAGAGGAAAAGTCCAGTCATCAAAGCAGGCTCTGATGGAAGAAGCCATCAAAACCTCAGAAGCGAGGAGAAATCTGAAGCGGGAAGATTGCTTCGCACGCCGGGGAGCGATATCCCTTCTCAGACTTGGCTTCAACGCGAGGGAACACGCCAAGCTAAAGATTCAGCAATTATTGTGAGGGGCCACAATTATTCTTTAGCTATCGATAAATGATTCATATTGTTCAATGAGTGAATTTTGAAGTATTCCTCCATTTAATAATTTCAGCAGCAAAAACTACGATCCTGTAAAAATAATAAAAAAATACCATACACTTGCCATGTCAAAAAACACCCCCCACCTCGATTCCCCCGCATCATTCTCATAGGAAGCAATCTTAATGGTCAGTCAAACAAAATACGAACACATGAACTAAAATGTGTATAAATGTGTATAAGTATGTCCAAATAAATTTATTTACAAGTTATTCACAAATTATGTACAATAGTTAGATTCTTTAGATTTCCTTGGCCATATTATCCAAATACATGTAGCGGGTCAGGAAACCCTTTAGGCAACCTGCTGGTTCACCAGGGTGGGTTGTTTTATCACCTCAACCATCGAGGCTGGAAAAGCTTCCCCTCTCTGGGACAAAAAAATTCCTCCACAAAAATCACTAACAACAAGATTATTTCCACCAAGAGCAAGTACTTGTTTGAAATGTTAGCAGTTTCATCCTGGCCCTGGTTTTAGGATCTTGTCAGTTGTAAATCACACACCCTCCATGAACAACATTATTAAACAGAAATTCCGATCTCCCCCAGGTAAATCCATAATTTGGTTTTTGAGTCGAAGAAATACAGATTCATGGGTGGGTAGAATGCTACGATGACAGTCATCTGTGAAATTTCCAGTCCCGTACGGTGCCCACTTTTTTGAGAAAACAGTTAAAACGCTCACAGTGTTTTTAAGTCTTTGCACAGGACTTTTGGTTTTCCTGGGATCAAAACTGTTTTTGGTAATTGGTTTTACTCTTTTCTGGATAAAATAGAGTTTCAGGCAGAAAACATTTAAGGGTTTTATTCACTAGCTTAGTTTTCTTTATACCTATTTTCAGATTTCCGGATGGGTGTGCACTGACACTCGTAAGAAGAGAAACGTAGTGAGGAGTAAATTCTGTGACAGACCGAGCATAATTTCCGGCCAACTTCAGCAAAAAAACGTTAATTTTCGTCCAAACGCATTCAGACTCGGACAGATTTTTCAACTCTGCGCAAACTCAGCTTTCTCATTTTTACTCATTATCACATTCTATTTCGTGTTCGTGCATTCAGGATTTGTGTCTTACCCTTCAGGTTCGCCTTGGTGCGTTCTTTTTTTTTACGAGGGGCAATCAAATTAAAAGCCAGGGACGGGTGCTTTTCTTTTTCGATTTTTTAGACAGACACTCTATTTGGCACTTTAAATTTTCGATTTAGATGTGACTTGGATAAATTAAGTAATCTGGGGGTATATTTTCTGGTCAAACAGGGTTGGTCTTCATGATTCAAACTTTCAGTTATAAACCCCGTCATTATACTTGATGCCTATACCTCACTCATGGACAGTGACTTTAATTAACTTGCTATAGGAGGCGCACGTGTTTTCACCCTCACTTCATGTTTAATACTTAAACAAACATTTTGGTAAAACAGAAAGGACTGATTCTATATTTTAAACGAAAAATATATGTTTGTATTCCTTTCTGCAGACTTTTTCTTTGTGTGTATTGCTTTATAGCTTTTTGCCTTTTTTTTTTTGGCATAGCCCTTAATTTCATGACGTGCAAGGCATCTTGCCATGAAGGTCAGAATTTGAATGTGCATTTGTGAGAAGTGAATGCTTATCCACCAATTGAGTTGGGTGCTTCCCAGACCGCTGTTTAAGGCCTTTGATGAATATTAATGCACGACAGGACTTTAACAGGGATTTAATTTCGGACGTACACTACCCACAGACACTGTGAGGAGTGTATGTTCACATAATGAAATCCCTATTGTTAAAAATCATTGATATGTGCAGTCAAATTGTTACCGCTGCACTAGCAGACGCTGATCAGTAAAAGGAACATTTTAGTAATACCAATTAAAGTATTTGCTTATTCTGAATTATTTTACTTCGTAGTCAATGAATGTTTTTGCTGTTTGCTTGAACTCAGTGGCGTTTGCTTGCTTTTCATACGACCCCAATGACTATACACGAAGTATTCACCGGAGCATAATCATAATTTTGCGAACCCTGTTTTGTGACGACCCACTTATTTCTATAGGCCTTGATCAATCGAGTAGGATTCCGGCGATGCAGGAGAGGTTCGGCTAGATGACGGAGTAGGGCTCTTAATGGAGTTTTCATGATGCATGATAAGCTCCCTAGAAAATTGTGAAGATGCCATATCATCAAATATAAGGCTGACACTAGTGGCAGCATACTGCTCGTAAATGAAAAAAAAAAGAACTGTATGCACATGCACTAGACAATCCTGTTATGAACTAATAGAGCACGCAAATCATATCGAGTTAACACTGGTTTATTTTGGCATAAGCAGCGAGACATGTACATGTGTGTACAGTTCAACTGACAGTCAACATTACAAGTGACTTAATGCATAATAACACGAGACCACTAGTGTATGGCAATACACTGGTGCATACACCAAATTATTACAATGTATCAATTTAGCTGTGAAGCGTTCCCACGGTACCAGATTAGGGTCACAAAAGCAATTCCAAATATGGGTGTAAATAGAGTCAATGTACTGAGTCCATAGACTAGCAAAAGTCCTTTAGATGAATACATTACACTCCTCCTTCCTATAGAGATACATATATTCTGCAGAACTTGGAAATGGAAATCTATCAAATGCATGACTAGAGATATTTGTTATTAAGGCTAACTCGAATATTTTTTTTTTTTTTTAACAACCATGAACAACAAACAAATGTTCAACTCAAATCAAATGTCTTAATCATGAAACAAGTGAGAAGCCATCAAGTACAGGGGTGGACTACCCTGACTTGCAACAGTCTGCACTGAGGATTTTTCTGCCTCAGATGTGTGCAGCTGTACCTACTTAGGTTTTGAAAATCCATATCGCTCAGGTGGATTTCTGGTGCGAGATGGGTAATTCTTGCCAGGTGGTGTAGACGTTGACGAATTATGCCAGGCTGACACTTGCACGATTCTGTGGCACGTATTGGCACGCCAGTGCGCAAACCAGACGTAAACTGGCGTGAAGTGTGCGTAAACCCGTCGTGACTTCGTGCCATGTCGGGACGAGAATTTTGAAATGTTCAAAATTTTGGTCACGACAAAATTTAGCGACAGGGTTGTGAACTATGCGCAAACTGTTCGTGAACTCGTCAGGACGATGCGGGAGGATGCGTGCCAGTGCGTGGCAGTGCGCGCCATGCCACGACTGCCAGGAATAGTTCACGAACAGCTCACGTCGAGTTTACGAGTAGTTCACGACATGTTCACGAATTGGTTCGCGTCGCAGCGTGGCCGTGCCTTCCCACTGACACAGTCACGTGTACTTCACGCATTGATGGTACGAGCAGTTCACGACTAGTTTACGCACTTCACGAACAGTTTGCGCATGGCACGAGCAGTTCACGACGAGTTCACGAGCAGTTCACGACTACTGCGCTACAGTGGCGCTCGCGTCGGTGCAGGGGTATTATAGGGCTTCATGTACAATGGCCAGAAGAGCTGCCAGGTATAGGCATGACCAGGGGTTGTGGAGGCCCCCTTTTTACATGGCGTGCCCACGTCGGCACGACACCGTCCGAATTGCGCAAACTCGTCGTGCCAATGCGGGAAGTGCGTAAACTATGCGCAAACTATGCGCAAACTATGCGTGAACTCGTCGTGAACTATGCGTGAACTAGTTGTGAACAGTGCGGGAGCCTCTCAGTTCGTACCCCAAAATGGCACGACTTGCCACGACAAAATCGTGGCCAAAAGTCGTGCAAGTGTCAGCCTGGGATAAGGCTCAACAGTTAGTGGGAGTTCTGGCTGGTTGTCTGGTGCGGGTGGTTCAGGCTCAACTGGTTCCTGCTCGGGCTGTGCTCTGGAACTGGAAGTGGTTCTACGGTGTCTGATGGATGGTCAATGTCGTCGGGAACTGTTTCCTTTGGAGGTTCCTGTTTGCAAAGGTGATCAACGTGACGTTTTACCTCACAACCGTTGTGCATGAGGCGGATCTTGTAGGACACTGGACCGGTGTGGCTTGTGACGGTGCCTGGCAACCACGAGTATCCAGTTTTGGTGAAGTTGCGAACCAACACTGTATCACCAATCTCAAACGCACGTGTCTTGGAATGTTGGTCGTGGTGATACTTCTGCTTATCCTGGTTCTTGTGAACGCGACTGGAAATGTCAGGACGAAGCTGATCAAGATGACAACGCAAACGTCGACCCATCAGCATTTCCGAAGGAGATAACCCTGTAGAACTGTGCGGGGTAATCCTGTAGTGGAACAGGAATATGAAGACTTTGGTTTCAATTGTCCCTGTGTCCATTCGCTTCATAGCATTTTTGAAGGTGCGCACTGCACGCTCAGCTAAACCATTTGCAGCCGGATGATACGGTGATGTGCGAATGTGAAGAATACCATTCTTGGTCATGAATTCGCTAGTGAATGGTGTACCATTGTCAGACACGACTTTGTCTGGCAATCCGTGTGTAGCGAAGGCTTGTCTGAGTTTCTCGATTGTTGCATGAGTCGTGGCATTGTTCAGTGGGAAGACTTCCATCCACTTTGAGTGCGAGTCCACAACAATGAGAAACATCTTGCCCATGAAGGGAACAGCATAGTCAATATGCAGTCTGGACCAAGGTCGTTCAGGCCAAGTCCAAGGATGAAGTTCACTCTTGGGTGGCATTGGCTGATTTTGTTGGCAGTTGTGGCACGTCTTGACTTCTGTCTCGATGTCAAAGTCCATCTTGGGCCACCATGCGAATGTTCTGGCGAGGCTTTTCATTCTTGCTGAGCCAGGATGTCCTTCGTGCAAGCCATGCAGGATGCGTTTACGCCCCTGCGGTGGAACAATCACTCTACTGCCCCACATAAGACATCCGTCTTGTACCGAGAGCTCAGCACTGCGAGTTGCATACGGTTTCATATTCTCCTCCCCCTTTAGCTCTTGAGGCCAACCCTCCTGGACGTAGCGAAGTACTCTCGATAGGAGGGGGTCGCGACGAGTCCAAGTGCGAACGTGTGATGTGGAGATCGGGGACGCGTCGATGCTTTCCATCAGGAGAACAGTCTCGAGAGGATCCGGAACTTTAGCAGGAGCAGTGGGCAATGTTAGACGACTCAGCGCGTCTGCATTTCCATGAGCTGTGGTTGACTTGAAGACCAGCGTATACTCATACATGGCTAAGGTAAGTGCCCACCGTTGGATGCGAGCTGAAGCTTGGGAAGGTATTGCTTGCTGTTCGTTGAAGAGGCTCAGGAGGGGCTAATGGTCGGTCACTAACGTGAAATGACGACCATAGATGTAGCTGTGGAACTTAGTGACTCCGAACACGCAAGCGAGGCCCTCCTTTTCAATTTGTGAATACTTCTTCTCAGCTGGAGCCAATGTCCGTGAAGCAAATCCGATTGGTTTCTCCGAACCGTCAGGCATCCTGTGAGCGAGAACTGCTCCTATGCCGTACTGAGATGCATCACAGGAAACAATCACATCCTTCTTGGGGTCGAAGTGTACCACGAGGTTTGACGGTAGAAGGAGATCCTTCGAAGCACTGAAAGCGTGTCGTTCCTCAGCACCCCATCTCCATCTGGTGTCTTTGCGCAGTAACCGATACAGGGCTGCCAGGGTCGTCGAGAGCTGCGGCAAGAACTTGCCATAATAGGTAAGCAAACCTAGGTAAGCTCTCAGTTCAGTCACATTTGTTGGTGCTGGTGCATTGCGGATAGCGTTGACTTTGTCGGTAGTCGGGTGCAGACCCTGTGCGTCGATGGCATGACCCAAGTACACGATCGAAGGGGCCATGAACTTGCATTTGGTCAACTGGAGACGAAGACCAGCTTGCTCCAGGCGCTTCAATACAGTGGAGAGGGTAGCAAGGTGAGATTGATCATCTGGACCTGTGATCAAAATATCGTCGAGATACACAGTCACGTGTGGTATGCCTTGCAGAATGTTTTCCATTGTCCGTTGGAAAATCGCAGGTGCAGAGGCAACACCGAAAGGCAAACGGGTGTAGCGGAAAAGACCGCGATGCGTGTTGATGACAACGTAGGCACGTGACTCCTCATCCAATATCAACTGCTGATATGCTTGGGAGAGGTCGAGCTTGGTGAATTTGGATCCACCTGCGAGTGACGCGAACAGATCTTCGATTCTGGGTATTGGATATTTATCCAACTTGGCGGCTTGGTTCACGGTAAGTTTATAGTCACCACAAATTCTCACGGAAGATCCGCCGGGCTTGAGTACTGGAACAATGGGCGCGGCCCACTCGGAAAACTCTACTGGTTCAATGATCCCAGCAGCTTGTAGGCGATCCAGTTTGTCTTCCACCAATTTTCGCATAGCGTAGGGCACTACTCGAGCTTTACAGAATCGAGGCTGAGCATCTTTGTCGACGTAGATTTTGGCCATGGTGCCCTTCAAGGTACCAAGCTCATCCTTAAATACTGCTGAATGAGCTTTGAGTACTTCATCGACATTGGTGGACGCATTGAGAATGTTGATCTGCTGCCAGTCTAGCCTGATTGCTTGCAGCCAATTCCTGCCAAAAAGGCTCGGACCACTGCCTTTGACGACAAGCAGTGGCATGTCGAATGTTTTAGCATTGTTCTGGACTTCGACGTTGAAGGTTCCCAGGATTTCGACTCGTTCGCCGGTGTACCTGCGGAGTTGCAGTTCCGATTTCAGAAGATTCGCTTTTGGCCATAGCGACTTGAAGGTCTTCTCTGACACTAGTGAAAGTGCTGCTCCGGTGTCAACTTCCATGACTAGATCCTTGCTGTCAACCAACATGGTAACTTTGATTGCCTTCATACCCGGCCGATTACTGGAACAACCAAACAGAGAGTACACAGGCGTGTCCTGGTCTGATTCACTCCCATCGCTGTCTGTCACGATGTTGTCTGCGGTAGCATTCATCTGCTTGACTTGTGGCTTTTTCCCACTTCGACAAACGCTTGCAATGTGGCCACGTTTCTGACAGTTAAAACACGTATTATTCCTGAATCTGCATCGGTCAGGAGTGTGTGTAGATTTGCCACAACGATAGCAAGGTTTCTGCCTCTTATCTGCGGTTGAGTCGTGCTGTCTGTTTGCACTGACTGTGGGTTTTCGTCTAGCCTTTGACTGACTTTTCGAAAGTTTGTTCAAAGTTTTCTCGCTTTGGTTCTGCGTCATGTGCAGGTTTTTCAGATTTTTGGCTGCTCTTTCCATGCTAAGTGCCAATGCCAGTGCTCTCTCTAGCGTTAGATTTTTCTCAGAGAGAAGGGTTCGTTGGATGCGGTCGTTTCGAACGCCGCATACTAGGCGATCACGTAGCATATCGTCGAGTGTATCGCCATAGTTACAAAATTCGGCCAAGGAACGCAATGATGCCACATACTGGGCTACAGACTCACCCTCATCTCGAGATCGGCTGTTGAACTTGAATCGTTGAACGATTTCCGAAGGCACCGGGTTATGATGCTGTGACATGCACTGAACCAGTTCATCATAGGATTTGTCTCCTGGTTTTGCGGGAGCAACAAGGTTGCGAAGCAGTTTGTATAGGCATGAGCGCCGATCACAGTCAACAACTCTGCTTGTTTCTTTGCTGCGGTAGTGATGTCATTCGCGACAAAATAATGTTCCAGCCGTTCAATGTATTGTGGCCATTCCTCCTTCCCTTCTCGAAATTCCTCGATATTTCCAATCAGAGCAGCCATAACCATTTATTATCCTCGTCGCCAGTTTGTTATGAACTAATGGAGCACGCAAATCATATCGAGTTAACACTGGTTTATTTTGGCATAAGCAGCGAGACATGTACATGTGTGTACAGTTCAACTGACAGTCAACATTACAAGTGACTTAATGCATAATAACACGAGACCACTAGTGTATGGCAATACACTGGTGCATACACCAAATTATTACAATGTATCAATTTAGCTGTGTAGCGTTCCCACGGTACCAGATTAGGGTCACAAAAGCAATTCCAAATATGGGTGTAAATAGAGTCAATGTACTGAGTCCATAGACTAGCAAAAGTCCTTTAGATGAATACATTACAAATCCCTAAATGCAATTTTTTCCCGTGGTAATTTTTCTTTGAGGGCAACAATGCAACAAATGGTAGAATTTGAACATTTTGTCTCCAAAATTCTTGATATTATAAAAACAAAACAGAGCAAGTCTCAAAATCTCTGGCATCTGGACGTTCAGTTTTCACCACAACCAATTGTCTTGCTTCATATTCTCTTTTAAAAATTTGCTATGATTTTCACCACCTATAGATTAATTGATAACTGTACCTGTTTTATTTGAGTTCTCGGTATAGCTTCTAAGCCCAACTTAAAATGTTTTACGATAAACGAAGCTGGATTTTTTCACACCATACCATTTTACTGAACGTAGTGGCTTACAGTGAACAGGGCTTTCAAGCCCTTTGACCTTAAGATGATCAATCCTTTGATGATCAATTTCAGACGGCCATAAATAATTTCCTTCTGCTCAACATTGGCAAACTTTGGTTCAGCAAACTTGTCAATACCTTAATATGTGTCCTCTATTTATAACCACTGATGCTAGCACTACCTAAAACTATGACATCATGTTCTGGGGAGCACTGGAGAGCCCCGTATTACTTGATCAGAAATTTTGTTTTCCAAGTTCAAGAGATCCACTGTCAATATCTAGCATGATGAGAAACTTGAATCCTTGGGTCTGCTGGTGTCTTTCATTCAGGGTCTTTGCTATATTCTTGAAGTCGTGAGACGCACGTGCTGTTTATTTTTTAGCTCTTTATATTTGGCCTCCATTGGCATCACCGAGTACTGAGAGGACCAAAACACCTACTGCAATTGGGTAATGCATGTAGTTCCGCTGATTAGTTGTCCATTTCCTTTCTGGGAACAGCTTCAGGAAAAGTAATTGTTGATCCTCAATTTTAGAGCTGAGTAAATAATGGTGCTGCTTGAAATTTTCAATTGTCTCTGACTGATAACTTGGGGATTCTTTTTGTATACAAAGCTTTAATTTAAATGATTTCTTCTTGCTGTTTAAACTTTAAAGGGTTATTCGTTTCCTTTGAAAAAGTGACATGACAATATACTTCTGCAGCGTATTCCTGTTGCACAGAAATCACTGGCAAGAACTCCTATGGACCTAGTGAATCACTCCCTTCAGATTCAAGTAAGGAGTGGCCTATACCTTGTAACTCCAAAGGTTCAACCAATAATTCTACAACCCTTATGTACTTCTTTTGTCTATAATCTGTTTCAAATTCATAAAAGGGACACCTGACATTGGCTTCAATTGGTTTCTAAAATTTGCCAGTAATGGTGTCAAGTGTTGTTCTACTCGGCTCACAATAATCCAACATCTATATGTATTTATCAATGATGTAATTGAAAGTTAAAGGAACTGCAGTGCTCAGTTAGCGTGCTACATTATGGATGTCTTTATGTTGTCCTATAAGCTTGTGGTTCCCTCTGTTTAACTATGGTCCTGTACAAGAACGTCAGGATCATCAAGATCATGAGCAATCCGTCCTGCTGTTTCAACAACTTCCTCCATCGCCTACCCTGCTGGTTCAACAACAGTGGTTCACTAATGTATGTTATGGGAAGAGCAAAGCTATTGTAGCGGTCTCCCCGGCGGCGCACCCGGCTTACCCTCGGCGGACTCACGAGCGGCAATGAGTCTGCGGGAAGCAGGTCCGTTTCGGAGGCAGTCTACCGCCAGGCCCGCGACACCTGCCGAACAGATATGGGACTGCGGCTCTGGCATACCTAGTCTTCTTCGATAGCGGCAAGATGCTTCCACAGTAGAGTCCCAGCAACAACTAACCCCAAAGCATGGTTTCACATCAGTTATAAGCACATGTGGCGAAATAGGCTGGCGCCCTCACATAAATAACTCCCAAGCAGTGCTCACGGCGGCGAGGACCTATACAGCGGTATCGACGCCGTATCACCCAACCCGATATTATCGATACTGCATTGCTTTACATTGGCGCCTTTCAAGTTTGGTCAGCCCCTGACCTAAAAACTTATAATAAAATAATACGCAATGCACCTACTTACTATAACACAGGTTTGCTTTCTGCCATTTATACTATCGTTTTAAAGTCTAAGCTATGGTCTTCGCCTTTCACCTCTCGCCTCACCTGTAGGCGACATAGGCGATTTTTTCCTAAGTGAAATACTGAATACTCAAACTTTCTTCAAACACGCACAACATCATTACACTTTAAACATCCTTTAAAAGTTACAAAAATATAGTTAAACACTAAGTTTCTTTTCTTAACGAAACATCTTAAAGGCGTATTAAAATTAACTGTAATCATCTTTGGTAAAAACAATCATTTTGTCAAAACCGTTAGCCTAACACACTGATTAAACGATTTTTATTACATAATCTCGTGATTCTTGACGCGCATTATGTGTGTGTGGTCAGGTTGACGTTTGACTTTATTCAGGTGTTATCCCAGCCATGAAGTGCACATCAAAGACTCTATCACTGCGATCCTCGATGACAAGCTCTCCATCCTTGTAAACTCTCCGGGTTGATGTCTCGGTTATCTTGCTCACTTTGCCCAACATGGTGTCTTCCAATTCTGCATTGGTCGCCGCACCTCCAACGCCTACCACATCGGCAATCTCGTCTCGCACCAGCCTACGAATCCTCGTAAGACGTTGTGATCCAGCGGCTCCGGCAGAGGGGACCTTCAGGAATACTACATCGTAGTGGCGTGCACGACTCTCTTGTGTCGTCTGCGTGGCACCGGCAACCACACTGGTTTGACCCTCCTCAGTAATCTTGACTGCCAGGCCAGACAGCAAGTAGCTCACTGGTAGCTCCGTAGGTGGCGAACTTTCCTTCTCGACTCCTGAAGAGGACTCGCCTGAAGGACGCGCCTGCTGTTCGCCCTCCTGTCATCTCATCTGCTGTCGCATCATACTCAGAAGCTTGCCCCCTGGGATAGGCCTAGGCGTAGGTAGGTGCGCTCTTCGTGTTTGGTTTCTCAGCCCATGACGTAGACATCGGTGACAAGGCTATCTCGATAACCCGCCACCATGCACTAGAGGGTGTATCATGACAATCCGCTAGCGACTACTAAAGCTTACCGCACACTATACGATCCGACATTCCGACTTGGACCCGACTGGTTTTTGGAAGGATCTCAAAGCATTCTTGGAGTCTTAACCGTGCTTGTTCCCAGTCGCAGACCCACTCTGATGGCCAGTCGGCAAGATTCGACTGTCGAATCACGGTTAAGACTCCCAGAATGCTTTGCGATCCTTCCAAAAACAGTCGGGTCGTATAGTGTGCGGTGGGCTTATTTTGACTCGCATAAAGTCGGATCGTACTTCCGTGGAAGCACTGCACGCGCGCAATTAAGCTAGCGGCACTGTCTTAATATATTTGGGCATATAAGAGCATTTAGCTCATAGGATTAAAGGTATGTTTCCCTTTTGTTTTTCAAAATAAATAAAAAAAAGAGATAAAAAGTTCACTTAAGTATGCACCAGATCGCAACATTAAGAGCTAAAAATTGAAAAAGCTCCCTACCATGGGAGGGGGTAACCCCCTCCCCTCACTTGGTTGCTTTGCTCCCTCACTTTTGCGCTTGTGCGTGCGCTGAGACGCCGCGTCATGAGAATCTCACTCATGAAAAAACTTTTGAACTTGGCATCTCTGCATTAAAATAAGACAATAATTAACCCCAAGATAAATATTAAGTTACTCAATACAAAGGATGTTGTATAATAGGTTTGTATTAATATGTAATAGTACAATTATAGAATGATGAGTTTAATAAAAGAGAAATTATCCCGGAGCCCTATTTTCTATGAGGGACTTATTCTAAGTTGCTGTGTGAGAAGTCATTTCCTCGAGCCGGAAACACTAATTTGCATATTATAATGAGGATAACATCAGATATATGGGGCCGGGCAAAGCGCATATCCACACAGTTGAAAATAGGAAAGTCACCAAAGCGATGGAATGTTAGGATCTAAACATGACACTACCTTGCAAAATTTATGTACGTGATTTTCTACGAAAGACTTGTGGAATACTTGGCGTTGAACCTTAAATTGCAATGTTGCATCAAGTATACATGTCAGCGGTACTTGTCCTGGCTTTAGTTTGCCGTAGTTTAGTGGCTTGAAATGTCTGCAGAAACAAATTAGACAAGTAAAATAGTGTGGTACACGGAGGAGCAATGTACCCTTTTGCAGTTCATTTTATTTGAATATTTCTCTTATTTAAAATCATTTACCACTTCCTTGCACTTGTCCCTGCTTTCCTGTACAGACTCTGATAGAAATTCTACTAAGGGATGATTATCATCACCAACTTCGATCAATTTGGCCGTGAGCTGTTACTGAATATGCTCAGAATTTGTATTCCATGACGCTGCCAATTCGTCCAGCTGTACTGCTGACCGTTTGGCACTGATGTATTCCTGACAGCGTTTACCCAGCTCCTCCTCCTGTCTACGTTGATTGCTCCTAGCCAAGGTGGATGCAATCTTCACATCAAGCACATTGCATGCAACCTCCAGGCTATTAAAATGCTTCAGGAAAAGACCGAGACTGATGTGCAAACCTGGATGACACACCTACAGTAATCAGTGGAGGAGAATAAAGTAATCATTCAATTTAATGTACCAAATGAATGTCATTGTCGTCTTGGATTAATCTGCTGTTAATTTTAAAAATGTTTAGATTTAAATCACTGATTGTAGAACAGATGTTATAGGTGGGTTATTTTACCTGTGTGAGAGGGAGGACTGAAGGTCTGATCCCATTGTTGTACAGTTTATAATGTTTTGGATTGGCTCATACTCTGCAGTGTCCTTTCCTGTACAGCCCTCCTACTCTTCTTTTTAAGATACATGTCCTCTTTTGTTACTACTGTACAGTACAAACAACAGTGACGACCTGTTTGAACATAGAAATGCCTGGATGCACTTCACAGCATTTTCACATTCAACCAACATGATTGAGAACTCATCAAGTGCTTTAGGGTTGCCTGCACGTACACGAGCGCTTTTTTGATGAAGGAGTTGGCCATATGAGATGTACATCTCCGTATCGTGACTCCAACTCCTTCAGAGCTGCTGGGTATCCTTGTTCAGTAGAAAGATGACTAAAAGTTGTGAATTGCTCCAAGTAGCTCATTCTCTCGTCATCATTCTCAGTGTGTACTGCAACTTTAGTGTTAAACTGCCGAATGCATTTCCGGTACCGTAGTCTGCTGGATCCCCACTAAACCACTTGATCTCCGGGGTAGGCCTTTTCAGTTGCCGGACAACAGCCATAAGGGCGTTGTCACCAGACATGGCACTTTCATTTTTGTTGTTGACACCATGCTTGTCACCTTCACCTGAAACAGAGTGGTTTTTACTGGCATGCAATGGCATTGATAAACTGTGACATGTGGAATTATTACAACTCTGCTTACATGTACCATAAATAGTACTTCTCTGATTACGCATCTCGGGTACAAAACAATCAGCATTGGAATTGAGCACAAATTGACAACTGTTGGTCTGTTCCACAATGTTAGACTGGTTATTTGGTTGTGCAACAATTGACACATCATTATTCATTTGCTCAACTGTATTCAAATTCCTAAAAGGAACTGCACTTTACTTCAACTCAAAACCGTCCAAAACCTTTTCCTTTGCATGAACGATGTCCAGTTCTGTGGTCAAAGTCAGCTCCTCTTCTTCCAGCTTCAGTTGCAACTTCGCCTTCTCAGTCTCTTGTCTCCTCTTAAAGTAACTTCATATTTGTCTCCAAATCTGCTTTCTCCTGTTCTCCCTTGAGTCGTGCCGAGGACACAGCGCTTGCAATGGAAGATCTTGAACTCCGTCTATTCATGTGGGATATGTTCGTCAGGCTTTCACTCTCTGTGGCACTATGGTGTTGGCATCGAACTCCGTCATCTTGCTGCTTGTGTGACTGGGCTGTCTCCCAGTTGGAATAGAACGTCTTGAAGTTCTTCAATTATAATTGGCAGAGGCCTAAATGTCTACATGGTCATTATTCATACAATTAGTCATTTGTATACATGGCCAAAAAAATGTAATAAAATGTAATGCATGTAATTATTTTTGGCTCTTAAAAAATTCTCAATATTGTGGTATTTTTCTGTGAAAGGAAACACTATTATTCCAAGCAATTTGTATTTCAACAATTAAAAACCTCATCTTCGAGTAACTTAAAGAAACACACTTTTATTTGAATGGTTTCCTTCCTTTATATTTCAATTGTAGCGAGACTGACTTTATAAACAGTATGCACAGCCATACACGGAGAACCAGCAGGAAGCTGTGTTAAAGGAACTCATGGCAGTCTTCAACCCGGGGAGTACTCGCGTAAGTTCAAGCTCTCAGAAAATTCCTAGCCATGACCTGACAATTTTTGTCTGTGCATTAAAACCCATAAAAAACTCTTTTTAAGGCCTTAAAGGTAGTATCCTACTTATGGTAAGTAGCCAAAACAGAAATGTTCACAGATTTAGGTAAAAGGTACAGGGTATGTTGTGGAAAAATGATTTGTTTTCTAATTTGTGTTGAATAAAATCATGTGAAATTCCATTTCACAGCTGAGTAATGTGGTTACTTTTTTCTTAATTTCATTGCAGTTGCTGGAATACGTATCCAAAGTGTTGCTCCCTGAGGCAATGATCTTGATTTGCCAGGATGTCCTTGGCATCTCCAATGATAAAGCAGTGGCGATTTTGGAAAGACCTACATACGAGTAGAACCACGAGTAGGGGACACGTGTGGGTCACTTAATTTTGAGGGTGTTGGTCAGTCAGGCAGTAGGGATGCTGGTAATGGGCCTTTCCCATAAAATTTGTTAATGAGATACGCGCAAGCTTCATGCCCTCTGCGTTGTACATGGTACGTACATGCCTAATGTAGCTGCAACTTTCTTGCCAACCAGTAGTGCATTTGCGCGGGCGCAGCATATTTCATGGGAAAGGTCCATTGATTTGTTCATTTTCAATCCCATGGTAGAGATGCAGGTAATTGATTGGTAATTGGCAGTAGGGCTGCAGATAATTGCATCCACACTGCCTAACTGACCAAAACCATACCAATCAAGTATGGATACAGGGGAGGTAGTAGGGGTGTATGTAATTGGTCATTTGTAGGGATGCGGTCAGTCAGGTAGAAGGGATGCAGGTAATTCATTGGTAATTTGTAGGGTTGTGGTCAGTCAGGTAGTAGGGATGCAGGTAATTGGTTATTAAAAGGGTTGTGGTCAGTCAGGTACATAGTAGGGGGGAGGTAATTGGTTATTTGTAGGGTTGTGGTCAGTCAGGTAGTAGGGATGTAGGTAAATGATTGGTTATTTGTAGGGTTGTGGTCAGTCAGGTATTTGGGATGCAGGTAATTGATTGGTCATTGTAGGGTTGTGGTCGGGGAGGTAGTAGGGATGTTGGTAATTGGTCATTTGTAGGGTTGCGGTCAGTCAGGTAGTAGGGATGTAGGTAATTGGTCATTTGTATGGTTGGGGCCAGTCAGGCAGTAAGGATGCAGGTAATTGATTGGTCATTTGTAGGGTTGTGGTCAGTCAAGTAGTATGAGCGCAGGTAATTAATTGGTCGCCAGTAGGGTTTTTGTGGTCAGTCAGGTAGTAGGGATGTAGGTAAATGGTTATTTGTAGGGTTGCGGTCAGTCAGGTAGTAGGGATGCAGGTAATTCGTTATTAGAAGGGTTGTGGTCAGTCAGGTACATAGTAGGGGGGAGGTAATTGGTTATTTGTAGGGTTGTTGTCAGTCAGGAAGTATGGATGCAGGTAATTAATTTGGTAATTTGTGGGGTTGTGGTCAGTCAGGTAGTATGGACGCAGGTAATTAATTGGTCGTCTGTAGGGTTGTGGTCAGTCAGGTAGTAGGGATGCAGATAATTAATTGGTTGTGGTCAGTCAGGTAGTAGAGGAGCAGGTACATATAGATGATTGGTTAATGTTTGGATGGTGTCTTTCATTCACCATCCATGGACAATTGATTGCTTGTGATTGTGTTGGCCGAGCTAATTGAAATTGCAGAATGGGTTATAAGATGAGATGTTATTGACAAGTTAATATGTCAGTAAGAAAATGAAGATGAAATGTTGTTACATGAAATTCCCCATGAAATAATTTGAATGTTCTTGCTAGTATTTGCATCAATTTGTATTTATTCTTGACATAAATCATAAGCAGATGCGGACAGCTAGGAAATGAATGTTTAACTCAAGTTTGCTGTTATTTCAGGTTTTTGTGTGAATTGGTGAAAACATGCGAACACACGTATTTTTATTCAGTTGGAAAGCTGTTATTATTAAATATGAATGGAATATCTGAAATATGAAATAAACTGAATGAATTCAATGAATGTCTTTGTGTCGGGGTCTTAATCATTTTCAATTGGTGTTGGCTACATATAATCTTGGATGTGATACAATAACCTCTTTACATATTCACAATGATCCTGGCATGAATATTAACCACTGACTGATACTTAATTGCTATGATCCTGGCTTTATAATTTGTATGTTTGTTTGTTTGTTTGTTTTATTTCCATTCATACTTCAAACATACAATGAATAAAGATTAATGATTAAAACAAGTGTATCAAAATAGAAAAAGCAGAACAATACAGCATGAATGGGGGTGGCATCCAGAGAAGGACTAGCCTTCTGTAGTGGAGCACCCGAGACTGCGGTCAAAGTAAACTACATGTATTTGGAATAATGCAAACAATAAGATCCCAGGTAGAGTTTATAAATGTAGTAAGTTCAAACATAAAGTGAGCACATACAAAAACATAAAAGTCGTATACATAAAGGAGAAAAAAATAGGGAAAAAAGGAATTAACGTCTTGCTGAATGTAGGCACGAGTAGCAGTTAAGATTTGTACAAACAAAATCATTGTACTTATTTAAATAGAATTCCTTGAGGTGTTTAACAAAAAGCTTTTTGGATGAACTGACCAGAAGAAGTCTAAGTTGATCAGGAAGACCATTAACAATTCGAGGCAAAATATTACGGTAATTAGCTGATGTTATGTCCAGTCTAAATGTACTACTACAATGAATACAATTACTTTGTCTTGTAGAATAATGGTACAAGTCCTGGTTTAGTGGGAAAAAAGACTGATGGCTTAAATTCTCAGGAAGTAGTTTATGAAAGTAATCGTAATAATGAGTAACAATGTGTACATTAAATACATCACCAAACTTAAGAATTCTAAATTTATTACAAAGTGGAGTGGTATGCGCATTGTATTTAGCATGACAGGCATTTCTTATACATTTCTTTTGTAGTGTTACAAGTCTGCTAAAAAAAGAAGGATAAACCTTATACATGCCACCCCAAGCCAAGACTCCATAATTTAAATAAGAATTAACCAATGTATTATAAATAGACAAACTGTCTTTAATCCTCAACAAATTCTTAGTTCTATTAAGAATGTAGTTAACTTTGGAAATCTTATTACATATTGAAGAGATTTGTTCCTTCCAAAGCATGTTTTTGTCCGTTTCCAGTCCTAAGAACCTGGTACAAGAAACCTTATTAAGAATACTATTTTCTAAACGTAAAGTCACGTTAGGCAAAAATATTTCCTTTTGCTTAGAAGAGTAGCAAATATAAAAAGTTTTATCGGGATGAACCATTAACCTATTGGCTCTAAACCAATCTTGAATAACCAATAAGTCTGTATTAACATCAGTGGCTAAAGTTAATAAATCTGTACCAGAGGCAAAAAGAGTAGTATCGTCAGCAAATAATACAGGTTTTAGCAGCGTGCAACAAAGGGGCAAATCATTTATATAAATCAAGAATAATAAAGGTCCAAGATTTGACCCCTGTGGAACTCCACAATTAATTTCCTGAGGAGTAGATTCAACTCCATCTATAACTACATACTGCCTACGCTTCTCAAGGTAGCTAGAAAACCAGCCAAGTGAAACACCCCTTATACCATAAAAATACAATTTATTAATTAATATATCATGACTCACTGTGTCGAAAGCTTTCTTCAAGTCTAAAAAGATACCTAGAGAAAAGTCTGAGGGGTCTTTATTAAGAGCATCAGATAAATTATTACAGAAATCAAGCATGGCATGAACAGTGCTTCTACCAGAACGAAATCCATATTGATAAGGCGAAAATACATTACTAGATTCAAGAAATGAAAAAACTCTTTTATACATTAATTTTTCAAGGACCTTAGAGCAGACATTCAATAAAGAAATAGGCCGATAATTACCCGGGTCTTGAACGTCACCTTTTTTAAACACAGGTACAACTTTAGCAATTTTATACAAATCAGGAAAAACTCCTTGTATAAATGAAGCATTAAATATATCGGCTAAAGGGGAAGAAATTAAATCAATAAATTCCTTTAAAATACGATTACTAATTTCATCTGGCCCAGAACTACTCTTATTTTTAAATTTCTGTACAACCCCAATAATTTCAACACAATCTGTAGGATTTAAAAATAATGTGTTGCTGGGAGAGGTAGCAGAATTAACATAGTGACTCGACTCCTTGTTGGATTTGGGCACTGCTTGGCAAGTTGATTTTCCTACAGAACAAAAATGATTATTAAGTGCTTCTGCAATGTCCTTAGCATCAGTAATTAACTTATTATCCATAATAATACTACTTATACAACCTAAAGAGGATTTGGAGGAACTGTGTTTAATCATAGAATTAAGAACTCTCCATGTTTCTCTAGCATTGCCTTTTAAATCATTCAGTTTATTATGATAATAAGTTGTTTTGGCAATACGCTTCAGCTTATTAAATAAATTATTATATTTTTTATAAAAGGCAAGCTTAGTCGGGCTTTTGTTCCTATTAACATAATACTTTTGTTTGTTATAGCAAGAGTTCAAGAGACCAGAAGTCATCCAAGGAGATCTGAAGGTGTGGCGACTGGTAATTTTTAGTTGAACTGGGGGAAATGAAAAATCAAATGCCGAGCTCCAAATATCATTAAAAGTAGATAACTTCTGGTCAGGACCCTCGGACTCAAAAACTTGTGACCAATTAGTTGTTGAGAGAAGCCCACGAAAAGCTTGGCAATTAGATGAATTAAATTTTCTTATGGTACGTTTCGTAACCGGAGCAGTTCGCTGGCCAGTACCCTTTTCAAAGGAATATAAGGAAGTAAAATGATCTGAGAGGTCACTTTTTAAAATAAAAGAGGCTGCAGCTGTATCTACCCTATTCGTGAAAATATTATCGATCAGGGTATGAGAATTCGAATTTGTGTCAATCCGAGTAGGCCTGAGAATCAGAGGAACATAATTATCAGCAAAAAGGCTGTCTATAAATTCACTCACAAAATACCCATAGGAGGACTGACAACCATATTGTAACAGGTTAATATTAATGTCTCCTAAAATATAACAGGCTTTTACCTTAGAATGTTTCACTTGAAGAACAAAATTTTTAAGAAAATTTCTAAACGCGTCCAAGTCAGCCAGGGATACTCCTGGAGGCCTATACAATGAGCATACAAAAAAACTATCCTTAGTGGCTGGATTAATTTCTGCAACAATAAGTTCGACTTGAGTAGAGAAGTACGACAAATCTTCTCGAACAATAAAATTAAATTTATTATCAATAAATAATGCAACACCACCTCCCTTTCTGTCACTACGATGCTTCTCGCATAAACTTAAAGGATAATAACCAGGGAGATCATCAAAATCATTGCAATTAACATCATTAAGATATGTTTCTGATAAAGCAATGAAATTAATTTTTTTCTTCTGACTCAAAAAATGCAAGTGGGTCTTAAAATCATCCCACTTGCTTGGGAGGCTAAAAATATTAAGTTGCATAAAAATAATAGGATCAGTGAACTTGTCAATATGAGTGTTGAAATCTTGAAAGGAAACATAAGGACTAGATATTGTGTGAAAATCTGTCTTGTAAGGAGAGGGTACAGAAAAAGAATCATTCCAAACAGTGTCATCCTTATCAAGAAGCTCAGCAAGACAAAGATTATGATCTATGGTGGTTTGTGACATACATGTACAAAAAGAACAGTGATCTTATCTGTGCTCAAAAATAAATAACATATTGAATAATTGAGGACATCTACATGATGGCCGAGAGAACCCACACTGGGAAATAAACATTTGCATATAAAACCATAAATAAATAAACACAGCAGTCTGCTGATATAAACACGGTACAAGTTACAAGCAATTACGTCCATGGGAGGTAGTAACGTTGTGAGCTTCCATCAACAAAATAATTTAGATGAAATAAATTGATAAGTTATAATGAAATAAAATGACAGGCCTCTACAAGTACAAGCATCTTGTTATGGGAAGTCATCCCCCTTACTAAAGCGCTAAGTATTAACATGGACACATTTACCAGCCGGGTTGATTGAGACTGATCAATCAAATATTGTGTCATGTTTTTGCTTAATGGAGCCTAAATTGTCAGTATGTGGCTTAGGCACATATTGAAGATTGTCATAAACAAGGTGATTCATATTTTTCAAGGAAAGTTAATTTTACCAGCTACAGGGACATTGTGATTAGATACGAAACTATTGTAAACATTGGTAAAAACATTAGCTGATGCCGTAATTTCTGAGAAAGAAACGGTTTTACAGCAGCTGAACATTTCTACAACTCTCACCTGAAAATTCTTGACCACAGAATGACACACTGCTAAATTTATAAGAAAAAGAATGAAAAGCCCTAAAATTATGCTTTGTAAAAAACTGAATATAATAAAATCCACGAGAAACATTACAAGCAATATAATGTCGTCTATCATCTTTATTGACAACTTATATACCATTAAATACAATAAGAAAATCTAAGTCGGTCAGCCGGGATTAACAATAGGCTGTATAAAAAATGTTGCACAGATTTCTTCACTGTAGGGTTTTAAGGACTCGGGAACATTTGCTTTGGGGGGGGGGGGGGAGGGCACGAGCCCCCAGCAACCCCCCCCCCCCCCCCCCCCGTAGCTACGCTACTGCATTCAACCAAAGATCGCCTTGCTTCAACCGGACTCGACTGGCACGGTGTAGGCCTATCTTTGGTATAAAGTTTGGTTCTGCTTGAGCTTGAACTTGGTTTCAGTTTAACGTTAGGGAAAGTGTTTTGTTAGTGGCGTAGGGCCTCCACAACACGCACTTGTGTTTTTCATGAAAGATTGACTGTTCGATATCGTCCGCGTATGCCAAAAAATGATAATCAATCCCAACACCGAGACTAATTTTGTAAAGGTGTACACGGTGGAGTCGAAGTCAAGAAAGAGTACGGACGGCAAGACCAAGAAGTGTCCGGGAGTGATCAGGTGACTTATCAGGTAGGTCCTACATGTAAGTAGGCCTAGTGAATTTATATAGGCTATATACGGTCATTGTGTAACATTACTATAATTATTATCAAAATGAATACGTTAATTCAGAGGAAACAAATGCATTTACTTTCATGTGTTACCGTTTGTGAAGTTTTTTCTTTTTAGTTTTAAGTTTTAGTTTTTAAAGCCGGGCCATGATGTTTAATATTCACCGAGGTTTAGGCCCTAGGCATGCTAGGTCCTAGTTTAAAATTGACAGCAGTATACGTAAGGGCCTAGGCCATGACATCACACAGTTTCAAAGCATAAGGAAGTAGGCTTATAATAATCTACAATACTAATCTTATACTTTAATAGCGCAAAATCCATCAAAGATGGTCAATTGCATGATTGCCGGCACGGTCTATTGTCTAATTCAGATTGGCCAAAGTCTTTTTGATTTTCAATACGTCATCATGCCGACCTTTTTTCTCTAAATATCATTTTGACGAAGGACCGTTTCAATACTGCAAATTGGCCAATCAGAAGTAGCATTTGCAGGAAGATAGCTGGTGCCGGTAAAATATACACTGCCAACTTTGCCAAGCCACAATGTATAGGTATGTTATAGGCCATATCTACTATAGGCCTTCAAGTTATTTGATAGAACTTTTATTTAATAATATAATCCAAACTGAAACTTTAAAAAGTTCTGAGCTGTGCATCGGGAAAGAGGATTCGGATACCGAACATCACAGCCACATAAATGGAGTCTAATTTGTCAAGTTATGATGAGGTTGTTAAAAGACAGCGGCATCTCATCTCATGTTGTATAAAAATTATGAACTCATTAAAACTGTGGAGGGCAACCTTTAAAAGAATTCAAAATTTTCTCAAAAATCCCTTTAAAAATTCTTGAACTAAGCACACTTAAAGACAATTATGAAATAAAATATGAAAATTTGAAAATAAATGTATCTTTACAAATTTTTAAACTGATTAAAATTGATTGTGCAGACTTCAAAGATTTAAGTCATTCCACACAGATATCCAAGAGAGAAGGGGACTGAGTCGTAGGCATTCAGTCTTAAACTTAGGAACAACAAGTGATTTCATAATCATGAACCTGATTTGCTTGAATGAAGTTGCCCATCAAATACTCCGGAGCCAAATTATTAATACATTTAAACATCAAAACAGCACGATTGTTAAAAACTCTTTGCTTTAAAGGCATCCATTTCAGTTCGCGAAATATTTCATCTGATGGAACATCAAACCGTCTGCTTAAAAAAATTCTAGCAGCCTTTTTCTGAAGCTTCTCAAGCTTGATAGTATGCATGCGATATCTGTTCGACCAAATTTGGGAGCAGCAATCGAAATGAGGTTGTACGAATGAATTGTAGAGGAGCAACAAGGAATCAGTAGAAACATAAGGCCTGACCATTCGAAGCATACTTAACTTCGCTTGGATAGATTTGGTAATACTTTCAATTTGATTGTGCCAACTTAGCTCCTCATCAATTAACAGCCCATTACACTTGGTGGCCTTAACACGTTTGAAGACAGTTCCGCTAATTCTAATATTAAAATCCGAAACGCCCCTAAGCTTGGCCTTAGAGCCGATTAACATAATCGCTGTTTTGTCACGATTAATAACAAGGCAATTTTCATTAATCCAGTTCATTACTTGAGTCACACTTCTGAACAACCTCTCTTCTATTTCATGAACATTAGTACCACTTACAGTAAGAGTAGTATCATCGGCGTATATATCAATCACACCATCGGTAACAGAGCAAGGCATATCATTAACATAAATTGAAAAAGCAGTGGTCCCAAGATGGAACCTTGAGGAACTCCATTACAAACATTTAAATCACATGAACTCTCACCCTTAAATATAACTCGTTGACTGCGATTAGATAGATAGGACTCAAACCACTTCACAGAGTTCGTGGAACACCCCAAGGAACTCAGTTTTCTTAATAGATACTCATGATTAACCGTATCGAAAGTCTTTCGCAGATCAATGAATGCAACTCCAGATAATTTGCCATCATCAATTTTTTTTGACGCATTCGAACTTCTGGTTTCTGTTAGCAACATGTTGTTTCCTCCATTTCACTAGAGAACAAATAAATCATAGAAATAAGTGAAGGACATAACAGTATGGATGGGGTTGGGTCTCGACCGTCGATAGAGGCGGAGATCTGGCCTTAAACTTCTGCACAGCGTGAGGTGGCTTTGTGATGAATTTCAATGTCATCAAATTTCGTCTGAAATCCTAATTTAGCCAGGTGTTCTCTAATGTGGCGCACTTGAAGAAAATCTCAGAAAACCACACAAAATTGTTTTCAAAGTTCTTTGCCGGGCATATATTGTTAAATAATCAACAATCATAGTATGTATGTATTCCTATCATTTTCTCAGTTGTTGGATCCTGAAGAACTGAGAGTTCTGGACAGGAAAAGGAAGCCTTCGTTATTTAAAAAGAATCTCTGCGTGGTGGGTGTGAAAAAAATGACTGCAGTGGGATTCGAACCAGCGACCTCTTCAATACCGTACAGGCGCTCTACTTCGTTGGTGGTGTCCGTTAAAGTCAATTATCTTAGTCAATTCAGTCAGTTCCATTGTGGTTATATGATGATTATAATTGGAAATATTGTTTGAAAATACTAAGTCCTTTAATGAGCTACAGTTTCTTGGTATAAAAAAGTACATTTTTTATAAGAAAAATCTGCTTTTCCAACAGATTTGGTGTTCCGGCGATACGGGGAGGCAGAAAAAGTGAAGGTGAACATATACATAATAAAAAAAATGATCGCGGACTTGAGAAAACTAAAAGCCAAGGAAAATGCCACTGGTAACCCAACAGAGATGTAGGGTCCGACTTGGTATGTGTCTAGGGGCCGATTTCAAGAAGCACTAAGATTGATCTTAAGTTTGAATTAATCTTTATTTCTAAGCAAACTGGGATGTAACAATACGAATCACTATGGTGATACTGACAACTCATCTTAAAGGTGTTATCATACGTTGGTAGCATACCGATACAGAAATCTTCACATATTTACCTGTAACGTACAGGGTATGAAGATAGTGATGGTAGAAACATACCGCTCAAATGTTTCTGCCTGAAATGTATCTATACATTACTATAATAAAATTCATCAAACAAATTTGGGTACATTATTTGTCCTTTTGTCATTTAATAATTGGCAAACGCATCATGAAGGTTCTACCAAAACTGGAAAAACTTAATTGGCAAAGAAGGTAATTCACACAGAAAGGTATTATATTAGCTTGGGAGACGCAAAGTAAAATACTCATAATTTGTATACATTACACATGATAATATGTGGTTTAAAAGAATGGTTTATGCCGATCTGTTTTTATTTTAAAAAGAAGCCAATGATGAAAATTAAGTACATACCAGAATATATTCTGTCCAATGAAAAAGAAAATGTTTTGGTGACATTAAATTGCTAATAACTGCTTTCCTGTAGATAAAAAATATGAAAAACTGTAGTAATGTCATTGCACAAAAATAATACAAAATGTCTAGACTGGCAAGAAATAGTGGCAAAAAGTCATTCATGATATTGTACACTTTGAGTGAAAATAAAAATAGTTTTACTCCCAAAAGAAAAGAATTCAATTCAATAAATTCACATATGTTGGGTATTGATTAGGAATTTCTGTTACTGCAATTTTGAACGCATATTAACACTTGTGGCTTTATTTATAGAAGGTTTTTTTTTTTTTAATAGAGCAGAGAGTAATATTGTGTTAAGATAAGAAAGGCTGTACCAATATGCTATACTCTCTTAATTTCAGTAGTCGTTGAGCTAAAGAATTTGTGATGAGGGAATGCACATATGCGTTTTAACAGTCTCTCCAAACAGTGGAAATTTCTGTAAACCCCTGGCATTTACAAGAGCTGGAGATTCCTATCAAACTAATGAGCAAATGCTTGCTTTTTAGAAATGCTCACTGTTTGTGTTCCTCCACAAAGAGCAAACATTATTGTTTCAAACAAAATAAATTTTTTCACATATATGCTGTCTGAAATACCATTCTTGAATGGAAAATATGGTGGTAATTTAGCAAGTAATTAAAACAATAACAGGCAACTGAAGTTAAACCCCAAGCTGTTGCAAAAGTACCAAGTACATGAATAATACCTATACCTGTACCGAGTTCATTGAACAATTCCTTTAAACCAAGCAGATATTTTCAATATCTCATCCAAACACCTTACAAAGGGTTTACTTTCAACTTTCGAATTTTAACTAATGTATCATTTAACATCAAAAGTTTTTCATTAATAACAGCAACAAGAATTTAGAAGTGGCAATTTTTGTTGCTTTTATCTTGAAATTTGGAACCAATTTAAATGGTGCACTGCATGCACCGGCGCTTTAGACTTGGGATCAAATCATGAACTGAAAAGTAAAAATAACAATGATTACACTTTCTTTTTTTGGTTTGGCAAATAACACGTCTGGTGATTGAAGTTAAACCTTGTTTTTTTAAGAGATACCATGTATAATCCTATACCTGTACTAAGTACACTGAACTATTCCTTCAAATCATAGAAATGACAGGCAAAAAAATGATACAGCTTCATATTTTTGGTTTGGCAACCACCTGAAAGTTTCCCATACATGTTGACTGCAGTTTGACATGCTGCCTTGTAACTTGTTCCACTCGTCAATGACATTTATCAAATATATATATATATATATATATCTATTATATTGTAACGCAACTGTGCGGTCAAAGGACTTTTCTGGCTTGCGTCGATGGCTTGCTCGGACAAGAATTACCAATGGAACAGGTTAATTAACAACTGTAGAACACTCAACGGACATGGCAACAATTAGGAGAATCACTGATGAATAAAGAACAATGGGTTGAAACTAAATATACCGTCTTGGTACTCTCTGCTCATTTATTCTGATTAGGATGATTCGACAATGTTCATTACTTACAGTGTGATTTGAAGAAGTAGGCCTGTATAGATGTTGTTCCCACGGTGCCTGGCCCAAGTCTGACACATGAAACCAGTGCACGCCTAGCGCACCCCAGACTCAACGATAGGCCGGAAACCGCAACCTAAAACAAGTTCTCGCTCGTCCGCTCTGAGCACAGAGTTCGTGACCTTTGTCACAATATATATATTATATATATATATGTATATTTCAGAGGCAGGTACATTGCAAATGCAAAATGAAAATGATTAAGCTTCATATTTATAGTATAATAATCCTACACCTGTTGTTAGTACACTGAACATTACCTTAAAATCATAAAACTAAGAAGCAAAAAAAAAAAACACCGATTAAGCTTCACATTTTCGGTGCAATAATCCTGTACCTGTAAAAAAATGTTACAATACCAATACTTGAGTCCATGGTGTAAAATAGGAAATACATGTTTACCTCTACGTGCGTATAAATTTCCTATTATAGAAACTGGAAAATATTAAATTAAAATGCAAATAGCACTAGTTCTTGTTTTTTTTTTGATGAGGTGGTAAATCCGAATTTGATTTTTTCCAGTCCACTTCATTGAGGCAGGAAATTTGGCAGATTTGTGGTTCTCAACTTTCAACTTGCGTGGTACCTTGGTACGAGTGATGTGGCTTTCCAAGTACTTGTCAATGATGGCCATCTGCTTTTCCGAGAGCTTTATTTTTGATATCGTGGCTTGTACTGCCTGATGTGCAGGATTATCTGCAGGATTAAAATGATGATTGCAATTTTTTTTTTCGGAAATACCTTGTCACTCCAGCTTTATGAATAGACTAGTGGGATTTCCAGAAAAAGGTCCCGTAAAACGATCGAGGAGCATTTTGGGGTAAAAGTCGGGAACCGGACTTTCTTACATAATTCAGGTATGCTGAATCCAATTAAACCGGTTCCCAAGCGATATTTTGAATTTTTGACTATCTAATTTGCATAATTAATATGACGCTAAATTACACATTGTCCATTAATATACCTGTAGTTATTCATGCAAACATGAAATAAGAAGTATCCATACACATGTTTTGAGGGTCATAGTATATGAGCAAGCCATATTTAGTGTATTTAGGCTATATTTAATGTAATTAGTAAATTAATTAATACATTTTTTAGTAATTAGTAATTAATAAATATGCAAATGATATGTAACCATTACACGCAAAACAAATAAAAACATCTCCTTCATATACAAGCAAAAATATTTCTTTTCCATTTTTTTGTCAAAAGGAAAATGTTATAAAGACATATAAAATACAATAATTAAAACATAATTCAGATAAACCCACACCCCTGAACAGAGCCAAGTGCTTATTCACCAATACTGGGCACTGGCCAAATACAAAAAATTGGGAAATGTGCACATTGTTAAAATAATGTACCCGTCAACATGTGTACATGTTTCAGTTGGAATTGTGTGTTGCCCCTATCATACGTTTTAACAATAACGAAGAAAATATCCAGTAAGTGTATTATACAAAAAGAAGAATTTTCCCAGTTTTAAATTTGTCACAAATACGTGGCTATTAAAAAAAATGTATTTAAGTTACATCTGCTAGCCAGGAAGTTCAGTAAAGTCTATAAACCACAATGTTTACTTATGTAGATCTAACAGATAAGTACAAGAAAGGTGAAGTGACCACTTGCACTGTAGAAGCAGACATTGAACTCTTCATTCCGGAGGTGATTAACCTTATTGAACAGTATGGTGTGGTGTTAAGGTATTGAATGCCAACTGAAACACAGGTGAGCTATCACGTTTTACTATACTTAAAAGGAGTCATGTCCAAGTCAGATTTGTCTGAGTAATGAATTAAAACAGGGCACACTGAGTGATGGAAGTTAAGGGCAATCTATGAGGTGACCAGGATACGTCGAATTAATATCTCTCTGCAGAAACACGTAAGCACTGTGCATACTGACAAACTGTTTTTCTTAGTGTTGAGTCAGATCACCGTATTAGTGAGAAAATGAAGGGACCTGCATGAGTCTACCATTATGTATGCAACGTAATGACCAAGGTTTTGATTAGTAGATTACGTCAGTAGCGTTACATACATTTTAGTAAACGCATCTTCATATTTTTTCTTTAATTTACAGACCACAATGGATCCAGTAGTAACTTTGAAAAGGGCTTTACCTGTAGATTACAGCATGTGCATATTCTGCCAAACTGAAACACCTAATGCTAATCCTAGTAAAGCTACTGACCATGGACTCACAAAAGTAAGACATGCTGCCATTACCAGAAGAAAGCTGAGAGACTCAAAAAATATTGATCTGATTGACCGTCTTCAGGATGCATTGGATTCTCCTCAAGCAGAAACTCTAGTGTGGCACAAAGTGTGCTATGCCCACTTCACCGACCAAACCAAACTTGACCGTTTGCAAAAGATGCCAGCAGTGGATTCAGAGCAAGAAGCGAGTAGCAGCAGCAGTGGTTTGAGATGTTCATTACGAAGGCAAATTGAACCAGTTAACTGGAACTTATGTATCTTCTGCCAGACTGCTCTGTCGAAGACACGATTGATCTCAGTAATGACGAAGAAAATGAGTGATCAGATAATTCAGTCTTCCTCTCTAGACTACAACATTGGTCTTCGGTTGGCTGGAGTGATTGACTTAATTGCAGCAGAAGCCAAATACCACTTAGCATGTCTAAGATCATTCACCAGATCTACTGCGAAAACAAAGCAGGATTCCGAAAAAACAGACCTCGCGATGGTATGGCTATGCAAAGAGTTGCAACAGTCTGCAGACAAAGGACACGTCATCCTTCTGAATGATGTTTGGGAACGGTACAAGATTCTTGCTGAAGAATCGTTGACCATAGTTCAACCATCTTACTATAGTAGAAGGTCAACATTCAAGGAGAAGTTACAGTCACAACTTGGAGACATTTACAACTTCTTCCAACCTCTTGATAGGTGTTCATCCGAGAGAAAAACCATGCTGATTCCAACAAAATATCACAAAAGTGCAGTGTTGAAAATAAAGGAAATGGAGGAGACAGAGGATACCTTGCCTCAGTATGTGCCACAGGATGACATTTTCCTATCACTTGTACATGTGGCACTGAAAATTCGTGGAGACATGATGGAAACTCCAGGTCACAAAGGTTTTTCCATTAGTGAAGGTGATGCCATTGAATGCATACCAGATAGTCTATATATGTTGCTGAGGCTAATTGTTGGTGGTCAAGAGGCCCTAGTGGGTGAGAGTTCTGAAAACAGTGAAGATCTTGTCCAGAGCAGAGTTCTGAGTATAGCTCAGGATTTAGTTTACTGTGTCAGCGGAGGGAAAAAATGGACTCCCAAACACCTTGGTCTTGCTAGTACACTTCATCAAGCCACACGATCAAAGGGATTGCTGGAGTTGTTCAACAAGGCTGGCCACTGTTTGAACTATGAGCAGGTGTTGCAAGTAGATACTTCCTTAGCTGAGAGCACCCTCAAGTCTATGGATCAAGCAACGGGAGCCATTATACCATCCAACATTGTATCCAACAACTTCATCCACTTTACCGCAGACAACATTGACATTCTTGACGAGACACTTGATGGCAAAAATACTTTCCATGCCACCCAAATGGCAACATGGCAACGGGGACAAAAAGCAGATGCTGAACTTCAGACGTTGGAGCCATCTGTTAGACGTACGCTGAGTGTACCAGATGTCCTGCAGACTTTGTATCCTATCAATATTACCCCTCCCTCAAGCGAACCAGTATTCACAGCTCCCGTTGACAAAGCCTGGTTCTCGAAAACTGAAGGAGAAAGTGTCCAACAAGCAAAGGCTGCAGACATGGCTTTCTTCATGCGACGTCAGGAGCGCGACACAAAACCTTCTTGGACAGTATTCAATCAATCAATCTCATCAGAGGAACCAGAGCAAACAGCAGCAGGATATTTGCCTATAATATTAGCCCCAGCTCATGAGTTGGATACTCTCAATACAGTCGTGAAGAGGTGCATGGCAATATCTTCACATTTTGGCCAGGAGCACACAGTCCTTACAGTTGACCAAGCACTGTTCTGCAAAGTCATGGAACTGAAGTGGTCAGTAGATGAATATCGCGATAGATTAATCCCTCGCCTTGGTGGCCTTCATACTGCCATGAACTTTCTGAAAGCTATAGGAGATCACATGGCTGGATCAGGTTTAGCTGAAGTCTGGCAGGAGAGTGGAATGCTTGGTGAGGGTGCTGTACAGCTTGTCCTATCAGGAAAAGCATATAATAAGGCCATGAGAGCTCACAAGCTTACCTTACAAGCCCTGTGGCAGATTTTGTTGCCAGCATTTCTCGGGTTTGCTGCAGAATCGGATAAGGAATGTCATGAGGAAGTTTCTGCAATGGCCGGTGATGATGATCCAGAAACAATCCAAGGGTTGATAAGGTTTCTGAAGCAGGACCGGTTTCAGAAAATTCTGAAAGATTTCAAAGCCAGCAAGTCTGTTGATGTAAACTTTGTCTTCTGGTGGAACTATATGGACATGGTGTCGTTACTTTTGCAGTTCACTCGAGCTCAGCGTGATGGAAACTGGGACCTTCATCTTAATTCCTTCAGTCAGATGCTGCCCTACTTCCACCGGTATGACCACCTTAACTATGCGAGATGGGGACCAGTGTATTTGGCAGAGATGCATCAACTTCCAGATGCCATATTATCAGAATTCCAAAGAGGCAACTTTGTTGTCAAGCGATCCGTCGGAAGGTTCAACCAAGTAGATCCAGACCAAGCCATGGAGTGGGTAAACGGTACAGGAAAGAGAGGTGGCGGAATCATTGGAATCACCAAAAAAACATCAGCGCTTTGTAGATGGACTCTTTCATATAATCTGAGGTCTCATATTGCTGCTGCAACACATGCAATGTACAACAACTGTCCTGGCATAGCAGGTGTTCACAATGAAGCTACCAAATCAAGGCAAAAGCGGGACAATGACGATGAGATGGCGCTGCTCTCAGCCTTTCAGGGATTCAAGTTATTTGCATCACCTTCACCAGGTTCCTTGCAAAATATCGCCACAAAAGACCAAGCAACAGAGGCAATCCAGAACTCGTTGCTGTGTGCACAGCAACTCGGACAAGAACAGTTGAATACATTCATTGATGAGATGATGGTTGTTCCTGAACATGAAGACAAGCCAGCTGTCCCTATCCATGCATCCTTACACAAGAGTAAAGCAAAAACGTTTGCATCTCTGTATGAAGTGGCCAAAGACACTAAAGACAAAAACAAGACGATTGTTCTAAAGGCAGACAGAAACATCCTCCGACGCATTATTACTGCCTATGAAGCAGGTCGTCCAGTTGACTTACCAGCTGTCCTGAAACACGAGCTTCTGCCTGTTCCTGTGTCACTTGCCGAAATGAGTGGTATACTCCGTACTGGAAACAAAGCTGTACTTGCAGATAAGTTAACTGAAGACATTGTCTGTCCCGAAGCTATTGAGCTTCACTCATCGTCATCTTGCCTCATCATGGACGGTCAAGCACTGGTGGTTGCTCTCGGGAAGCCTGACAACATAAGGACCTTTGGGGACTTGGCCGACGTATACTTAAGAGCAGTACTGAAGGCAGCCTCCAACTATCAACGGGTTGATATTGTGTTTGACAGATACAGAAAGGAGACAATCAAAGGTGCAACAAGAACACGACGTACAAAGGCAGCTCGACCAATCAAATTGTTGAGGGTCGTGATGTGCCTCTCCCTGTCAACTGGACAAACTTTCTCTCAGTCCCTGATAATAAAGTTGATCTAGCACATTTCCTCTCTGAGGAACTGTGTTCTCAGGCACCTGATGATAAGGAGGTCGTGGTTGCTGGAGGTTTCAGAGATGAACTTGAGGTTAGGTCATCGAAGACAACAACAGATCTGACTCAACTGAGCGCTACACACGAAGAAGCTGACACTAGGTTGGTGTTGCATGCCATGCACAACAATTTTAAAACGGTTGTTGTGTCATCAAGAGATACAGATGTTCTTCTACTCTTGGTTTCCCACTTCCCACGAATGAAATGTGAACATCTCTGGATGATGTCTGGTACCACCAAGAAATGTCGATACATTCCAATTGATGCAGTTTTCCACAGCCTTCCAAAAGATTCAGCTGCAGCTCTGTTACCATTTCATGCATTAACTGGGTGTGACACCACTTCTTACATTGCTAATCACACCAAAAAGTCATCCTGGAAGGTCTTTAAGGAGCATCATCAATTGCTCACTAACTTAGGAATTGATCAACTTACAGAGGAGACGGTTAGATCAGCAGAACAGTTTGTCTGTAGAATAAATGATGTACACAAAACAGACTCCGTTGATGCAGCGAGGCATATACTGTTCTCAAAGACTGGTAAACCAGAAGCGATGCCACCGACTAGTGATGCTCTCCGCTTCCATTTGATGCGAGTGCACTATCAAGCATTGGTTTGGAGAAATGCTCACTGCCCAGTACCTGAACTCCCTGCACCCACCAGCATGGGATGAAAAAGCGGTGATCCAGGACTACAGCCTGTATTGATGTCATTGAGTCCAATTCCTGAAAGTTGCCTGGAAATGATTTCGTGTGCTTGCCAAAAGCAATGCAAAACACGACGGTGCAAATGCAGCAAGTCTGGGTTACGATGCACGGCAATGTGTGCATGCCACCAACAAACTGATAACTGTATGAATGTGATGTAATCCCTTGAAATGTTCGATGCACCAGACTTCATGATATTGGCTTGGTAAGTTCAACTTATTTTCTGTAATTATGGTTTTTCAGAGTTAAATTGAAGACATAGCTGTTGAAATGTGATACATCACACAAGGATTAATAAAATGACAGTAGAATAACACATTTTGGGCACCTGGCTTATCACTTATCACATTATTTGACCCTCAAATTACAGGTTTAAAACCTTCATTTGTCACGTTTAAGAATCTAGGAACAAAGATATCGCAGAAATCAGATTTTTCTGTAATGGCGGCCACTCATTTGCATAATTTTGTTAATTATTACCAGTATTTACCAGGTATGTGCATTCATTATATTAAATGCTCTTTAGTCATTATCATCCAATCCTCCAAACATGGATAAATAGTCTTAGTTCATCATGTTTACTAAGCTGGTAACAGGGATATTGAAGAAAATAATGGTAATTTGAGGGCAATTTTAATTATGCAAATTAGATGGTTAAAAACTCAAAATATCGCTTGGGAACCGGGTTAATCGTGTTCAGCGTACCTGAAGTATGCTAGAAAGTCTGGTTCCCAACTTTTACCCCAAAATGCTCCTCACATTCACATTTGTCAGAAATCCCACTAGTCTAGAATAAGGTGCAACATTCACAAAAAAATCAATTTGCTTTGGTATCATGCGCATTCTGAAAGGAGACAGATGTATCAGGTTTATTAAGAGTATCAGAGGCCCATTATTCAACTGGGCATTTTGGCAATGTGACCAGAAAAAAGGGTTGTTCAACTCAAAATGTTCCCAAGTAAAACTTTTCCTTATCCATGTAAACAAACCCAACACCATTGGTTAATTGTGTACATACACAATTTGACACTTGTTTATTGATGGTATGCCTTATTGTTTTCAACGCACAGCCACTGCACAAAATAGTGCTCAATCTGGCAGATTCCAACTAAGTCCGGTGTGGAAGTTTGTAGACCTCCTGTTATCTACGGTTTACATGTAAGAGAACAATCAAGTTTATAAGTGTAGCCCAGCAAAGTTATAGCGCCCTCTTGTGTTTGCATTGGGGCAGTCATAGAAAAGCATGCTGTGAGGCAGCCATGTTTTGCAGAGATTTTTTAAGGAATCCAAATACTACGTCTGACAAATCATTTATTTCTCAGAAGTTTGATACTGTTGGCTCTCAGGTAAGCCTTGCATTTTGTCAGGGGTATTTTGCAGATTACTTAAAGTGGATTTTTGTTGAAGTAAATGGAGTTTTCGGGGGGTAACTTTGTGGTTGTAAATGAAGCTGTGGAACCTAATCGAAAGTGCCTGTATTAATGGATTATGCCCTGCAAACAGGGATATACATATACATATTTGCATAGTGTTTGTTTTAAAAACATATGCACTGTATGGGTCTTTCTATATCACATATATCAGTGAGATATGGGTTTGATATAAGCCAGTATGATTCATAAATATTGATAAGGTGACAAAAGAGTATAGTTTGGTCATTTTACTTTATTAATGGGACTTAAGTCAATGATGTGATGATTTTGTTTTTGGAGCTTTTAGGATGTATGCATGTACTATTATGCATATCATAATGAAATCACATTTTGATAATTGAGATTTTATTGAAATGAGGAGAGATCTCTGAAGTATTTCAAAGATAGCATACTAGTTGTATTGCATGGTTTCTTTGGCTCTCACTCTCAGGTGTCAGTTACAGGTGTCAGCCTCTGGTCTCAGGTGCTACCTATATGTTGAGACTTGGCTAGCATCAGTTGTTACCGTGGTTACAGTCGTCAGTCCAGATTGTAATTCAAGGGAGAGTGCGGAGATCCAAGCAGCTCTGGTGGATGTTTGAGCAGTACCATCCATCGGAGTGAGTTGTAGCCTGCAGGTGGTGTGAAAACTACCCACAATCAGACTGTTTACTGAGGTGCCTGGAGTTGGAGTCATCCTCGGGCCATAGGATACGGAGACAGTCTGGATTTCAGTCGGCAACTGTTACAATAACAGCACAGGAACTCTGAACTAAATTGTGAGCTGTGACTGGAATGCTCACACGCGTTTGGAACTGTCGGTTCATTACACGGAAGGAACTGAGAAAATCCAGGATCCTGGTAGAGTAGTAGACGTACATGTACATGTTTATGATATAATTGAGCGCTCATATTGTTCTTTGCCAATCTTATTTACTCTTTCACTTTATTCAAACTTTGTTATTGCTGTTGAACCTTGTGTTCAAGGAAGTACGTTTATTACATTTTACAGAACTGAGTTGTGTTTTGACAGGTTGTGTTGAATTAAAAGTGTTGAAATCTAAAGAATGCAAGTTTTGTGAATGTGAGTTACATTTCTGGGTTACATTTTGGCGATCTTGCCAGGACTAAATTCCACTTAGCAAAACTTTAATTCTGTAGAATTTGAAGTGATTTAAATTTTATTTGTGAAGTAGTTCCACATGTATACATGTACCTTTGTATTGACATTCCAATATGAGTATATCTTGAGAGCCAACAGTTGAAATTTACGTTTGTCAGCTTGAACCAACATGTACTAATTTTTTTTTCACACTAGCAGTAATATACAGGTTTACTCATACTCGTTCACGTTAGATAACAACATGGCTTCCCCACATGATCATGATGACTATGTTGAGATAGGGTTGGGGTGGTGCAAGAAACTTGACATGCGACCGTCTCATTCCCTTCTCCTAGTTGGTAACTCTGTATCTGTTTCTACTGAATCACTATAAGTGGCCCTCTTTGCCACAATTCATCATGTTACTGGAGTGACCCGACAGGAACTGAATGGTGAGACCTTCCTCCTGCTTGAGTTAGAGCGAGACATTGGTGAGGCAGTACTACCACCTGGAGGAAAAGTACAGATGAGAGTGAAGGACACTGAGGTACTCTTCACTGTCCACCGCCTGATCATGAACACAAGCACTGAACGAGTTACCATAGCTGATCTTGGTGCACGGGGTCTGTTGCCAACTTCTAGCAATAGTCCTGGTGCTAACACTACAGTAGATACTACCGCTGTGGGCACCACCTGTGCTGTCCAGCAGCTCAAATCAACAGAAGATACAACAGCAGCACTGAAAGAAGCCCTCACCAAATGCAAGAGAGTTTTGAATCTTGGATTGAAGTCGTGCAAGGCCAGCTCGATGAGGAAGAAGATGAGACTGAAAAGAAGAAGCGCATCCGAGAAGCCCTAAAACCACCTGCTACAAATATAATCATTGACCTGAGAAGTGAGAATCCCCAGGCTTCAGCCAAAGATTATATTGAAGCACTGGAGTTGGCAAATGGAGACACTCACACTGCTGATGAGTTAAGCGTCCAGTTCCATGCTCTCCATCAGAAGCGGGGTGAGAAGGCTTCACAATTCTTGACCCGTCTACAGGGAATTCTCCGGAAGTTGACTAGAAAGGGCCCCCCAACAGATACCAAGAAGATGTTACTGAAGCAATTTTTGAAGGGTACTCTGTATAACGAGATGATTCTCGTCAACCTCAGACTAAAAGAGAAACTGGAGACACCACCATCCTACCTTGCTCTCCTGAAACAAGTGAAAAGGGAGGAAGCGGAACAAGATGAGAAGACCAATCAAAGGGGATCTCACGGGGATTCTGCGCCCCGACCACAGAAAAGGGCAAAGCACCACAAGGTTGTGGCCCAAGGGGAATCAGAAGACAGGCCGAGACGTCCCAACTTTTGTTTCAAATGTGGCCAAGAGGGGCATTACCGCAACAAATGTGCAAATCCACCCGATTTGGAGAAAGTGAATGAGCGCTTTATGAAGTTTCACTTTCCGGGAAAAGGGAGGGGGCGTCCCACGGAGGCCAGTGCGACGCCCACCCCATAAGGCCAAATACTGATATCCCAGAAGGTTTAGTAGGAGACCTTACTATCCAATCCTGTATATGTTAATGGATTCAATACCAATGCACTGCTAGACAGTGGTTCGCAAGTAACCTTAATATACAAAAGCTTTCATGAGAGACTGGGTCTGCCTCTGTATCCATTGGCAGATTTAGTACTTTTGCATGGTGGAAATGGCACTAAGCCATACCTAGGCTGGCCAGAACTAAAGGTGGGATTTGATCAGAGCTTCTGTGGAACGGATAAGACAATCCCGACTTTGGCTCTGGTTGTGCCAGACTCAAAGGTTTCTGCAGACTACCAGCTTGTTATAGGAACTAACACTGGCATTTTCTGGGAATGTTTTTCTTTATTCCAAGGGAAGCACCAGAGAGCTCCAGTGGATGCTGTTTGTCAAAACATCTATGAAGACATAAAGAGCCTAAAGAGGACAGGACCAAATGGGCTAGTGGGGTATGTTAAGCTCAAGTCTAGAAGTAGAACAGTTTTACCTGCAGGTACTACTCAACAGATCACTGGAAAGATCAAGAATAGATATGGGAAGCCGGTGACAGCATTGCTTGATTCTGCCATTCCAAGTCAGCTACCTGGTGGGATAGTCATCTCGTGCGCTCTTGTTGACATTGGCCAAGGGTTTGGAAAAGTTAGTATGCCTCACAAATCAGACACAGTGTGATATTACACTGCAAAAGAGTTGCATTTTAGCAGATGCTTACTTGACGACATGGAGAAGTGACAAACCTGAGTACGGGAATCAGCGTTCTTGTGATGTTTCTGCAAGAGTTTCAAAATTTGAAGTTCAAGGTTCCTCTGGAGATATTGGTTCTCTTGAAACTAAATCTCCCCTGTGTAAGGATGAGTTTTCCAACCTGCCATTTGTATGGGGCCCAGTGAGTAGTGAAGAGAAGCAGAAAATTCTTAAGATGGCCTTGAATATCGAAAATTGGATACGGTGTTGTGCTAGACGTGTTACACATAAGACTGTCCCAAAGATTTCAGCACCACTAGTCACTATTGCCACTATATACCCGTTGGAGTTGGTCTGCTTGGACTTTCTGAAGTTGGAGAAAGACAGAAGTGGCGCTGAATACATACTGGTCATTACAGACCACTTTTCGCGCTATGCCCAAGCGTTCCCAACTCGGGACAAATCATCCAGGACTGTCGCTAGGTTGCTTTGGGAGAAGTATTTTATGCATTATGGTCTACCAACAAGACTTCATTCGGACCAGGGCCTCAATCAATTTTAATAACTGAATTTACAATTTTTTGTATTTGTTTAGGGTTCTTCTTTTGATTAATATTAATTCCTTTAAGGTCACTCCCACATTTTAAGGTCACTCCCACATTTAATTTACTAGTTTTAGATGTTGTTAGAGAAATGTGAATTCAAGTGCACGAGACTTTAATTAGCTGTTTCGCATGCGGCGGAACAGCTATTGTTTTTTATATTTTTTTTTATATATATATATATTTTTTTATTCCACTTTTTCCCCATAGACATAAACACAGGGTTTTTATACAAGTCACTTCTACCCTTATGCCAGTTCCGATCAACTTCATACTTGGCACATAGTTAGACCACCATCCCAGGTGCCATGCCGAAACATTTCGTCATCATGACGTCATCACGTGCACCATGACGGCATCATAAAAGTGCAAATTTCAAGGCTCTTTATCTCCGGAACTGCAAGTCCGATGCAACTCAAACTTGGTATGGAAGTATATGGGGAGGTGATATAGACAAAAATTGCAGTCACGTGTTGACGACGTCATCGTGCGATTTTATACGAATTATTCAATTTTTTGACCTTTTCTTTTTATCTCATGAACCACAAATCGTATTTTTGAAATTTTTTCGTCAAAATGTTTGTTAGGCTATAGGCACATGCCACAAAATACCAAAAAGTGGTGACGTCATCAAAAAGCCGATTTTCTGATTCACATATAAGGGAATCTCCAATGGTGATGAAACTTGGTGGATAGGTAGGGAATGGTACTAGTATTCTAAATTTGAAGTGACGTCATGATGATGTCATCGGCTGATTTTTTATTGATTTTTGAATATTTAATTTTGCCATTTCCCCCTAGAAACACATATAACTGTATATCCGATCGTAATGAAACTAATTGGGTAGGTACGAAATGGTATTAGTATCCCTAATGTAAAGTGACGTCACAATGATGTCATCGCCTGATTTTTTATTCAATTTTTTTAATGATTAATTTTGCCATTTAGAGTCAAACCAAAAGACGCAACACGGGCTTTGGAACTTTTTTGACCGCTGATATGGCTATCCATAGTAGTGGGCCAATTGTGTACAGGTAAACGTAGCACGACGAGCTAGAAAATCAGTCATTTTCCTGTTTCCACCGTCCATAAGCACAACCATACATACTATGTGCGCTGACCTATAGTAGACTCTGCCATTTCTGTGTTTCTCATGGCCGTGTTTATGTATCTGTACTATACGTGTATTGATGGACGTGTGACGACACTCCTGGTAGTTGTTTTGGACAATTAAGACACCGCTGATTAACCATTTCTCTGTACTGGGCCAATTGTGTACATATGTTTGTTTCGTACATTCTATAAAACATACGCGAAACAGCTCAGTGTTTGTACACAAACACATTTCTAGTTATTTGTTGAAAATTGTAAATACTTGCTCGTCTGCTAAAAGTTGTCAATACCGAATTGAGTGAATTCACTAGTGTATAAAGTTGTTCGACTGCACATGATTGTCTAATTACTCAAAACCAATTCATATCATTTGGCAACTGTAAATTGTAAATACTAAAATTCACTAGTTAAAACATTCCTGTGGAAGACATTCATTTGTGTATATATTTATATTGAATCTAATTATCGTGTATATAGGGTCAATCACTGAACATATATTTTCTGGCAAAGTAATCTTAACCCGAGTACTGAAATATTGTAAATTGTTTGTAAATAAATGTAATATAGTGTAAATAGTACACCTTTGTGTCCCGTCATGATTTATTACATGCCTGCATGTTAAACCTTCTAATAACTGTGGCCCTGTAGAGAGCAAACTGTGACAGTGATGTACACAAACAAAAGTTAATTCTTTGCAGTTGCATACATGTACGTATTTGTTTACTGTGTACATTACAAGTAATGCTGTACACATACATTGCACTTTGCTTCAGGATACTGCCTCATTTTTCATACATGTGTGTACATACGTGCATGCGTATTTTGTACAGTAAAATTTCAATGTAAAAACTGTACAAACAGAAACTGTTTTAAGACACCCTGTTATAGTAGAAAAACTAAGGCAAAAGTTAATGCTAGTGTTCTTTCAGTAAGATATTCTGATTTTCGTTTAAATAAATCATGAAATAATGAAAAAAATTCAAGAGTGATTTTTATGAGCGATTTTTTTTCCATTGATTTAAATCATGATTTAAATCAATAATGATTTAAATCAATGATTTAAATCGAGTGATTCAAATTAAACAACCCTGCTCTGAGGTACTCCAACCTTCTCTCTACTGGCAAGCAAGACGTTGATGACCTTTATCATGGAAGCATTGAGCAGTATGGGGACCTTTCTTACTCTCTTTCCTCTTATCTCTACTCTATTCAGTTGGCTGCACAACTTCTTCTCCAAATTAGACGGGGAATCTAGATCAACTCTATTTTGACAATTTGTATGGTGCCTGAAGGATTCTTCTGTCATCCTTTCTACCTCATCACTTCTTTGTCTATTGAAGAGAACAAACTGAGCAAGTGTAGCCTTTGTAACAACTGTCCAGTTCTCCTTTGTAGGGGAATTGGTTAAAGATTTTGTCTTGTCAGAGAGGACTTGGATATGCTAATGGACCCGGCACACATCCTCTGTCAGAGGCAACACATTCGGCTTATTCCATTTCCTCACTTCCAATGTTCTGAGAGCTGCTTCGGATATCTTCTCTGAGCAAAGGATGCCAGTCAAGTCTGAAAACCGCTCTGCCTTCAAACGCAAGTGCATATCACTTATCTGTATGGCCTCAGCCATCACAATCATGGCGCATTTGTTGAGGGAAAGACCCAGTTTTAAGGCCAATTATGGCGTTGTGTATTTCCCATTAGACTCGTCAAAGCCAGCAACCCCCTTCACAGCCTGAACAACATCATCAAAAACATAGGGATCGATGCAATCAATGGGGGATTTGACAAGAATTTGGTGTGTTGTTTGTTGTCAATACTTTCACGCCACATGATGATGAGACCTCCTCACTGTATGAGGCCGTGCTTGGCAAAGCTTCCATTGATGTTGACACAGTTTTGTCTTGGCAGGCCTGACCTGTATTTAAGCTATCAGCAGATGAAGAGTGTGACACACGGTTTAATGTTCAAGAAAGGGGTATGGGTATCACATCTGAACCATCATCATATTCATCATCCGAATGTTCTGTGGTTGAGTGAGCAGAGACAATAAATATCGACCGTGGGGGACATGGGAAGAATTTAACCGCTGTACAGTCAGTTGAGTATTCCACAGCAAAACATGGCCTACACTAATGGCCGTGTCAACGCATGAGATATCCCTGTTTAGGGTACAGCCAGACACGGCAAGTCGAAAAGTCAACCGGCACCAAAATTATCAAAAGCATTATCGTCATTCATGGATTCCATCAACAAATTATCATGTTTTCTCAGTCATCCCCAACTGAGAAAGCTTTGGCAAGGCGTTATTCGTCCATTTCCTGAGAAACCCTATGGCGCTTTATAACGTCTTCCGGATGTGAAAATGATGTTTTTCTTTGCAATATAATCGTGCAAAACGATCGTATGCCCCCCGCAGCGTGGATCAATAGCTGAAATACTCCTCAAGAGCTGGTTCTTGATAGACATTTTCCTTTGCAGACATTCAGCACATTTGACGAAGGCATTCACAAGAGTCCTGGTCACTTCCTGTGGTCTTTGGGAGATTTTTCTGGATGTACTTTACCAGAAATATTGCCTGATCTTGGAGGTGGTTTGCTTTGTCACCAGCTGAAGCTGAACTTAACCTCTTGGTGTGGTATCCCGGAGCTATTCAGGTTTGGTGAACCAACGCAAGAAGTTCTTCATCAGTTCTATCTGCTTGTCATTCAGGAGGTGCACTACGGTGTTCTTCATCTGAAACATCATCCCGTATTCTTTCAGAAATGGAAGTACTGACGTAAATATATGAAGAAGGACTTTGGTTTTTGGAGCCGTGCAGAAGAGCTTCTCTATTATTCTCTTTAAATTCGTGCCAGACCATCTTTGGTCACTGTCTTTATCTTCCGTCGCATGTGATCTTGAAGATCTTGGATGACTTTTGGATTCTTCTTTGCAACATTGAACACATAAAGAACATATGAGTGGTAAGTTTCACAGTCGTCATATGGCAGATATGAAAAGTAAAATACAATGTACGCATCCCACATACGTTGTGTATCCACACTCAAATCATACACAGATAACCATCTGTGGCTCACATAGTTCTCTGGAGTTGCTCCTTTGATCATTAAGGTGTGGCATATCAAATTAGGACTTTCTTTTTATGTGCAGACCGTTTGAAATCATTGTACAAGGAGGTCAACAACCCTTCAACATGCTTCTCAAATGGCGCACAAAAATAGTTGGCAGCATTGTGGGCATGGTGACAGGAGTCTCCGTCAACGTCAAGCATATGAGGGGCTTTGTGATTTCTTATCTGTTTCCAGTCCACCTTTGGATCCACGCATCACATAACAACTATCCATCAGTATGGAGACCAAGTTTGTTCAAGGTTTTCTGTGTTCATTAAATAATTTCACAAGTTCTTGATTCAGAGTCTGACTGTCAACTTTCGTTACTGCAAATGACGAAAGATGTTTTATCACAACTTTCTTATCTTTACAAGAAGAATAAAAAACTAATACTGATACAACACGAGGTTTGATTCACTTGTGCATTCATCAATGTTAAAAAAAAATGAAGTCTGTAGATCTTCAATGCATCCATCTGGGAAGGTTTTTGCTGCTAGCTGATTTTCCTGTAGCCTTCTTGAATAGGGGATGTATGCCGTAGGTAGTGTCTGTACTTGATTCTGGTTGTTTCGGGCCTACATGAATTCAGAACAGTTTTTAAAAAGGTTTTTTTTTTAAATGAGGTAAACTATGATTAAAACAATTAAGCCAACTCAAAAATGGTTCTGGCCAAGTTCTTGGTTCTGGACATGAAGAATATTTTGCATTTTTGGAATGGATGGCTTCAATACCATCCTCGAGTTGACCACAACATTTGTGCTGCTGAACAATTGTCTAGTATTAATTATGCTTTCCTAGGTATTAGTCTCTTTTGATCAAAACTCCTATCGGCCTATTTGGAGTTGTCTTTTAAAACTGCACTGAAAAGTGATGAATACTTCAAAAGTAAGTGGGGGAAGCCCATTCAATTTCAGGTTAGCCAGTTTAAGTTAGGCCTAAAAATCAATAAACAGACTGTCAATAATGACGGACATGTTTCATTTTTTTGTAACGTTAGGCCTACATTTCGATTAACGTACCTGACAATAAATTGTTGCTTTTCCTTAACTTCAAGATAGACAGGTGGGAAGGGTTTTGAACATGATGAACAAGGCTGATTCGACCACGTTTCCCATATTTTAATTCTTTGTTACAAAGAATACACATCGCATGTCCAGACTTTTGGATTTTTCTGACCGTGTCGCCTAATTTCTGCCCATCCACAGTGTGCTCCATCCACGTCCATTTCCACGGATTTGTAACTTGAGGATCAGTCTTGTCGATGTGTGTATCAAATCCAGAGCCTCTCTGGACAATAACACACCTGTGTGCACTTGTGTTGCACTGAAATTGATGCATTCGGGTGTCTAAATGTTTGAAATTGTCGTACGAAACGAAGCACACAACGCGCGACGCACACAATGCGCGACATGCATCGTACATGACCTTTGTCCTGGGGCCAATTTCATAAAACTGTTAAGCACAAAAAGTTGCTTAGCACAAATATGTCCCGCCCAATAAATCAAACCACCATTAAAAATTATATTTGATATTCATGGTCAGAGAACAGCAGCCAAAGAACGATCACAAGCGATACACAACACAGGTATATAATTTGGTTGTTAACCCTGCTTTTATTAAGACAGAAATGTCATGCCTAGCAAATTCTTGTGCTTAACATGAAATTGGCCCCTGAACGAGGCCCTCTAAAAGCAATAAGCAAAAAAAAATTAACCTTTTTTCAAGCCGCAAATTCACGGTGCGAGTATATGACACCGCGGGTAATATTGGATATTATTTAGTCACAACTTGAAGAGCAATTAGAACTGCTGTAAAAGAGTCCGACGGACATACATGAATATTGATGTTCCATAAGCAGCCAATCAGAGCAAAGTGAGCGGCTGGCATAGAGATATGCAATTTATGCACAGCTTATGTTGTGTGGTTGCGTGGCTAAAGCGTGTTGTACTTGTGACCCACGAATATTATGTACAGCACTCCAACAGTGTTTTACCAGGTAGGGTTTTACGTACTCCGTGTCACGTCAGCGTGCGAAGATTTGCTTTGCTATCGTGGGAAAACGTTGGCGCTGGCGCAGGGGCGCGCGGATGAAAAACGCGGGGGAGGGAAATCGGGACACTCAACAATAAACGTAAAATAAAATTCGGTAGGCCTAAACTCAACAAAATAGCAAAAATAAGATTCGGCAAAATCATCAAAAAAAATGGAAATCCGCTAAAACGCGCAGAGATTTCACACCCCTGCATTATAACGTCCTCCGAATGTGCCAAAAATTTTTCTTTGCGAGATTAGGCGCCATTCGTTGAAAACTGGATAACGGTCCGTAACAATATTGCAGTAGAACTAGAAACATACCTTTTCAGTTGCCTCCTCTGGGGCTTCTTGTATTTCTGACAAAGTTGTTGGCATACTTGATGGCGTCTGTTGTTGGAAAATGAAAAAGGAAATGAGAATTATGTCCTTTCACACCAGAGAGATTTCAAACTCAATTTTCAACCAAGTACCTGTAACCAAATTTGCTTAACTTCATACTAGGATTGTTATTATCCCCTAGCTACTTCAAATATATGTCTGTGAGTTAACAAACAATTTAAACATTAACCTCAAGCTGAAAACTTAAATTCGGTAAAAAAAAACATTCAAGCTGGAAGGAGATCCTCACTTGACTACTGCAACAAGAATAGTGGCGCATTACATTATTCATTAGACTGTATGTAGTGTGGGTCCTCACTTGACTGCTGCAACATGAATAGTGGCACATTACATTAATCATTAGACTGTATGTAGTGTGTGAATCCTCACTTGACTACTGCAACAAGAATAGTGGCACATTACATTATTCATTAGACTGTATGTAGTGTGTGGATTCTCACTTGACTACTGCAACAAGAATAGTGGCACATTACATTATTCAATACACTTTATGTAGTGTGTGAATCCTCACTTGACTACTTCAACAAGAATAGTGGCACATTACATTATTCATTAGACTGTATGTAGTGTGTGGATTCTCACTTGACTACTTCAACAAGAATAGTGGCACATTACATTATTCATTAGACTGTATGTAGTGTGTGGATTCTCACTTGACTACTTCAACAAGAATAGTGGCACATTACATTATTCATTAGACTGTATGTAGTGTGTGGATTCTCACTTGACTACTTCAACAAGAATAGTGGCACATAACATTATTCATTAGACTGTATGTAGTGTGTGGATTCTCACTTGACTACTGCAACAAGAATAGTGGCACATAACATTATTCATTAGACTGTATGTAGTGTGTGGATTCTCACTTGACTACTGCAACAAGAATAGTGGCACATAACATTATTCATTAGACTTTATGTAGTGTGTGGATCCTCCCTTGACTACTGCAACAAGAATAGTGGCACATAACATTATTCATTAGTCTGTATGTAGTGTGTGGATCCTCACTTGACTGATGCAACAAGAATAGTGGCACATTACATTATTCATTAGACTGTTTGTGGATCCTAACTTGACTACAGTAACAAGAATAGTGGCACATTACATTATTCACTAGACTGTATACAGTGTGTGGATCTTCACTTGACTACTGCAACAAGAATAGAGGCAAATCATATTATTCATTACACTGTATGTAGTGTGTGGATACTTACTTGACTACTGCAACAAGAATAGTGGCACATTACATTATTCATTAGACTGTATGTGGATCCTAACTTGACTACTACAACAATAACAGTGGGACATTGCGTTATTCATTAGACTGTATGTTGTGTGTGGATACTCACTTGACTACTGCAACTAGAATAGTGGCACATTAAATAATTCATCAGGTTTTCAGGATGTAGAATTTCAGCAAAATATGTCTAAGTAATCAAACCAATTCGGACATTCCAAAGATAGAAATCACAGGTGGTCCTTCATTCTGAATTTAAGTCATCATAATATAGTAATATAACATACCTGGGTCAGTAAGTCTCCAGATATTTCCCTCTCTGTTTGTGACAGCCCATCAGATGCTGGCACATGGTAAGTGGTCTGCTGTTGGAAGATGAAAAAAATAAAAGCATTATCCCTGATATTGGCCTGTGTTGAGTGATTTATATTCAATAAGAGTTTCAATTTAGGGTTTGACAATTGTTCATAAGGCTATGTGAAGTGCGCATGCTCTATTAATAACTGCAAATCAGATTATTCCTCATAATTCATAGCATGTTAAATGGTAGTAGACATTTCTGTGATAATTGATCTCATCTGCATAATAAAAACACAAGACCCACAGCTTCCCCCTCTCTGTACATTAACCCTATTCCTCCTAAAAACCAAAGTTTACCAAACATCGTTTTTTCTAGGGTAGGTGTGGTATCCTGAATGCCACAATACACCAATGGTTTGTTAATGCGTGGATTATGATCCAATTCACCCAGTAGAGCCTGTTGAAATGTGTGGTATGCAGCTCTTGTATTGTTTGGTATGTGTGGAGGGTTAGGGTAAACCGTCAGTAACAATTATTGCAGTAAAAACATACCTTTTCGGTTGCCTCTGGGGCTTCTTGTATTTCTGACTAAGTTGTTGGCATACTTGATGGCGTCTGTTGTTGGAAAATGAAGAAAGAAATGAGAATTATGTCCTTTCACACCAGAGAGATTTCACAATCAATTTTCAGGGATATAATTGGCTTACATACCTCATCATTTTGCCATGGCAGATCTTTGCCTCTTCCATTGTCATAGAGGAGTTGGTCTCCAACTTTAATATTCTGAACTGCAAATAAAGCTAAGGCAGGTGTGTTGTTTATTGACATTCTTCTCATTGCGCAGTTAGCACGAGTTCCTCTTCCATCATTTACCAACCTTCCAAGGGTTTTGGAATGTGCTGCATCAATACTGGTAAATTTAAAGTAAAACCAAAAACCTATGAATAAGTACTGAATACCCATTTCCGGGTATTCAGAATAGAGGGTCATCATGCTTTGATATCAAATACTTTTAGGATAATATGCTCTTTGGGTTATGAGCTACACATAGACAATACATGTCTTAAACATATCTGGATATTATTGTCTGTAGGTTGCATAAGAGTCGTAAACGGTATTTGTCACTATTTCTGCACTCCAAAGGTTGTGCTTCAACTGCCACTACGCAAAATGTTTCTGCACAAAGACTAGAGTCATCAAATATTAATACATCCTTAATATGATTAGGCCGTTTTTTTACTGAATCATTTTATTGTGAAGTCAGTTCAATTAAGTGGCCGTTTTGCCCAGTAGGCATGGTACACAAAGAATAAAGATTTTAAGCACCTTGGTGTCATCCAAGGCTGTGGCATTGATCCAAAATCAAAATCCTGTTCCTTCTTTCACTTTCATTGGAGTCTGTGTATAACCCCCAATTATACACGGACTCAATGAAAGAAACCAACAATCAGTTTTTTCTGTTTGAGATGATGCCACAGCCAGAGTGGATTTATTATTATTGGACGCCGACTGTAATGGCAGTCCCATTTAGTAATCTCAATAAATCAAATAAAAACATGAACAGTGGGCACACCAGACCCAACCACGGGCACACCAGACCCAACCATGGGCACACAGCCCCAAACCATGGGCACACCAGACCCAACCATGGGCACCCCGGCCCCAAACCATGGGCACACCAGACCCAACCATGGGCACACAGCCCCAAACCATGGGCACACCAGACCCAACCACAGGCACTATGTGCCCGGAGAAAAATAAAGAGAAACATAATAAACCATTAAGCCAATAGGTCTTTCCGCCGATGTTGAACATTCGGCCGGAAAGTGAAAATGCAATCCTTAATAATAAATGCACAAAAAATTCATGAAACTTGAATTAAAATGAAATCCAGTTTTCCCACTGACGTTGCACATTCAGTCGGGCTGCGCCTATAAGCAATGAAGCATACTTGTAATAAATGTACATTTGTAAATGAATACAATTTTGATGAAATGGAGCAATCCCACTGATGTTGCACATTCAGTCGGGATTACTTAATGTTTTCCTATAAAATCTTGAACACTTAATTAGTAAAAGTATGGGAATTCAAATAATAAACGAGAAAATGGGTTGCTGGATATCAACATCCGCACAGAATTGCCTAACAAACAGCCCAATGGGATGTATAATGGAAACGACGGGAGGCCTGATTGGGGAGGAGGTGGGCAAATTAATTCCGGAAAACAAATTTGCTCTGTTCACTTCCAGTGGCTGTGACAGAGTGACTATTAGTAGCGTTATAATAAATCACCCGATGTCCTGACGCGTAAACAATGCTTCCAATTGGTTAAAAGTTTCTTCCCCCGGCATTTGCATATATCTGCGGCAACTCCCTTTGAATAATTATACCTTATTTGGCAGCGCGCACTACGCGCCTCCCTTTGATACAAAAGTAAACAAATGCACCGAGGTCAAGTTCGGAAGGTATGTACACGCGTGCATATAAACTGTTGCACGTAAATATAATGCTTAAGTGCTTTTCTGAGTTGTTAAACCATAACATTGTTGCCGCAACCAAACCCCCCCCCCCCGGAAGCAAGGAATTCGCCGCGTATAATATCTTTTACCATTGGAGTTATGGTAAAAGGTGTTATACACGGACTCAATGAAAGAAACCAACAATCAGTTTTTTCTGTTTGAGATGATGCCACAGCCAGAGTGGATTTATTATTATTGGACGCCGACTGTAATGGCAGTCCCATTTAGTAATCTCAATAAATCAAATAAAAACATGAACAGTGGGCACACCAGACCCAACCACGGGCACACCAGACCCAACCATGGGCACACAGCCCCAAACCATGGGCACACCAGACCCAACCATGGGCACCCCGGCCCCAAACCATGGTGAATAAGTACTATGACTGGCTAGAAGCAACATGATGGTACTGGTTGTTCAACTGCCCTCGGGGGGGGGGGGGGGGGGGCGCACAGGGCATGGTTGAGTGGTGTGACTGGCCTATTATCATTATTATTATTATCAAATCTTAAATGTAACTGATGTTATATATGTAAATTACAAAAAGCATGCACTTATGCATGCATACATGTATGCATCCATACATGTACAGGCCTCGGGCCAGATTACTTCAGATTTTACTAGCCCGTTTAGACTGTTACTAGCCCGTACATATGTTGATCCATACCTTTATGTATACCGGTAGGTTGTTATTTTTTTTACTAGCCCACCGGGCAACCAAGGAAGTGAATCTAGTTAGCCCAGAGTGTTTCATTACCTTTGCTGCAGTTCTCATCTTCTGAGATGCTTAGTGACGTCGAGATGTTTGGTTTTTCAACACCTGCGAGTCAAATTCTAATATTATTTGGTCATTCTTCAGAATGCTGAAGATATCATCCCGGTTCATTGTTGGTAACACCAATTTCTTCAAAAATCTTGCCTGCACGATCAAAGTTCCTCATCAACAGGTCACTTTCCATTTGAATGCCTTTTTTTTTTTGGAACTTCTTCGCTCAATTTGTTACAGAACATTTCTCTTGCAATGCACCGATATTTTGCATGACGCCACAGGTCGTGCATCCAAACATAACCGAGCAATGTGGACATGGACCAAAGTCCTCTGGTGAGTAATTTGTACCATGAACTGTCATTCGAAGCAAAATCAGTTCTCCTTGTCCCACTTGGTCACTCGTTCATTGTGATAGAAGTTGCCTTTATGGCGAAGTATGTCCAGCTGCCTTTTACGTTCACTTGACTTCGGTTCAAGTGCAAGAATTCTTGCAACTTCAGACTTTTTGGAATGCTGCATTAGGTAATGTCGACCTATCATGACTGTAACAAGTTTTTCACAATACAATTTGCATTTAATTTGTTGTACGCACGGACTAAACCCCCCTCTCCTTGCTTTTTTTCATAATGCTTGATGTGGACTTCATGAGAAGAGTCACTACCAGCTGTAGATTTGGAGTGCATTTCATCTCTACATGTGGATGAGTTTGTGAACCATCATCTTGTAGTTGGTCAAATACAACTGATTCAGCTTCAGACTCTAACTCAGACTCATCTGTCTCCGAAACACAAATTAGTGTCTGATGATTCATCTTCAGTAGCGCATTCTCAAATGTCAGTCCAAGTCTTCACAGTTTTGCCTTTATCTGATATGACTTTATATTCGGAGGACGGTTTCGCGGGCTTTTGCAAGAAATGACAATCAGCATCTACAGCATGGAGGCTTTCTTTATCTCTGTGACAATTTTTTTCCTGATAACCATTCACATATCCTTGACAAATTCCCTCCAGTATTTCAGAAGCCGAAGGATTAGGATCATGTTTCATGCCTGTTGCCAATTTTTGAGCAGGAGGGCATGCAATCACTGTGCTATTAGTGACATTAATTGATGCAGAGAAATCACCAGAAAGCGTGCCTTCAGGAAAACTGCCCAGGACACTTGCAGGCAACGTGGAATTGGAGACTTCAGTCGACCAAGAGTTAGAAGTAGGAAGCAGGACCAAAGACAGACTGCTTGCAGGCATCATGGAATTTGAGAGTTCACTCAACCCAGAGTTAGAAGTAGGAAACATGACCTCAGACGAACTGCTTGGAATGCGTGCATACGTTTTGGAATTGGTGACATCACTTGACCCAGAGTTAGGAGTAGGAAGCATGATTTTAGACAGACTGCTCGGAATGCTTGGAAACGTCGTGAAATTGGTGACATCACTGTACCCAGAGTTAGGAGTAGGAAGTATGACTTTAGACAGACTGCTTGGAGTGCTTGCAGGCATCGTGGAATTGGTGACATCACTGGACCCAGAGTTAGAAGTAGGAAGCACGACCTAAGACAGACTGCTCGGAATGCTTGCAGGCATCGTGAAATTGGAGACATCACTGAACCCACATTTAGACGCAGAGAGCAATACCTGAGGCAGACTACTTGGAATGCTTACAGACATTGTGGCATCGAAGGCTTCAGTGGACTCAGAGTTAGAAGTAGGAAGCATGACTTCAGACAAACTGCTTAAGTAATACTTGCAGACGTCGTACAATTGGAGACTTCAGTGGACCCAGAGTCAACAGTATGCGTCATTGACTAAAACAGGCTGCTTGGAATACTTGCAGATGTCTTGGAATTGGAGACTCCAGTGGACCCAGAATCAATAGTAGTGTAACGCAATGCAGTATCGATAAATATGTATACATAAATATGTACGACTTGTTAATTTTCTCTGCTCGTATTATCTGTTAATGTGAGATCACCTACATACCTAGGAGGCGGCTTCCAAGGCGAACTGAATGAAAAGACACATCCACTTTTGAGATTCAGAACACACTGTAGTCGATCTACTGTTATTTGCTAGTCGTCCATCCCTGTATTCCGAGTGTGTGTGAGATTGTGGTGTAGAAGAGTAAGAGAAGTAGCCTAGGACTGTTCAGCTGGTGTCGCGAGCCTGGCGGTAGACTGCCGCCGAAACGGACCTGCCTCCCGCAGACTCATTGCCGCTCGTGAGTCCGCCGAGGGTAGGCCGGGTGCGCCGTCGGGAGACCGCTACAAATGGTGTAAGAAGTTGGGATAGGCGGTGTGACATCAGAAGAACATTCACCTACACCTACATAGGGGACTAGGATTCACCTGTTAAGGAGATATCACATAAAGGTGATATTCGAGGAAGAAAGTCCATTGCGCTGAGAGACAAAATTTTGCCAATAGGCCTACATTTTGTACGAGATATCAGATTACAGTGAATACAATGAAACATTTTCATCATTTTAATTGTTTTTTTTGTATGCCCGAGTTCGCTCGATCTGATGATGATTATGATTTTGTATTAAGCCATTTTTTTTTTTCCACCAAACTTTTTTTTTCGACCGACCGACCCTCCCTCAAGATGAAAAAGAAAATGGGAACCACAGTTATAAGAAGGGGACCCCTTAGCTATTAAAAAAGGTGTATTGTATACTTTAGTAATAATATAAATCTTTACAGTATAACTTACAGGGTATGAAATAAATAGTGATGGCAGAAACATAACCGTTATTTATTTCTGCCTGAAAGGATGAATTCATCTAGAAAGAGTACATTGTATAATGAACCGTAGACAGTTTTGACAGTTTTGATCTCGGAGTGAGATAAAAACTCCTGTGAGTAGATTTGAACTGCCCTCAGCATTTTTCATTGGTTATACAGTTTCCGATGACAAGTACTAAAAATTTCACTTTTATTCCATGACAATCAAATTCTGCAGCTGTTCTGTCACCTTTACAAATCATGTGCCTTTATAATTATATGAATTAACGTTAATTTAAATTTCACATTTGTATCAACAACACAGGCAATTTGGAATCGTTCCGCTCTATGGCTGACCGGTTTGAATGATCCAAATCAACTACACATGCATGCTGTAAGAATGTAGATAGTGCAGTCAAGATAAAAACTTGATGCCAACCGTTGTAAAGTGGTCGAACACCACAGATGGGTTTTTGCTAAACTCTTGTGCCCTCCCAAACATCATTTTATTTATGTATTTATTTATTTATTTCTATTATTAATCCAGGGTAACCCATTCACACAAATGTGGTCTTCCATAGGGCCCTGACATACATGAATAAAAATCATTAATACAATCAGACATAGTAAAACATTTATAAGAAACAAAACAAAATACAATCACTAAAAAGCGGGATAAAAGAAGCAAACAACCACCAAATGCTCGACATAAAAGAAATTTAAAAAATAATAAAAGGAAATAGATAATTAAGACATAAATATAAAACTGGATTATCAGGGAATTAAACATGAAGACATATAAAGCCTTTAAAAGACCTTAACACTAAGCAATAAACTATAAAAGATATAGACTGCATTGGAGCAGTTGACGGTTGTCATATAAGAATAACAGCGCCTACAAGTCATCCAGAGGCATATTTTAACAGCATCAATCAATTATTCTCCAATTAAGGAGTGTGTGATCATCAACTACTTTTCAAACATAACGTGTGGCTGGCCAGGTAGCTGCCATGATGCCCGGGTTTTTCGGAACTCCACCATACACATCGGCAGCACACAAGTTCCTTGATCAGAAATATAAAATTGGTGACTCGGCCTACCCCCTCAAATCTTTCTGGATGACCCCATTCAAAGATAATGACAACATAACTAGAAACCAAAGGAAATGTGTTCGTCTTAGTAATTCCATTCATTCTGATGTTATTGTTTCTAACACCGGTGCCCTCCAGGGTACTGTACTAGCCCCGTTTTTGTTTACTGTTTATACAGCAGATATACGCTCTACTAATGTTGGTTGCCCACTAAATAAATATGCTGATGATACTGCACTTATTGGTCTGATACTAAAAGATAATGATACCGTGTACATGGATCAAATAGGTCGGTTTGTGGATTATTTTAAACGTAACTTCCTATCACTTAATTTATCAAAGACAAAAGAAATGTTTATCGATTTCCGCAAGTCACACAAGGTGGTGCCGAACCAAGTAACTATTGATGGATGCGAAATTGAACGTATTGATGAGTATAAGTATCTTGGAGTTGTTTTTGATGATAGGTTAGACTGGAGCAAACACGTGAGGCATGTAGGGAAAAGACTAAACTATAGAATGTACTGTCTACGAAAATCTAACACATTTGATGTCAGAAAGGAAATCAAGATGACATTATATGACTCAGTTATTCGTAGTGTATGGGCTTACTGTTTGTAATGTTGGGCTGGAAATGCTGACAAGAAAGTTAAAAAAGTAATTGATGACACTATCAAGCGAACTGGTAGGATAATCGGGGAGTGTTTGCCACCGATGGATACGGTCTACAACCAACATTTGCGCGATAAACTTAAACTGGTGTGGGGAGATGCTGGCCATCCCCTCCACAGCCGGTTTGAGGATTATACTGCGCAGTGGTAGTATTAGGCCACTGGCTGCACACACGAACCAATACCGTTCATCTTTTACGGGCAGGGCCATTAAATTGCATGATGATTTTTTTTACGATAAGGTTTTTAACAACACTTTTATTCTGGCATTATTTTAATCTTTTCTGTATGGTTATGATCTTTTACAATCTTCTTAAAGTTTTTTTTAACTATGCTTAGATTTATTTTAGGCTGCATCCGAATCTGTTGTCTAGAGCTAGCTAGGTCTAGGTCTTCGCTCAATTGGAAGTACGCGCAGAAACCTAGACAATAGACCTAGCCGTAGCTCTGGAAGGCCGTTTCGGACACGGCCTTAGTTTGTTTTTGTAATGTTTTTTTGGGGGGGTTTTCGCGCAAGCGAAAACCCTTTATTTTGTTCTGTTTTTTTTTTTGGCTTTTTCGCGCAAGCGAAAAGCCTTTATTTCTGTTCTGTTTTTTTTTTCTTTCTTCTTCCTCTTCCTCTTCCTCTTCCTGTCGCTTGAGTTACCATAGACTTTTTTTAAACAGCCGATTTTAACCAAACTTGGTCTGAAGGAAGTCCATATAGGGTAGTTGTCTCCCGAAACTTTTCGGCATCATGACGTCAAAACTTGATTTTATATGATTTTTTTAATATTTCTCACAGCCCGTTAACTTTGTACACAGATTACGTGACAATATGGTCGTGTACAAAACATATGATGCTTGAATGACTCAACTCTCCCCATACATGTACACTGCATTGTACGTACGCAATTCACTGCACTGTGTTTATATGGCATTCATAATAATGTCCGCGGATTGCGTGACTCGATCAAAACTTCGTTTATAATGTTCCCATAGACATTTTCATGTAAGACTATTTATATCGTTAAATACCAGCACCAAATATCGAAATGCTATCGATGTAGGTTGCCGTATTGTACGTCATTTTATAGGTCGCATTAATATTAGCTATAAATGTACAACTTAATACTTGGGAAGAGTTGTATGGAAAGTGCAATGATACAAAATTTGTTTTTTTTTTGTACTTGGCAATATGATGAGTTTTACACATGAACAAATTACGTGACATATTGTTACGTCCTTTCCCCTAGACTTAAGTGTCATCAGAGTGATTTCATGTTCTCGATATAATTTTGTATAAATATTCTATTCCGTAGGCCTATTTCAATGCAAAATACAGTCGGCTTGACGACCATTGTTACACGGTGGTCCGTTTTACACGGCCGTTTCATAGTGGCAACCACCATAAACCGGCGGACCACGGTCGGTGGATGGGCGGCGTGCCGATGCCGCTTAGCCGCTGCTGAACCGCCGGGGGCCCGACTTTGACTTGCGCACTTGGTCGGGACGTGATGTCCGATTGATCGTTGACTCAAAACTATATTTTCCCTCATAGACAATGCACGTACTTTTTTTTAATATCATTTTCAAACAATTTTAATAACACATAGAAGGAACCGCCGATCGCCTCGAAAATTGGTAGGTTTGGGAAATAGAGGTTGGCGATTGTAATAATGAAGTCATGACAACTTCATCACTAAATTTTTTATGAATTTTTCAATCTTTCTCACGCTACCCGATTGACATGAAAACAATGATCATAGTAAAACATACAACGTGATGCTCGATCGACTCAATTTCCCAAAACATGTGTAAAACATTGTTTACAATATGTAAAACTTCAATGTTCATTGTCGAATCCGTATGTCTGTTGAATTTTCAGAATTATTAACAATTAATGTTTGCGAGTTGGCGTAATGTTTGCGAGTTGACGTAATGTTTGCGAGTTGACGTAATGTTTGTGAGTTGACGTAATGTTTGCGAGTTGACGTAATGTTGCGAGTTGACGTAATGTTTGCGAGTTGACGCAATATTTGCGAGTTAATTAACGCAATGTTTGTTAGTTGACGTAATGTTTGCGAGTTGACGTAATGTTTGCGAGTTGACGTAATGTTTGCGAGTTGACGCAATGTTTGCGAGTTGACGCAATGTTTGCGAGATGACGCAATGTTTGCGAGTTGACGTAATGCTCTTGACAAAATGATTTTGAGGGCATGATCGATGAAACAATTTCCGAGGGGCCATGGGCCGGGCACGGTGTCATGGCAAAAGGTGTCCGTTGCCAAATAGTGTCCGCGGAGCATGCGCAGTGAAGCCTGGACACTTGTTGGACACTTGTTGGCCAAAACTTTTCATCATCATGACGTCGATCATCAGGTGTCATGTGACTAGCGATTTGAATTTAATAATCAAATCTTTAAAAATCTACAAAAAATCAACGGTTTGAGATATTAAGTTGGTTCTTTCACCAAAAGTGATTGTTAGGCACGGTCTTTCTTTTTGACACATTACTTGACCTCTGTGACCTCTACTTCTGGTCAAACAGGAATTACCTCATTATTTTAAAGTGGTAAGAGCTAGGATCATGATTCTTTTACCAAATATCAATGTTAGGCAAGGTCTTTCTTTGTGACACAATGCTTGACCTCTGTGACCTCTACTTCCGGTTAAACAGGAAGTAGCTCCTCATTCCAAAGTGGTAAGACCTAGGATCATGATTCTTTTTTTTAACTTGTCCATAAAGGGATCCCTTTCTTTGTATAACAGTTTATATTTGTAATTCAATTTATTATATCATATGCGGAAAAGCCCTATGTGCTGTTTGCAACAGCCATAGATGTCTACTTTTTTCTTCCTCTTCTTCCTGGAGATTTCGTATAGACTTTGTACAGGGGCATTCTACACGCCACTTTGGTCACTTTTAAACAGCTGATCTTAAACAAACTTGGTATGTAGGAAGTCCATATAGGGTAGTTGTCTCCCGAAACTTTTCGTCATTATGACGTCATCAGGTGTCACGTGACAGTGCCTTAAAGGGGCAAACTTCAGACATCAATTATGAACGAACCCTTAGTTTGATTGAGTTGAAACTTGGTATGTATCTAAGTCGGGAAGTGTTATATCGAAAAATTTCAATGACGTCATCATGGCGTCATCAGGTGTCACGTGACAGTGTCTTAAAGGGGCAAACTTCAGACATCAATTATGAACGAACCCTAAGTTTGATTGAGTTGAAACTTGGTATGTATTTAAGTCGGGAAGTGTTATATCGAAAAATTTCAATGACGTCATCATGACGTCATCAGGTGTCACGTGACAGTGTCTTAAAGGGGCAAACTTCAGACATCAATTATGAACGAACCTTAAGTTTGATTGAGTTGAAACTTGGTATGTATCTAAGTCGGGAAGTGGTATATCTAAAATTGCAATGACGTCATCATGACGTCATTCTCTGATTTTTAATGATTTATTGAAATGTTGGGTTATTAAAGTTCTTTTAACGATATCAAGTAAACAAAACAAGATATCTTTGAATTTTTTTTGATAATTCTTAAGCATACACCATAGATGAACACTGCATAGACAAAACATCGGTGATGTCATCATGACGTCATAAAGATTGCATATTTTATAACAGTAGAAACGGCCGATCGCCTCGAAAATTGGTCGGTTGGGGAAATGGAAGTTGCGGATCGTTATTATGAAGTTACGTCACGACGGCGTCATCACTTGAATTTTATTATTATTAAATCTTTCTCATGCTAGCCCAATGACGTTTTGGTCATAAAATGAAACATACGATTGAAACACCATTCATGCCAGGCGCGCAAAAGGTTGTTTGCCTGCTTTATATATGCCGGGTTCTCCTTCTTTTCCTTATCAGAGTTTCTTAAAGCGTAAATGCTGCTTTTGACAAGACAACCACGCACGCGCAACAATCTACTTAGACCGTTTTCAGTAATGCATGAATCGGTAATCCGAGCACACGGTTTTGAATGGCGCCCTCTTTTGATTAATCAAAGTACATAGTTGCTTGTTTTAATCAAAAGAGGGCCCCATTCAAAACCGTCTGCTCGGATGACTGTTATTCTTTAGACCATGCCAGGGGTGCTTTGTTGTCAGACAGCAGTGTTTACCCGTTGGCATCTATATGGCACACAGTCACACATCGTTCTATAAAACCACTTTATGTGGCCAAGACACCTGACGTAAGATTAACGGGGCACACTTCAAAACTCCAAAAGTGATTTGTTTAAATCAAGTTTTCTACATTTAGATACGGTCACTTTTAAAAAATCTGTCTCAATCAAACAAAATAAGTGATGTGTTTTAATTGGAGAAACATTTTATATCATTATGCGGAAAAGCCATGTGTTCTGTTTTAAACAGACACAACCTCTAGTTGGGTTTTCCGCGCAAGCGAAAACCCTTTGTTTTTGTTCTGTTTTTTTGGCTTTTTTTGCGCAAGCGAAAAGCCTTTGTTTTTGTTCTGTTTTTTTTTTTTCTTCCTCTTCTTCTTGTCGCCAAAAATTATAGACCCCATTTTGGGCACTTTAAAACAGCCGATCTTAACCAAACTTGGCCCAAACAAAGTCCCTATAGAGAAGTTGTCTCCCAAAACTTTTCGTCATTATGACGTCATCAGGTGTCACGTGACAAGCGATTTGAATTTAATAATCAAAATCTTTTAAAAATCAACAATAAATCAACCGTTTGAGATATTAAGTTGATTCTTTTACCAAAAGTGATTGTTAGGCAGGGTCTTTCTTTGTGACACATTACTTGACCTCTGTGACCTCTACTTCCGGTCAATCAGGAAGTAGCTCCTCATTTAAAAGTGGTAAGAGCTAGGATCATGATTCTTTCACCAAAAGTCAATGTTTGGCAAGGTCTTTCATTGTGATACATCATTTGACCTCGGTGACCTTTACTTCCGGTTATACCGGAAGTTGCTCCTCATTTGAAAGTGATAAGAGCTAGGATCATGTTTCTTTCACTAAATATCAATGTTAGGCAAGATCTTTCTTTGAGACACATAACTTGACCTCGGTGACCTCTACTTCCGGTCAAACCGGAAGTTGATCCTCATGTAAAAGTGTTATGAGCTACAATCATGATTCTTTCACTAAATATCAATGTTAGGCAAGATCATTCTTTGTGACACATTGCTTGACCTTTGTTGCCTCTACTTCCGGTCAAACAGGAAGTAGCTTGTCATTTAAAAGTTGTAAAAGCTATAACCATGATTCTTTCGCCAAATATCAATGTTAGGCAAGGTCTTTCTTTGTGACACATTGCTTGACCTCTGTGACCTCTACTTCCGGTCAAACCGGAAGTAGCTCCTCATTTAAAAGTGGTAAGAGCTAGGGTTATGATTCTTTCACCAGATATCAATGTTAAGCAAGGTCTTTCTTAATTGTGACACATTGCTTGACCTCTGTGACCTCTGCTTCTGGTCAAACCGGAAGTAGCTCCTCATTTAAAAGTGTTAAGAGCTAGGATCATGGTTCTTTCACCAAAAGTCAATGTTAAGCAAGGTCTTTCTTAAATGTGACACATTGGTTGACCCCTATGACCTCTACTTCCGGTCAAACAAGAAGTAGCTTCTCGTTTAAGAAAAAATATTTTTTACCAAAGGGCAATGTTAGGGAATGTCGTTCTTATAGTGGCAAAATTCTTATTGAAAAGGAATTGATATCATATGCGGAAAAGCCTTATGTGCTGTTTTTAACAGCCATAAACTCTAGTATTGTATTTGAGTTTGTTCTGTGGCCCATAGACTTTGTACACGTTTTTTTCTGCACCCCACTTTTGTCCTTTTTAAACACTCGATCGTAAGTCGTAACCAAACTTGGTCTGCATGAAGTCCGTATAGAGTAGTTGTCTCCCGAAACTTTTCATCATCATGATGTCAAAACTTGTACACAGATTACGTGAACGAGGTCGTTGTACAAAACATAAAGCTCGATCAATTTCCCATACACTATGTACAGTGTACATGTAGGCCTAGTGCGCAATTCACTGTGCATAACATACAATGCCGCTGTCCGATTCCGTGACACAAAACGTCGTTTACACTTGCCATAGTTTGCACGTAATTCCTTTTATATATCATTAAATACCAGCCCCAAATCTTAATCGAAATGCTATCGATGTAGGTTGCTCTGTACGCGAAAATATTGGTCATGAAAAAAACATACGATTTAAACAACATAAATACAAGGCCCGTTAAGATGATTGATTGCCTGGATTATATACGCCGTTTTTTCATTTACTTCCTTATCATATTTGCCAGCAAAGCAGCGTAAATGCTGATTATGAGCCGTGTTTTGACCAGACAACCGCGCACGCGCAGCAATCTAGTTATACCGTTTTCAGTACGTAAGGTTGCACCCAAGTAAATAAACTCCCGCGGACAACAGTGGTAAATCCCCAAACTTCAAAAATCGTTAAAAAATATACAGAACTCTCACAGCTGTTCAAGTTGCACAGAAAAATGACGATGAACATGTAACCTTTCATTTTCTTTTCATTTTATGGTAGGGTGACCGTTGAATTTTTGAGTTATACTCATTCTCAGCTGACCACCCCTAAAACAAGGTACGGATCACTCCAGTCAAAGAAGCCATTAAAAAAAAACATCCCTCTGCAAAGCGGCTGAAATAGACCCACTTTCTCACCCAATTGCATCAAAAATGGTCACAAATGAAAGCCCAGAGACCGGGCAGGAGGTCCAGTGCCGTATTTCTTCAATCCTTCATTTTTAAAGCTCTCACAACTCTCTTATTTCAAATATATTGAGTGCTTAACTTTTATGAATGAGCTCCGTCGGCGGACCCATTTGGCCACTACATGTATTTACTTGGCCGGCTGCACCCGTAATGCAGGATTCAGTTTTCCGAGCGCACGGTTTTGAATAACGCCCTCTTTTGATTAAAACGAGAAATCATTTCCCGAAGACGATATATCATTCATTTGCTGAATCAAACAACATCAGCGATGTGTATTTAATTTGAGAAATATTCTATATCATATGCGGAAAAGCCATGTGTTCTGTTTTCAACAGACACAACCTCTAGTATTGTATTTGAGTTTGTTCTGTGGCCCGTAGACTTTGTACACGTTTTTTTCTGCACCCCACTTTTGTCACTTTTAAACACTCGATCGTAACCAAACTTGGTCTGCATGAAGTCCATATAGGGTAGTTGTCTCCCGAAACTTTTCATTATCATAAAGTCAAAACTTGATTTTATATGATTTTTTTTAAATAGTTTATAGCCCATTCACTTTGTACACAGATTACGTGAACTTGGTCGTTGTACAAAACATAAAGCTCGATCAATTTCCCATACACTATGTACAGTGTACATGTAGGCCTACGTACGCAATTCACTGTGTATAACATACAATGCACATGTCCGATTGCGTGACACAAAACGTCGTTTACAACTTGATATAGTTTGCACGCAGTTCCTTTTATATATCATTTAATACCAGCACCAAATCTTAATCGAAATGCTATCGATGTAGGTTGCTCTGTACGCGAAAACATTGGTCATTAAAAAAAACATACGATTTAAACAACATAAATACAAGGCGCGTTCAGAAGTTTGATTGCCTGGATTATATATGCCGTTTTTTTCATTTACTTCCTTATCATAGTTGCCAGCAAAGCAGCGTAAATGCTGATTTTGAGCCGTGTTTTGACCAGACAACCGCGCACGCGCATTAATATACTTATACCGTTTTCAGTACGTAAGGTTGCACCCAAGTAAATAAACTCCCGTGGAAAACAGTGATAAATCCCCAAACTTCAAAAATCGTTAAAAAATATACAGAACTCTCACAGCTGTTTAAGTTGCACAGAAAAATGATGATGAACATGTAACCTTTCATTTTTTTTCATTTTATGGTAGGGTGACCGTTGAATTTATGAGTTATACTCATTCTCAGCTGACCACCCCTAAAACAAGGTACTGATCACTCCAGTCAAAGAAGCCATAAAAAAAAACATCCCTCTGCAAAGCGGCTAAAATAAACCCACTTTCTCACCCAATTGCATCAAAAATGCTCACAAATGGAAGCCCAGAGTCCAGGCAGGAGGTCCAGTGCCGTATTTCTTAAATCCTTCATTTTCATAGCTCTTACAACTCTCTTATTTCAAATATATTGAGTGCTTAACTTTTATTCATGAGCTCGGCGGACCCATTTTACCACTACATGTATTTACTTGGCTGCACCCGTAATGCAGGATTCAGTTTCCGAGCGCGCGGTTTTGAATAACGCCCTCTTTTGATTAAAACGAGAAATCATTTCCCGAAGACGATATCATTTATTTGCTGAATCAAACAACAACAGCGATGTGTATTTAATTTGAGAAATATTCTATATCATATGCGAAAAAGCCATGTGTTCTGTTTTCAACAGACACAACCTCTAGTTTACTTTTTGATTTCTATCAAAGCCATTTTCCCCTGTATTAATACTTTTTATTGTTACAAATTTGTGGGCGTCTCCCTCCCCTCGTCAGGTGTATTTGCTGAATGAGTCGTAGAATACTCCAGCGCGTGTTGTTGTCTTACCCTCGATGTGAGGCAATGCACATGACCCTTGGGGACGCGTCGACACGCCATTAGTCCCATGGAAAATGCTTCCTTCTTCTGCGCACAAGTCTTGACACCACTGTGGTTATCGATCCATTCCTCTTTTCTGTTCATTTCTGGTTTTGGTTTCTTGATGTATGTTGATTCCATAACTTGCCTTAGCATGGAATCTCTCGGGCACTTGTTCAGTATTTTCACTTTGATCCCTTGGAATTGTCATGTGTTTTGCATGTGTTCATGCACTGCTGATGACTTCTCTCTGACGTGTTCTAGTACTCTCAAGTGACCTTGCTGTTTCTCTAATGTATCTTTCTCCACATCCATCGCATGTTCCCTGGTGTATTATCTCTCTTTGTTTACATCTTCCTTTTCCGCCGTACTGTTGGCACACTGTACGCTGATCATCGGGGCATTGGTTCCCTGGGAATGGGTTGGATCTTGACAGGATGGCTTTTACCCTCTCTCCGGCTTTTTCCACCACCTTTTTTGTTGTATGTGTTTTATTCGTTCTTCTTGTCCAAAGTTCACTGAGATGTTCCTCATGACTCTTGTCAAATCATTGACCAGAATGTCCATCTTTCTCCTCGGGTTCATAGCACTGTTCTTGTGGATCACGCATCTACGTGCTATCGGTTTCAAGAAGTGGCTGTGGAGTATATTTCACTTATTCCCATCATCTCTCTTTATTTCTCCCATTCTGATCGTCAGATCTAGTACCGGCATTCTTTCATCTTTATGGTTCTCTGATACATCAAAGGTTACCTGGATACTCGGATGCATCGTGTTTGCCAGATCAGTAACTTCTTTCATTACTTCTTTTGCGGACTGTTCTGCTCGCCTCCTCCTGAACACACTCAGCATGTCATCAACGTAACGTTTGTACAGAATACACTCATATCCATTATCCCGCACCTTTCTCAAAACTTCTTGATCCCACCAGATCATGAATACCTGTGCCACTTCCCCAGCTAGGCTCACCCCAATCGCGCCTCCTTCCCGCTGCTTGTATAGTGTTTTGTCATACGTGCAGATATGGTTCTTCAGTGTATATGTCATGCTGTACTTAATGGCCTGAACGGTCATCTTTCTGATGGTAGTCCTGTTCGCCACGTCTTTATATCTGATCCAAGGTTTCCACCTTTCTTCTTCGTTTTCTTGCAACATAGAGCCCGTCATTGTCGGTGGTCTCCCTCTTTTGGTTTTTCGCTTCGGGCAGTATCTAGTAAGTTCTTCACTTACTGCCTCTGTGGTTTCACTTTCTATCATACGTAGGAAAATTCCTATCTGAAATTTCACATTCCTGATAGGGCTGGATCTACAGCTCAGTTTGTAGAGCACCGGTACAGTATTCCAGTGGTAACTGGTTCAAATCCCGCTCCAGTAAATTGTATTTTTATCTGGAATTGTCAACAAACTTTATTAGAGGAAAAATCACTCTGCCTCATCAAAAATAAGCAAGTGAACTTGCACTAAAACAGTCTCTGAAAAAACAACTGATAAATCATAAACTGTTTTATATAATAATAATAGTTACATTTACAGTTGTAATGCTTTGACTTAGTAGAGCCTGCCGCGGTTTCATCCTCATCAGGATCTTTATCGAAAGTTAAATGACAAGAGGACAAGAACATTTGACCCCATTTTCCCTGACCACACTTGTTCCCCCCTCCCCTTTGTCCTGACCCTCTTGTTCGTTTACGTGTATGTGTATCTTTACTTGCATGTTCTTTTCCAATTGTCATGTAGCCTTCGATAAGGATCCTGCCAGGATGAAAACATATCAGGCCCTACCAAGCATTTGATAAATTCCAGGTCCCTGTGGCTAATGACCAGTTTGCAGCAGCTAGTGTCTTAATTACGGAAGCTTGAATTGCCTTTTGAATTTCCACGTTACTGAGATAATTTATCTCGGAAACACTTAATGTTGTCATGGTAACATGGTAAATTCAACGATAGGAAACTAGGAATTTAACATTATTGCATGTCAGTTACCATGGTAACAGGGAAGTCAATCTCAGAAACACAGAATTCAATGATCTTGAATTCCGTATTACTGAGATATCGGTACCTTATCATTGAATTCCGTGCTACTGAGATACCTTATCATTAAATTCCGTGCTACTGAGATACCTTATCATTGAATTACGTGCTACTGAGATACCTTATCATTGAATTCCGTGCTACTGAGATACCTTATCATTGAATATAGTGAGTACTGAGATACCTTATCATTGAATTCCGTGCTACTGAGATACCTTATCATTGAACTCCGTGCTACTGAGATATCTTATCATTGAATTCCGTGCTACTGAGATAACTTATCATTGAATTCCGTGTTCTTGAGATAACCTATCATTGAATTCCGTGCTACTGAGATACATTATAATTGAATATAGTGAGTACTGAGATACCTTATCATTGAATTCCGTGCTACTGAGATAACTCATCATTGAATTCCGTGCTACTGAGATACCTTATCATTCAATTCCCTGTTACTGAGATAACTTATCATTGAATTCCGTGCTACTGAGATACCTTATCATTGAATTCCGTGCTACTGAGATAACTTATCATTGAATTCCGTGCTACTGAGATACCTTATCATTGAATTCCGTGCTACTGAGATACCTTATCATTGAATTCCCTGCTACTGAGATAATTTATCATTGAATTTCGTGTTCTTGAGATAACTTATCATTGAATTCCGTGCTACATGAGATACCTTTCGTTTGGTGAATATAGCTAGGTTGTGAGAATTAATTTTTATTGACTGAGTAACAGTTAGCACAATACCCTTTTTTGCTCAACCTGCGTATGGAATAATTTAATTAGTTTTTTTAGGATTTGTTTATTTTCACTGTGCATAGTTTTCATGAAGGACAACATATTATTGTCTCGTTCTTTCATGTAGTTTGTCATTTAAGTCAGAAGCTTATCCAGAATACCCCGTGACATTGTTTCCTTTGCCTTGGGTAATTCTACATCTGTGTCAGTGCAGTTTTCATCAGATGATATGGTAAGCGTCTCATTGAGCTGACGGTCACATGCGTATCGTCGCTTAACAGTTGGATCAGCATGCATAACTGCATTCTTCTCTTCGGCCCACTTATAATTACTTGGAGAACTCCCCGTCTTCATGCAGTTTTGTGGGTAATTTCTGTAACCCTTCTTTAATGCTTAAATCTTATCTTTACACTTATCTGCAGATATTCCCAATTCCAGGGCAACCCTCTTCCAGATTGGCCTTTTGTGTTTCGTGTGTTTAATTTCTTTGTCATACCTGGTCATGCACTCTATTATTTTTCTTAATTCTCCATCAGTCCATTCATGTCGAAGCGTCTCAGGTGCTAGATAACATTAAGACAAAATGCATAAATTAAAACCCATACACGCAACAGAAATGTTGATCATTCCAAGTGGTTTTGTCACCGGGCAAGTAAGTAACATAATACAGAATCTTGCTGGCCAAAACACCAAGAATGATTAAAGTGATAATTCGTTATACATGTATCTGATTGCAGTCTATATATGTACAGTATCTTTTGTGAAGACAAAATAAACAGTAAGCGTTCACTTAGTCAATGGAAAATTTGAAAGTAAAAACTTTGCCTTGTTCATACAAGTCAAAAAGAGATGCTTCCAGTTACTTTAAATAATACTTTTTGCTTTTCTGCATATGAATATAGTGATGCTATTTAAGTTGTAGAAATTAATGTGCACCTTTATATTATTAGTACATGAAGTGCTTTTAACAAAATATTGTTCATAATGCTATTTATTTTTTACAAGAAAACAACATAACTTACTTGTTGTGCATCCACGGTAGCACCTACATCCACGGAATTAATTCTGGTATTAATTAATTCTGGTTATAATTAATTCATGATATAGAAAACCCCCTGGTTAAGTATTTCTGCCTGAAATGCTATATTTGTTTAGTAAAGTGTAGAACTAATTAACGTCTCAGCAAAAAAATTCTTATATGTTTTATAAGAAAAGAGTTGGTTTTTCGCTATTGAGAGCGCAAATTTTCATAGGCCCAATTATTTCATGTACATGCATGTACCGGTACATGCTGGATTGCACAGCACAGAGTGGGTGCTGTTCTGTGACCATATTATACCAATCAAGTATCACAGTTTTAAAGAATGTTTTTGATCCTATGAGAAGTGGATAATTGTTTTACTCTTTTCCAAACAATGAAGAAATGGGAAACTGACCACAAGGGAAACTGAAAATTTTAAAGTCACTGAAAAGTGAACAAAGAAAAATTGACTGGAGTGGGTTTGAAACCGTCATCTCAATGATATGTAAATCTGCAAACATTTCTGTTTTACAATCTTACTAATCCGATATCATACCATTAGTGTTATTAAACTAAGAGTAATGTACACAGTATTTAAATAAGGTTTGCAACCTTGCATGAAAGCAAGTAAATTCCTGGAATATCTGTAAATATTAAACCAGTATAAAAAGCCAACAGGATGGGAACAATCGAACCGTTGTCAAATCGGAACCATCCAAATAGTTTACATTAAAACAATGATGTTCATTACCCTCAAGAGTATCCACGGTTGGCATCGCGATCGTGACCAGTCCATTATATATGCAAAGACAGTAAAAGTGAATAAAAATTGTTTTGCCAATTGTATGTACATCTCTTCAAACATTTTTATAATAATATGAAATTTTATAGCTCTTGCATGCCTATTAAATATGCATCAGAACATATTTCTGCACCAATACATTTTTGTCAGACAAAAGAGACGTAAATTATCACAGACAAAAAAATTTCAGAAATCAAAAAAACAACCTTGTCACCTGTTCTGATGACGTACTCTGATGACATGCACGTGCACAATCTGTGGGCCCTATTAAAATGTTAAGTTCTCATGATATATCATCAACTCAATAGACTACAATGTAAACAACTTCTTTAATAACAGTATATACTGTGTATAAAAGCAAAAAAAATGCCTGATAAAATGTAAAATAAATTGGACAAGTTAACGATCCATATAATTAGTCTAAACTTAAAACCTTTTTATCTAATTTGTGAGTGTGTTAGATGTTAATTCTAACTTATGAATTAATGATTTATTAACTGATAATTTAAATTTTAAGTGTAATTGTGGTATGAATTTGTACTTTTGAATGAAACTTGTCCTGGGTATGACATTAAAAACATGACATTAAAAACTGCATCCGGTGGTAAGACTCCTGTTCTGGCGTTCAGGAGCTTAGGGGAATGTGGAGTTACCCCTTAGTTGCCGAGGTCTGCTCTGGCCCGGAGCAGTAGGACCTGTCAGGGCCCCAGTTATAGCCATACTTACCAACAACAACAGTCAACGTATCGAAGATGTCACCATGATGTCTCTCCACACGATGAATTAATCATCCTCGGTGATTTGAACTCCTCGCCAAGCTGCTCAAGAAGTGGCTTTGAATCTATTCTCGGGTCGTTCGGATCCGGTTCCACCAATGACAACTCAATCAGGCTGCTCTCCTTCTGTGCCGCAGGGAATGTCTCGATCATTAATAGGATGACCTGGATCTGTAATGATGGTCAAACACGGAAAGAATTAGACCATATCCTTTAGACCCAAAACCGTAACATTGTTAAATCATACAGAGTCCACAGGGGAGCTGAAGCACCAGCAAACACAGACCACCGCTTGCTCATTGCAAGCAGTGCAATCACTCCCCACTACCACTCCAAGAAACCCTCCACCCCCTTGTACGATGTACAAAGGTCTTGCAGCAAGGTACTCAGTTTCAATACACAACAAGTTCCAGGCCCTAGGTGACCTCCCGGAGCTGAGGAAGTCGAGTCAGCTTGGTCCACCATCAGCTCAACCATCCAAGAAACTGCAACCTCAATCATTGGAAATCTTCGACGCATCAATCGCCGCCCATGGTTATCAGACACAACACTCAAAGTCATGGTAGAAAAATAAGTAGCAAGAATGAACAACGATCACGTAGAACACAGACGCCTGCATGGAATTTTCAGGGCAAAAGCAAAGCAGGACAGGGAAAGATTTCTCAACAGTCTCTCCCAAAGGATCGAAAATGACTTCACACATAACAGCCTCAAGTCTGCCTACAATTCATCCCGGAACTTTGCCTAAAAAAACTAACAACTGTGTGAGAACAACCATCAAGAAAACCGATGGTTCACCCTTTTCATCCGACCAAGAGACACTCGACAGGTTGATGGAGCACTATGAATCTGCCCTCAATCACCCAGGAGCCCCGCCCAGTCCAGAGCTGGACCTTCTCGCTAATAACCCTCCTGACCCCGATGTCTCTTCAGACGCTCCCACTCTGAAAGAGGTCAAGGCAGCCATTAAAAGGCTGATAAATGGTAAAGCAGGTGGATTAGACCATATCCCCCCGGATCACTTAAATGTGTCATCGACGCTATAAGCTCTGTTCTCCACAAGCTCTTCATCAAAGTATGGCAGTCTGGCAGAGTCCCCATAAAATGGGAAGAAGGCACCATCATCAGCCTGTACAAAGGGAAAGGTTCACGTGCAGAATGCAGTAGCTATAGACCCATCACCCTTCTCTTTGTTTCTGGTAAGGCTTTCTGCCATGTACTACTTGCACGTCTAAACCCACTTCTCTCAAAACATATACGACAAGAGCAGTCTGGCTTCACTGCTGGGCGCTCTACAGTTGACGCTATTCTCACTCTCCGTTTGCAAACTGCATCGAGAATTCACCCAGCCCCTCTCCGTGGCTTACGTCGACCTGAAGAAAGCATGCTCTGTGGAATGCTCTTCAACGCATTTGGATTCCTGAACATCTCCTGAACCCCATTAAAGATCTCCACACCGACACCACTACCAAGGTCCGCCAAGGAAACAGCAGCCCCCAAAGCTTCTTCACAGGATCCGGTGTAAGGCAGGGATGTATCTTGGCCCCATCCCTCTTCTGCTGTCCCATGGACTGGATCCTGGACCGTGTCACAGCAAATGTAGGCATCTCCATCGGTCAATTTCAATTCTCCGACCTGACCTACGCAGATGATGTTGCCTTAGTCGGCCACTCAAGCAGCAGTGTGAGAAACACACTCGACCTGTTTCAACAAGAGGCATCCCATCTTGGGCTCAAGATTTCCTGGCAAAAGACCAAAATCCAGAACATGGCCGGAAACAACCACCATAGGAACACCAGCCTGGATGGACAAATCGTGGAAACTGTTTACGAGTTCATCTAATTTGGCAGCAAGATCAAATACCGGATATAGTGAGCCCGACACTTTAAGGATGCTATAGGTCTCGCCTAATCAGCCTACACAAAGTATGGAAGCTGAAGAAGCTAAAGACACCACCAAACTGGCAATATACAGGACGTGCATTATCCCTGTCCTTCTTTATGGATCAGACACGTGGAAACTCCTCCAATTTCAACTGAGAAGACTAGAGGCCTTCCATCAACGATGCCAAAGAACCATCCTCGGCTTCCGATGGTATGATTACATCACCAACTTGGAGGTCTCTCATAGGACTGCACTCCCTACCATTGGTCATCTAGTCAACTTTCGTCGTTTTGCCCTTTTAGTCACACTGCCCGCCGCGCTGACAACAACCCGGCCGCGATTTTTTTTCTGCACCGTGGACGCGTCAGGTCGTCAGTTTATTGGATTTTTGCGACTTGAATGAAGACCAAAGTGCTGGCACGTGCATCGCGTCAACAAGGCATTACACAGTAGCCATGGTCATTATATACAATGTATACAGTATAGTATACACATACTGTTTCAGCGTGCATGCTTTGGATCGATTTGTCAGCGGCGGCTTCAACTGTACTGTACTGTGTGAGTGAGTGCATATGAGTGCTACTGAGTATCTATAGTCAGTTAATATTTTTAGTGTTTTGATGCCTTTAGTTTAGAAAGTGATTGACCCACAAGGAATATTTTTCAGACCCTAGTTATTTCCTTAAAAGAAAATCGCGGCTCTGCCCTCTTTCCACAAATGTAACCATACTAATATTAATAATGGTCAACTGGTCAACATAAGAGGTAGTTTACTGTAAGAAGCCATGTCAGAAAATATTTGACTAGGCACACTAACTTCAACATTTTATCCTTAGCAAGATAAAAACTGAGACAGCCAGCTCAGTATTTTGCGTTATTATTGCAACCATTTTTCGTTGTTGTCTTCAGTTTCCAGTGATCAATTGAGCAGAACATTTCACAGATTTGTTTTTATTGCATGACAAATCAAATTATGAGCAGCTGTAACGACGTATATGAGCCTGTTTTGCCCATACTATGACACAACTGCACAGCGAATTGAACAAGGAACAGCCAGGAATGAAAGAATTGCTAAAAACCCACATTTGTTACTAACTATGTACATTTATTGGATGTTAAGGTGGCCCCTCATGGCCAGACACACCAAAGCACATGGGAATAATACACAAACATAACAATGACAATCAAACCAATTTATCAAACAACAATAAATTCTGACTTTGAAATACTTGACCTTGATTGAGGTCCGACAGTCCAAGGAACTAATGGTTTAGAATGACTCGAGAACGTGACGAACGGATGCTCTGTCCCCTGACGAACTGACGAGTCGAACGAACAGAACAATGTCTGTTATGACAAATTCAAGGGATGGAGTCACACAGACACGTAACGAAGCGACGAAACGGGGGAGCGACAAAGTGACAAAATTGGAAGCGAGGCTAGCTGACGAAAGGACAGATCGACAATCTGACTGACTGACTGACTGACGACTACAGCTGCTCTGTCACCTTTATGAGACCATCGTACATGCCCTTTTTATAAGCATTACCGTACGTGAAATAAATTCACCACATTCCTCGACAAGAAGTTCATAAATGATGTGAACAAATAATACATGTATTCTTTTGTCAATCTTTGCATAAAACACTCACAAACTTAATTCTCTGGAGGAATTCCTCCATGCACAAACTCACATAAATTGTAGTCATTGACAAGATCACAAGCATGCCAACATCCGTAGTGTAAATCAATGCAATGAAATTATATTAAAAGAAACAATGGTGTTTTGTTAATACTTGATACTCGATTTTGGATACTCTTGATATAGTGGTCACATTAATAAACTAAGTCGAAAAATATAATTAAACGTTTACCATTAGGCCTATTCGCAATTTTACCCAGAATAGAAATGAACTCAGTAGGCCTAACACCATCTAGTAAAATGTATAGGGAAATGCTTAATTTAAAACGCGATTTGTATTAATAATAATAACACCTAGCCTCTATTGTCATGTAAAAACATTTCTTTTATCTCACTTAAAGGGCGGCTGCAGTGCTTATTTTAGCCAGGTTATTTAATTGCCTTCATACAGAGAATATACTGACAAATAATGAATGGCAAGTCTTATTTTGGTTTCAAACCAGCATTTGGTTTTCTTTTGAACGGCTTTGCAAAATGTCGGATTTTCATGCACACTCATGTAGGGAACCAACAGCCAAAATATAATGAAAACACATAAACAAATGAAGAGGCGAACATGCGCAAAATAAATAGCATTAATTGTGATAAACTAGATAGACTTTCGTTCTGAAGTAATGAATGTAAGTGCATAAATTAATGACATAATTTTCATAGTATGTTGTTACATTGTCCTTTCCTGATAATTGGTATCAAAATGTCTAAACTGGAACTTCACATCTGTTTTTGGATGATAATCCAAATTGAGTCAGAACATTATGAACATTTCCTTGGGAACCAGAACCCCTTTTCTATTTATCAATATATCAGCATGGAGATTTGTCAACAGGTTGAATCATATATTGTTAGCATGATATCGTTATTAAGAGCGTGTCCACGAGAGGACCATGCAGAAAGTGATAAGGTGGGGGTCAACGGATTTTGCTGAAATTTGGTGGGTAGGGGGGTTATGTGGAGCCTTGACGTTGTATAAACTTTTAGCCCAATCGGACCTTCCTATCGGAAAAAATTGCCAAAAAGTACTTTTTTGGTCAAAAATTCACGATTTTCATGATTTTAGGGGTACACGTTTTCAAACACTTGCTATATCACAATGGAAAGTAGTAGAGAATTGATATTTTCAGGGTTTCAAGGTTGTATCCTACCCTAAACATGGATACCAAAATAAAGAAAAAAAAATGTTTTTCAGATGTAATTTCATATCTTTTTCTTAGGGGTACCCCAAAATTTGCGTCATAGATATCGCTATCTTTGAGTAGCTGTAGCGTCATTAGTGCAGGTCTTTGAACAATGAAACTTTGATGAAAGAAGGTCCTCATAGTGGTCTATTGAATGCATCAATAAAATTTTTGTCAGCAGTTTTCGGTATAAAAATGACACACAAGGCACTTTGATAATTTAGAGGTATTAAACAAAATTGATTCCTTTGAAACTCATTTATTGTAAAAAAAAACATGAATATTGCACAATCATCTTAAAGCCATATGAAAGTACTGTAGGTATACTGTTGCGTACAAAAATAAAGAGAAATCCTTCATGTTGCATGTCTCACAACAATAGAAGATTTGCAGAAATTATGTCCAAATCATTAGTTCTTGAAAAGACAAGGTAACAGGGAGACCAGTGGCTGAACTCTCAAAAAAGGGAACAAATCATAAAACAACATGAAAAAATTAGTTCAAATCAGGGATTATCAATCTCACTGATTATTTAAAGCATGTAAAGCAAAACATTTCTTTCCACACATTCTACATGAACAGTATTATCATTTACAGCTGAATGTAATGAGTGATTCATATTTTATGATATTCTATAACTGTGCAAAAAATGCAATTATTTTCCCTTAACTGGCAACGATTCTTGTCATTTTAAACAGTTTGCATACATGTCACATTGTTAAAGATAATATCATACTGTACTTTTTGATAAAGAAATAATACAGATTCATGGACAAAAATATCAAGGAAGATGCAGTAACAGTCATTTGTGAAAATTTCAGTCCCATACGATGCCCACTTTGGAGAAAACCACAGTATTTCTTATGTCTTTTCTCTGTTTTTTTATCTTTAAAAAATCCCCCCAAAAATGTGGGCACTGGTTGTACTCTTTTCTGGATAAATACAACATTTCGGGCAGAAAAGTTGTATAAAAAAATTATGTTTCTACCATCACCATCTTTTATAAATCTGTGAAGATTTCTGCTTCGGAAAAGAAATGTCCACAACAACATGAACCTCATGGGAGAAACAGGAACAATAATATGCAAATTAGGCTTGCCCTTTACCGACGTGGATGAGCACTGTATATTCAGTGCTTGTGAGTGCTCGTCAAAAAATCATGTGCTGGCTCAGGGATTCGACAATTCTGAAATTTGAATCACTCATTACACTGAGCTGTAAATAAGAATACTGTACATGTAGGATTGGTGGAAAGAAAAGTTTTGATATTTACATGCTTTACATAATCAGTGAGATTGACAATCCCTGATTTTAATGCATTTATTTTTCAATCATCAAATTACCACAAGGGAAACTGACTGAATTTAAAGTCATTGAAAAGTGAACAAAGAAAAATTTTACTGATGGAGCGAGATTCGAACCGCCAAACTAGTCCTGAATAACATACAGGCGCTCTACCAACTGAGCCATCCAGCCCTACGTTGGTGGTGACCCCGATAGTCAATTACCTTTGTTCGTTTGGCAGTCAGAAGCCATGAATCACGCACACACCGCCATACCCCAAGGATTGTTTCAATGATACATGCAGATATGCTGCAACCTGGGAACGGTATATCGGGGATTTATGTATTTTTCCTTTTTTAAATGATTTTTTCCCTTTTGGGGAGAGTTCGGCCACTGGTCTTCCCTGATATCCCGTCTTTTCGAGAACTTATGATGTTGAAAATATTTCTGCAAACCCTCTATTGTTGTGACACATGCAACAGGAAGGTTTTTCTCTTTTTCTTTGTGTATGCAACAATATACCTACATTCATATGGTTTTAAGATGATTGTGTAATATTCATTTTTTAACAATAAATGAAGAGAGTTTCTAAGGAATCAATGTTGTCACCACTAAATTATGAAAGTGCCTTGTGTGCCATTTTATTTTCTGAAAATAAAAGACTATATTGCTTTGCAAGGTGGGGGGGGGGGGGGGGGGGGGGCTTGAAAGAAATCCTACCAGCTGCAATTGCCCCAAACAAATTTACACTGATAGAACCTAAAGGAACCTAAATACCCACCCTAAAGACTGAAAAGCTTGAGTAACAAATTTGAGATGAATCGCAATCATTGAGATATCTGCAGAGTACACTGAAAAATGCAAATTGGGGAATTTTCTGTTCCTTTCATGCTGTTACTTTGCTGGATATTTTTAAATAATTTCTTTCCACGTCATCAGAGAGTCGGTGACCAACAAAACATTGGTATAGACATGTCCTCAGACGGGGGATATATGATCCTCTGCCTGGGTCATATTTTCATATAACACATATAATGCATTGTGCACACACATATATATATTGGTGATGTAACCCCCTCCCCCTTCCACCAACCCATCCCCCGCTATCTTTGCACCTGCAACAAAATAATCTGAACCTACATGTATGCTGGGTGATAGAGGTTATTTCCATGTGCAATGTGTTTCAAACTTGAAGCTTTCACCCGTTTTTTTTTTCATCCAAACCTGCTAAATTCCTCTTAAACAGTGCTAAAAACATGCTCCTGTAAATTTATACCCAACACTGCTGACAAAAGTGTTATTTATATGCTTTCAATATGCATTATCAATCCACATCGCAGGAGAATAACTTTCCACTCTACAGCAACATGCAGGGCGGGCACTTTCCACTTTTCTGCAAATGCCTAAGTATAATCTTTCGTAGAGTGACGAAGGATTACTGAAACATACATTACGCAGATAATACCGATAGACACCGCACTTGATGGCTTTACAATGCTCAAAATCCTTCAAATCGCACTGCAGCTGCACAGACGACATGATATCCATGCCGACCGCCATATTGAACACTACCCCAGTTTTTTATAGCGCCCTCTGTCGGTGACAGGTAGAAAATGGATAATTACTTTGACAATGTGGGCGCGGCACCTGTGCGCTGCCTGATCCTAAATTTCCTCCAACATCAATTATGGGTGTCACCAAAGGGTTGATCCACCCTTCCCAATGCATAAAGACTTTAAAAAAATATTTTGCAAGGTCAAAACAGAATCTAATCCAAAATGTGAAATGATGAAATGCAATATAACACTCAAACTGTTCAGTGTAGGTTTATCTCAAATTGAAGAATTTTGCATATATTTGACCGCCCCAAAAAAAAAATTGAAAAGAGCTGACAAAATTTTTATTTCTTGCCCTTGTACAATAGTATATCAATTACATTTTGTCCAAATTTGGTGACCGTCAGCCCTGCACTAATTGAGATACAGCTTACTTTGTACATGACTGTTTTTCATATGAAGCTGATACCTATTTTTCTAACGCCTATATATCTGCAATAAATGCTTATACAGCATTTATTTTTATTTCATCATGTGGAGCAGATCACGTTCTTTCTTTTGATGTATAACTCGACAATAAACGATGATGTTTAAGGGCAGAGCCGCGGTTGTAACTATACCCCCAAAACATCTTTAATTGACCCTCCCAAATTAGTAAAAAAGTACACTTTCAGCCGAAAATTACAAATGCCCCGTACTCGGTCACTGTGGGATTATAGATCGAACTACTCTATCATGTGATATGGTACCAGGTGGGGATCCAATGGCCAAGATTTGAACTTAATTCGCTGACCCCTCACCTTGTCGATTTTTCAAGATTTTGCATGGTCTTCTCGCGGACTGACACTTAATTACAATGTGAGTAATAAATTGCTGCAAACTGAGTCATCAGCCAAAAATGACCTGAAATTTATAAAATACTGGTGTTAGGAGGGGCTGACGCGTATCCACTGGCAGGACCTTTATCGAAGGCTGATTGTACCACTGTACATGTTTACAAATATAACAACGGATATGATACGTATGTGGTGTAATGCTTTATCCTATTCTATTAAATCTATTTGGAACTATGCGTTTTACCTAGGGCTTGGTTGTTAGAGACAGCAAGGCTCAAATTGTGAGGTGCTGGTACTCTTCGTCTACGTGGAAGAGAAAGCACAGCAGAAGACAGTAGTACTTGGGTCTGGGAATAGCCATGCTCGGGTACGTGGGATGATTTTGATGGTCGCCCAGCATGAAGCCTTGCCCCTCTTCTTCCCATGTGGCTTCTTCGTCTGGCAGTGGCAGTTGGTTGGACACCAATGTGTTTGCTCCCACTCAAACGAAGACGTCTCACACGTTCTGCCTGTTTGCCCCCTTTTCGAAGTGCCCTTGCTGCCCCAGTATATTTACCGAAGGAATGCATGGCAGACGCAAGACTGGTGTCGGTCTTAATTCTGCTGTAGCCTTCTACCATTGCTGCAATTGCAGGGTTAAATATATCTGGGGATTTCTCAAATGTCGATTCCATCTCCTGACACATTTTCCTGAACTGGGAAATTCGATCATCTGAAAAAAAAAATGAGAAACATTAATATTAGAATTTGTGGGTCGCTGTTGCCATCACATGATTCGGGGCAAGCTTTTGTCTTGGCAGAAAGGAACCAGTCCATTCCAGAGATAGGTATTGCTAAGCAAAAGTTTGCTACAAATCATGTGGCATAGCCATATAGATGATGGCATGATTTCTTTCAGTTTGCGAAATTCGAATTTGGTGTTTTGATATGCAATGAAAGAGGTCTATGTATACCAGATATACTATTGTAACGCGCTCGTATAGCGGCCAAGGTCTTCAATCTGGTTTGGGCAAGAGTTATCATAAAACAACTGCCTAAGTAGGAAGGACAGACGAACGACACATAAACAAATACAAGAAATAAATATCACTCGGACACAGTTCTACTTCTGATTCGATGATACTCTTTCTGATTCAAAATCATTGTACTTACATTATAATTCCGTACTGGAGTAATTCTGTTTAGAGCGTTACTTATTGGTCCTCTCCGTGTCCTCTCACAATTTCAACTGCCCTGAAATTAATAAACCGTGGGAACGCTTCCCCGAAACACTGTGTTGACCCCTGGATTCCCAGGCCAGTCCGGAAGGGGCGGGCTCAGAGGTGTGCCAACCAACCTTGCCACAGACTTATCTCTAAAAGCCCGCCGCCAACGACAGTGCTCGTTACACTTCCCCTCTTTTTAAAAAAGATGTGTCCTCACATCTCCAATTTCCAAAAAAACAACAACAATTTTTTTCAAAATTTTACAAAGATTAAACTTTCTTTCAAACGTTTTAGTCATGAAAATAAGCCTTCCATTCTTCATAAAACAAAACGAGATGTCATCATCATCTTAAATAAACAGCCTAGCAAAAATCACATCACACGAACTTGTCACCAACAATAAATAAAAGAATCTTTAAACACATCAACAACGTTAACTATTACTTTGCTCTGAAAACTCTAAATAAAGTAAACAACCTTTATATCACTTTTCCAAAAGCCATAAGAAAACTTATACAACTTAAGTATCTCTAACAAAACAAATCTAACGCGACGGGCCGGGATGACGACTCCGTTAGTACCGTCGGGGAAGAACCGTTCCCTGACGAGACGCGCCTTCACTCTTCCTTTCGTCTGCGTTGCCGCCTCGAATTCCTTGAAGATCTTGGAAGGAGTTATCATTGATTTGATCTCAGTCTCCGCAACTTCCCTATAGTGAAGCGGTAGGCGCCTGGGTCTCTACTTAATAGGGACCGCATTTCCAGTCGGTATCTCCTTTGTGTCCTCTGTAAGACACTCTAACTGCTTCAATCTCTACTTCTGCAGGGGGATCAGATGTTTGGAGCTCGGGGCCTATTGAAACAACCGCTTTAAACATTGCCGTTGTTGTTCCCTGATGAAACGTGACGTGTTCATCTCTCGGGTTCATAAGACGCCAGGGGACTATATTGGAACCAATTCTGATCACCGAAGGTGCAACCATGATGTGATTATCTTTGCCAGAGATAATGTGGGTTCTATCAATCCCCACTCAACCTTCACATCACCACCTTCTACGCTTCCCTGAACAAGAATCCCTGTCTTTGGAGGAACGACGGCAGTTCTTGAAACCGTCACACAACGACTCGGTTGTCGCTCTACCTTCTCCAAGAGGCAGTACAATCCCTCCCCCACTAAAGACACTTGTGCGACACCGATCACACATTTCTCATTCCGAAGAAAATCGAGTCCAAGTAAGACATCATTTTCAATAGAAGCCACGATATGTCGACCTTTCTCGCTACCAAGCTGCAACTCATCAACAACCACCCATGCTACTCTCAAAGCTTTGTCTACCAGCAGAACCTTTGTGTCAGTCCGATTAACCGACTCTTGGTCCTCCCGTAACCACTAACGGTCTTTTCCTCTGACAGCAAAGACACAGTAGCCCCGGTGTCAACCAGTACATTAACATGTACACCATTAATGACTGCAGCCAAATGTAACCGTTCCCCAACAACAAGAACAACAACAGCAACATTTCCTGTCGCTTCTAATATAGGCACCCATCTCCCGCTGTTCCCTGGGCCACAGGAGCAGCGTCTAGCAGTTTCCCTGACTTGACTTGGGGGTCTGAGCCACAGCCGATGGTTCACTCCCGTCAACATTGGCCCCAGCTCCGTCATTTGCAGGATCCGGACAGTTGGGCTTGATGTGTCTCCAACCTTTACAGTCGAAACACTGAGTGTCATCCTCCTGAAAGTCCTTCCTGTCAGTCCCTAGCTTTTCAAGTCTTACAGTCTTTTCCAGGATATGCGAAAACTGTCCTTCTATTCCAGGACATTCCATGGCATTGCTTTCATCTGTCAGTGGTGTGCTAGCCGTAGCACTCCTGACCTTCTTTACCTCGGACGAATGACGCTCTTTATCCGCTCTATACAAGGCCTCTAACTCCACGGCTGCAGCAACAGCCTCGTCCAGGGTTTGGGTCCGCATCTGTATTACCCTAGTCGGTACTTCCCCATCACTCAGAGCATCCAGAAAATGACCCCTGCCCATTTTCTCTCTACTCTCGACAGGTAAGTCGCTGTAGACTTTCTCAACGAGTTGTCTTGTCTCATCCGCCAGGTCAATCAAGCTCTCTGATGGTTTCTGCCGGCGATTTTTTAGTTGGGCCCGATGAAGCTCTTTCCGCACCGTCGGGTCAAATCTAGCCTGCAATGCTCTCACGAGCAGTGTGTAGTCCCTTGATTCACTTCGAAGGCTCCTAAAAACTTGCTGTGCCGACCCAGTAAGCAGGACCGCCAGGTACTGACATTTAACTTCATCACTCCAACCGTTGATTCCTGCACACAGTTCGAAGTGCTTTAAGTAAGGCTCCCATGGCCCCTTTCCGTTGTACCTGTCTGGATTTATCAATGGCCGGTGCTTATCGATCCCCAACGGGAGACCAACAGGCTGGCTTTCCTTCCCCAACACTGTTGTTTGAGTTTCCCCCGAAGTTGCTGCTGAGTTCGTAACTTCACTATCTTGTTGAGAATCTCTTCCCGTCTGAGATGCAAGACCGTTCTGGTACACGGCCATAGGTTGGACTTTTTCCGGTGTCTGTAGTTTGTTTACCACTGTTTGGGGGCTACCCAGTACTCTGCGTTCTTCTATCAGCGACTGCATTGTTGTGCCAGTCTGCTGACCTCCAGTTTCCACGTCATCGTCATACCTATTTACAGGTCGGGAACTTGGAAAAGTCCATCCTAAAGCCTCGACTCTACTCTGCTCAATCCCCTGGCTGTTTGCAGCTGCCAAATGGTTTGCGCTACTTCTGCGAGCCATTGAGTGACCTACCAGCTGGTCTGCGCTATTTGGGGGAATTAAACTTTGGTTTGGAGGACCACGATAGTCTGACCCAAGTCCACCTAGGCGCACACGATGCTGCTCCTGATGCTGTGTCCTCGGGGCAGTCAATTCAAGATTGGGGATCTCGTTGGACCACTCTACTTCACGAGTCCTTTCTTGCCGAGATTGTAATCCCGAAAGAACTACCCCCGAGTCCATTAAGTTGTACCTTTCCTGAGTACAGATTCCCTGGACGCGAGTCTTTGTTTTGGCAACCTCATGTCTTGTCTCCCCATGCCGTGAGTCACTGTAGCTTTCCACATATGCAGGCGCAGGCAAATTGACCAACATTGGTCCAGTTCCCTGGGCTGTTACATCTGGTCGACTCCTGCTTTCAGCAGCCTTCCCAAGTATCTGAGATAATTTATCTATTTCCTCTGTAACCCTGTGGTATTCCCTTTCGAGATGGTCATACAAGGCTCGCCACTGTTCATTTTCCAATGCTTCTGTGGCTCTTCTCCGGAGCGGCACCGGTCATATAGCAGCCCAATTTCAGCAGTAATCACAGCCGTCCGGAGCTCTCCCGGAGCAGTTGTTCCACTAGTCCGGAGCAGTTGTCCCAATCTCCCGGAGCAGATCTCTCGGAGCAGTTGTCCCACTAGTCCGGAGCAGATCTCCCGGAGCAGTTGTCCCACTAGTTCGTAGCAGATCTCCCGGAGCAGTTGTCCACTAGTCCGGAGCAGATCTCCCGGAGCAGTTGTCCCACAAGTCCGGAGCAGTTGTCCCAGTCGTCCGGAGCAGATATCCCGGAACAGTTGTCCCACTAGTCCGGAGCAGAGCTCCCGGAGCAATTGTCCGCGAAGCTGTCACACAACCAACGGCTCGGTAGAAACCACTACCGTATTGCTGGCCCGAAGCTCCAGTGAAAACCCGCACGGCTCGGTACAAACCACTGCCGTATCGCTGGCCAAATTGCTCCCGTGAAACACCCGTACGGCTCGGTACAAACCACTACCGTATTGCTGGCCCGAAGCTCCAGTGAAAACCCGCACGGCTCGGTAAAAACCACTGCCGTATCGCTGGCCAAATTGCTCCCGTGAAACACCCGTACGGCTAGCTCGGTACAAACCACTACGTATCGCTGGCCCGAAGCTCCAGTGAAAACCCGCACGGCTCGGTACAAAGTTACAAACCGCTGCCGTATTGCTGGACCAAAGCTACCTACGTGGACTTGTCTCCTGTCTTCCCTACTTTATTCCACATCTAACTTGTGAAGAACAACAATTATTAAGTTAATGTACAACTTCAGCCAAAACAATCCCAGCGCATGCCACCAATGTAACGCGCTCGTATAGCGGCCAAGGTCTTCAATCTGGTTTGGGCAAGAGTTATCATAAAACAACTGCCTAAGTAGGAAGGACAGACGAACGACACATAAACAAATACAAGAAATAAATATCACTCGGACACAGTTCTACTTCTGATTCGATGATTCTCTTTCTGATTCAAAATCATTGTACTTACATTATAATTCCGTACTGGAGTAATTCTGGTTAGAGCGTTACTTATTGGTCCTCTCCGTGTCCTCTCACAATTTCAACTGCCCTGAAATTAATAAACCGTGGGAACGCTTCCCCGAAACACTGTGTTGACCCCTGGATTCCCAGGCCAGTCCGGAAGGGGCGGGCTCAGAGGTGTGCCAACCAACCTTGCCACAGACTTATCTCTAAAAGCCCGCCGCCAACGACAGTGCTCGTTACACTATTAAGATTTTACTCCCAAATGGTGCATTGAGGCACGATTGTTATCATCTCGATTGGGCAATCATATATATTTTTCTCATTTTGATAGATTTCAAAGAAACTGCTTAAAATGCACAATTAGCAACAAGGACAAACTGTATAATACAGTTTGTGGACGTCATATTGTTAGAGCATGCAAACCGGTCTGGCAAACATGCTAATAAATACAGCAAAAAGATTATGAAACACAGACTTGGAACAGCTGGATTGATATTGGCCGGGATCATTTTGACCTGTGGGATATGGTTCTATCTCATTCGTTACTGTTTCTCTGATGCATGCTGTTAGTGAGCAATTATTGCATCCATCGGAATGTCATCTCCTGACACTGTAATGTATGGGCTAGGCCATTAATCCATCAAAGAATCCTGATGGAACACTACAATCCCCATTTTTGACGGCAAATTATAGGACAGGAACCACGACGAAGGTTTCATATAACGAAATCGTTTAATATAAAAACAACACCGAACTCATTGGATGTAAAGTATACTTGGATTATTTTCGATAACATGTTGGTTAATACTACTAGGCCAAAAGTTGAAAGGGCAAGTCTGCGACCTGTGCTTGTGTTAAGTAAAAAGTCCATGCATTAAACTGAAAAACAACATCTTTAAAATCATGCAAGTTCAACAAGCAACAAGGATTTACAGCATATATCATGTTGTTAGAGCAAAATGGTCTGGCAAACATGCTGCTAAAGCCAGCAAAACGATGTTGGAACTATTTTTGGAACAAAGGTAAAGACCATTTATGCCAGCAGATGCTTGTGATGATCTTATCGAGCCTCGTAGATCAAAGTGGTTTTGAGCACATGCCTGTGCACGCAGACTAGCAACAGCAGGATTTAGATCATTTTGGGCTGCGGGAATTGGCTCCACCTCATCTATTACTGGTTCTGCTTGTAAGTCAGCATCCATGGGAATGTCATCTCCTGACACTGTGGGCTGGACCAATAACCCATCAAAGAATCCCGATGGAACACTACAATTTCCTTTTGGGGAGAATCATTGGAAAAGAGCCATTAAATGAAAGTAGGACCAATAAAAGGATGAATTGACATCCCAAAAGCAAATGCCCCTGCATGCCACTATCCAAAATGTTTTTGACATTTTTTGTCAGAAGATGCTGTATTTTGTAAGGCAACCTGCAATCGCGAAGCCATTTTGATGAGGGGTTTGAGGCTCAATTAAGGGCACTTTATAAAAGCTCTGGGGTCACAGAAGCTATGTGGTGCAATCCCAGCCATTTTGTGACACTTTCAAGCCATGTCTGGGAAGAGTGATTTAATGAGTAGACAAGAATACAGTATGAACACTGCTAAGAAACGGACGACCAAGAGCAATTAAAAGAAACTAATAATGTTTGTTTTGCTGAGTGTAAAACTGATATGACGTCCAGGGATGACTCTTTTGTCACAGTGGTCTCTAATGTATGTTAAAAAAGGAGGTGCTTTTAAAAGGGTTGGGCCTGCTGAATCCCCCTCAGCACCCCCAGTTTCCGCGGGCTTGGTTTTAGATTTAATACATTATTCCATGTCATTTACCGGTTGCGATTTTGTAGAGCAGAAGTCTTGTCTGTGGATCATTAATCGGGACAAAATTAGATGATGAGACTTGGAAATGGTTCACAACTGCTGCCTGGTGTTTGCAGGGGCCCCCTGTCTTGCCAGCAGGACAAGAGCAGTGTCCTACATCCATATCCACATCATACTCCAAGTCTTTCGATGACTGACTAGAAGCCTTAAACTGGGTGGTTGAAAGCTGCAATTGAAAAATTGTAAATTAATCAGAACAAAGACTAATTAGTAAAGTGTAAGACACCTCGTCAGTCACCAGGTACAAATCAGAATACATTGAAGGAAGTGTGAAAATCCATTGAAGCAAGTTGTGTTTAGATTGGTCAGGGTGTCTTAGTCCCTCTATGATCGGCCTTTATATATGACATTGAAATCTTTCCCTTACCATATATACGTCGGCCCGTAACATGGTCATCAAGAATGTTTACTTTTTTTGGAGACTTGGAGACATTATTTTTTTTAATTACAAAATTTATTTCGGATTTTGCTTTGCTTCTTTTCCATTGCCAAAATTCTTCTCGTCATTCAACCTTTATCTTTTTATATGATCTAATAATTATGGCATTTGTTTCGTTTTCCACTTTGGTTTCTCTATTATGTATTGTAATACTGTTTATTGATGATGGTCTGCAGGGAAAAGTTTGTTTGCATCTTACTTTGGCTCCAACTTATACAACATATATATTGATTCAATTCATTACCTGTTTAATATCTTGGCGCATGATCGACTTGTCCTGTGGCATATATCGGGAGGTAATTACATTCTGCAGACGTCCATTAGCTACACCAATGAGCCTCTGCTCGTAGTAGTCTTGCAGAAATGTAGACATGTAGTCTGCCAGCTGAGGGATGCTGAAAGACTTTGTGCGCTCAAGGATTTTATCCTTGAGCACACGCATTGCCGCCTCTGAAAAGTTGTTGGTATTGTTACCGCGAACTTGTAAATCAAGGCGACAAGCGAGTGCCCATTTCCCTTTCCTATCATAGTAGGCCCTGAGATGGTTCTTGAATTTCCTGTTTAAGTGATAAATTTCAACAAAATGGTTAGTATCAATTTATAAAACATTCAACGTGTTCTTAATTTTTTGCATGGACTATCAACTTTAGAGCATTAGCTCCAATTTTGAAAATTATTTCATATGTTTATCAACCAGTCTTCGGGAAAAGCCAAATCGGGGCAAAAGTAAACTTACTCAGACAGAGCTGAGTCTTCAAGACTCTGCTGGTAAAGCTGATCCAGCTCTTCTACAGTACCGGTATAGATCAGCCGCTTCAAGTGTTGAAGATGATTGGGACGCTGCTCTTTCGGGATTTGGTTCTTTCCGTTCCACAGCCACCTCCATGTGGCTTGCAATACATGAAATACGCACAACAGGGACTGGCTAGCCGGGAAGACACGACGAATGGCATTTTGTTCGGCTGCGCTGTCATCTGTCATGAAGAGCATAGGGCCTTGTATCCCTCTTCCTCCAAAGCAGCTCTGAGGAAGGATGGAGCAGTATAGCTTGAGGGCTGCCTCTATCACCATCTCGCTCTCACTTGTGGTGATGAGGACACCTAGTGGTAGTCCTCCCACACAACTATGAGTCAGCAGCAGAAACACACTAGATAAGATAAGATAAGATTCTTTATTATATCCCATTACAGGGTAATTAAAATGCTCGCAGAAGATTCAGAACAGTAAAAACAGTTACATACAGGTTACAAATACAATCACATTTAAAAGATAGATAAAACTCCTTCCGCTAAAACAAATTCACAATAATTATAATTACGATAAAAATACCATAAAACTGAACGACAATAAAATAGTAAAAGGTGTCTTTCCCCCCTTCTGCAATACAGAATAATTATCGTTTGAATATTTCATTATGATGTGTTATTGCACGAAGAAGGAAGATGGATGTCGGTTCGTCGCAGCATATGGCACGCGCATACGACCAGACCTAGGAATCAGTTGTTCAACAAGCCTGTCATGAAGTGAATGATTAATGTCCATCCACAACATATCAAGCTTGTCGATCACCAGGTCTTCATATGCGATGTCCACTAGTGGTCGCGACGACCCGAGAATCCTTCCTGCTTCCTTAATGATTCTATCTATTCGACATTTGTCACATTTCCTAACATTTCCACCCCAACAAATTAGACAATATCTCCAGACACTAGCAACTACGGTGTCATAAAAAGTTGCCAAGATTTTACCATTAACATCGAACGAATTTAATTTCCTGAGACAGAACATTCGAGAATTTAATTTTTTGACAATTGAATCTACTTGTTCATGCCAACTCAACTCATTATCAATTACAACACCCAGATATTTATAAGAAGAAGCACGTTCTACCACACTGCCTTTCAAGACGACGGATTCTGGCTGATTGCGTGACTTCCTATAGTCAATAACTATTTCCTTTGTTTTTGAGACATTTAATTTAAGGTAATTGGAATCACAGTAGTTGACAAAATGTTGCAGTTGATTTCTATACAATTGATCATTATCATTACTAATCAGTCCAATCATCACAGTGTCATCAGCAAATTTAATTAAAGGGCATGACGTTTCAGAAGACCTGCAGTCTGATGTATACAAAGAAAACAAAAATGGAGCCAAAACCGTACCCAGCCGTGCCTGTCCATGTTTGAAGAGGCATCCATGAAGACAAGCTCTGATGCATGTTTGATCTCTTCATGGACCCTTCTCATCAGTGGAGTGCAAATGGCCAATACCATTTTATTATCACTTGTGACATCCATCGCCATGCACTCAGATCCCACTTCCATGTTGTATCGACTGATGTAGTCCCTTAGGCTCTCCAATGGACTCCCCAAACTCTTTGTGAAACACCTTGCGGTACAATCTACAAAAAAAACACCTAATTTATTAATCTTATGACGGAAATTATTCATTTATTTATTTACCAGTATCACTGGTATCACTGGGGATGACAAGACATCACACATTGCCAATGCAAGGGAATAAATCATTATCTGAGATCTTTACTCATAATCTTCATAATTCATACGTATGATTTTGCTGAAACGTTATTGGGACTTCGCCTCCAAATTCTCAAATACATTACTAAAGTGATAGGCATAACAGGTTTTATACATTTTACTATTTATATGTTGATGAAAATAAAGAAGAAAAACAAACAAACAAACACACACTCAAGGTGAAATTTTCTCCCTTTTCGCGCGATATGATTAAATGCAACTATGTTGGTTTGCGTACCATACGCACAGGCTTCACCCCCCCCCCCCCCTCCATGCATGGCATTTTACGCATCGGGACTAACCCTCGCCACCCCCCCCCCCCCTCCCAATCTTCGTTCGAATTATACACTCACCGGTGGGCAAATTGTACATCTGGACAAACTGCCCTATCAGCAGCCTTTAGATGGTACTCAGCCCCATGCTTTAGCTGAAGCTCATAATCAGATGTCTACAGCCTGCGTTGGTCCATACTTTCTTTTGAAGAGCGAGGTTAGCCCCTCTTTCGTCTCGGCAGAGACATCCCGAAATTTTAGTGCATCAGCGCACTTGACAAGATGGTTGTGCTTGTAACTGAACTTAATCTCAGTAGGGTACTGCGGAAGATGGGTATCCTTGGCCCTGTTGGAAGAAATAAGATTATTTTACCAAGGCAACATTCACGGTGAATACCTTTTTTAAAACACCTGGCACAAAATAATATTTTAACTGCATGTTACTTTATGATGTGCTATATACAATGATGTGCCATACAGCTCAATGAAGTGATATCATAATATAATCTTCAATTAATCTCCAAGATCCCCCATGTTTCTTTCACAATACCTGCTGAGGCTGCGCCCTTCATATTTAGATTTCTGGATGCGGACAACCATATCAGCTGGGCAGTTTGTGTTCTTTGATGGAACACGGCGACCTGAATTGGTGGACTCATTTTCTGGTCTGGTGTTGTGATGGCACCGGTACTCCTAGTAAAGAGATAAAAAAAAATACGTCAGAAAGTTTGAGATTGCCCTTTACATACATTGCTACAGGCCCATATGAAACAGTTCAGATACCTATCCCAATTTCAAGATGACATATTTTGCTCATGGATTTTTCCCACAAAAAGTCAGGAAATACATGTAAATATAAAATGTATGGGGGCCTACAAATAATTTCCTAAAAAATAGTGATTTATCAATAAGAAAATAAAAAGAAATTCATCTGATAAAAAATTACTGGTTGGCAGGTATGGGGCCGATTTCACTAACGCTTTGCGATCATCGCAACGCCCAAATCCATTGCTAAACGGGAAATAGATCGCTACTTTGCGTAGCAATTTTCTGTTAAGCGATGGATTTTAGCTTTAGCGATGATCGCAAAGCTCAGTGAAATCTGCCCCTGGTTTCCGTACCACAAGGGAAACTGACTGAATTTTAATGTCATTGAAAAGTTAAAAAGAAAAATTGACTGAAGCGGGATTCGAACCGGCGACCCGTCCTGAATACCGTACAGGCGCTCTATGTTATTTTACAGATTAGCCTGCTGTGAGCAAAATAAAACCTTTGTTTTCTACTTGTCTATAGGCTAACCTCTAACAAGTCCTTCAAAGTTATTTTGGGGAACTTTCAGTCCGTTTTAACTTAAGATAAGGTCTGAAATTTTGTGAGTCGAAAGCTGATTACATCATTGCCTTTAATAATCATTTTTGTAATCATCAAATAACAACACGGGAAACTGACTGAATAGTTAAAGTCATTGAAAAGTAAGCTTAAAAAACTGAAAAAAAATTTACTGGAGAGGGATTCGAACCGGCGACCGCCTGAATAAAGTAGGCCTACATGCAATTATTTTTGGTCATTTCCTATTTGTTCACCATGCAAGGTCACTTTATAATGCTATGAAAGTGACGAGATGTAGTTTACATTTCCTTTTACAGATAACTTGGACGAGTTGTCAAAGAGTTTTCTCCACGTAGCTCTACTAATGAAGGTACCAAGGTTAATAGGCCTCCTTCCACTGTTGGAAATTATGAGCATAATTCACCATTCATGATTACTATTCCTCACAGAAGATGATTTGAAGATTTGATTCATTAGAAAGGCATAGCCACTACCAGTCCACCACCACTTTCGTTTTGTGTAATTACTTGTCCTTGGTAAATTGGTAAATTGTTTACTTGTTGTCCAAGCTTGCGGCGGTATTCTAACTTGTCCCAGCTGGTGCTGGTATTTTAATGTGAGGACACCAAGGACAAATAGTTTATTAGTATGCTGTTTCTGCTATAGAAGGTAGTGGCATAAGCAGCTACGGTATAAGTAAAGGGGGTTTATGAATGCAATGATGAATTAAGTTTTGGTATAGGCCTATACTGTGATCCATGCAGTGAATTGAGATGATGACGGAACAACCTAAACACCGGCACACCCAGGATTTTGTCTAGGGGGGGCACAAAGAAAAATTTTCTCCCACAAAACATTTTGTGACCCCCACCCCCCCTCCTGCGGGTGTCAATGTGTGGATCCCACGCCTTTGAAACCGTCGTGACCTATTGGTCAATGTGTGGTTTCGGCGAATTAATATTTATCGTAAGTTAACAAAGTAGTGCCTGGAGCTGTACACCGTAACAACAGCCGGCCACAGCAGTAAATTACATATTGCATAGTGTCCGTGTATTGTGTGGCTTGGACGTGCGGCCACATCATACATATGTACGTACGTACAGTACATGCTATGATGATACATACGCTTGCAAGCATTGTACAGTATTTATATCGAATAAAATATTGCTCGGCGAAGTTCGGAAGTAGGCCTAAGTAGTGAACTAGGCTACCTGTGATGCTCAAGTAAAATAACCATGGCCTATTTACATCGTGTAGTGGCATATTGAACAGACGTCCACCTATCTTCCCAGCCTAGCTAAGGATGTGGAAACAGTAATTCTGTTTCAAGTTTTGTCTGTCAACACTGTCTTGACTGCTGTGGTAAGTACAGTCGGGACGCGGAGATTAGCTCATGTTGAGTTCAAGGGGTTGTTGTTCCTTTGTTGTCATTATAATTGGACTCGGTATAGGTCTGACTAACGTTACAAGTAATACAAAACAATGCTGATCAAAACCCGATACTGGCGAGCTTCGGTCATGTTGGTCTGGTCATGTCACGATCGACGTGTGTGTAACGTTAATAATACTAGGACGTGTAGGCCGTTAGCGCTGGGTTGAAAATGGCACCCACACGGCTTTGCTCGTAATGTTGTTCTTCTTCTTTCTAGACCCCATAACAGACCGCATTTATGATCGTGTGCGCTTCTGAAGCGGATTTGTGACGGAATCTTAAAACGCAAGTCATCTCTATTGTTTAAGACTTAGTGCCAAGAGGCAAGAGGCAACACATGATCAAAGGTCGGGGCATTTCGCGGTCGAAAATTGTGTTCACAACAAGAATTACATGTAGGCCTACATGTAATGTACATGTACATAGGCCCTATGTAGATTATGATTATGTAGCATAGCCTAGGCCTATGTACTTTGTGTACATCGGCTAACTGACGCGCCGCCATATTGGAAAAAGATCTTTAGAAAAACATTCTGCATTAGGCCTAGGGGGCCTACCTACAGATTACAGATCTTCTAAACTATCATTCAATATTGGAAGCGTATATTTTGCTGGGCCTAGCCGACACCGTCATTCTTCTGATCTTTTTGACTTTTACTATTAAAGGTTATTTTGCCGGAGATAGATTCTTATACTACAAATTGACTAATCAAAGTAAGGATCTAACTCTAAAGGGGAGTAAGGAAATGGCAAAATAGCATTCGCGGAAACAATGCTGGTGCCACTTCCAGCAAATAACAGGGGTTAGTGTCTTTTACGCCACTGGCCCAGTTAGTATTAAGCTTCTACTGTTCCAAAATATATATATGTTCCAAAAGCAAATATATTCATGGGTCCTATAAACCCTAAAATTAACATAATTATTTTGGCAATATTTCAGTAAAAAACCCAACAAGTTTCCTTACCCCAAATAAATACTGAAAATAATATGGGTGGCGTAAAAGACACTAATTGTGCCAAATTACATGTTTACAGTCACTGCCTTCCAAATAAATCACACAATCTTCCTCAATGACACAACTAAGGGAAGGGTTCATGAATACGCATGTAATATTTTGTAATTTGTACGTAATTTATGTGGAGGAAATTCCAGAAAATCATTTGAGCACAAAAACCGACGTTGCTAATTCGCTAATCATACTGCCTGTCAAAACCTCTTTGTGAAAGTGATACTAAGCTGAGCAGGGAATAGATTTTGGAAATTGACCCTGTCGTCCTAGTTCCTGTCATGCCTGTGTGCTGTACATACAACCACTAAAGTCATGGACCTCTTTGACAACCAACAATAACAATACATCTAGTGTTCCCAAGACATGACGTCACTGAAGTCGGTTCAGTCCTTACATAATTCAGGAAAACTTATTACAGTGTACATGTAATATCATTAACATGTTCTACCAGCTTAACATTTGATGTCATCTTTTCTTTTCCTCCATTTGTTTTAAAATCTTAGATAAACCTTCGGAGTGACCTACAACCTTGTAAGCAACTGAACAACTGAAGATGATATGATTGTTTGCCCATCAAACTTCAAGCCCCTTACTATATTGACTGAGTCAGCTGGCTTTTTGCATGGTCATACTGTAAGTACATTTAATGTACCATTGATGTTAATAAATCAGAATGGGTATGGGGACATTTTGTAAGGGACACTGAGGCAGATAAGGTTATAATAGGAGATGATTGTGGCTCGATGACATTAATCCCTGTGCATTTGTGACAAACAACATTATAATGCATAACTTTATGCTTCTGTATACATACAGTATGTATGTATTGCAAAAGAAAAGAATGGACTTTCTTTTAAATGAATGTTGGTTGTTATTAATTTGTGAACTCACTGACTTATAAATTTGGGGTTTCAAAGTTTTGTGTACGTTACATGTTTTACATGTTGCGTACATGTGTGTGTCAGGTATTGCATAGTTATGACTTGAGTTGATGAGTCTTACTCTTACTTTTTTTAGATTTGACTTGAGTCCCGAAGGCTAAATGACTTAAACTTTACTTGAGTCATTATGCTGCAAATAACTCAAAATCGATTTGAGTCCTTCACCAGAATGACTTGACTCGAGTAAGACCAATAAGACTGCAGCCCCCCCCCCCCCCCGAAAAAAAGAGAACACAAAACATTTAGACACACGTGCCCTGTTTGTAACCCTGTGGTCAAGTCTGTTAGTGAGCGGTCTTTTTTGCGCCCGCCGCACTCTGTCACTTGTTAAGTCAGCGTTATTGTGCAAGTGTGTACGTTCTGCATTATGTTCTAGCTCGACTCGACTACACACTGTGACTCGACACGACTTGACACTCGAGTCACTTCTTTAAAATGTCTCGCCTCAACTCTAGTCACAAAAAAAACTCATTACAAGATACGATTAAGCTCTTCTTTTTTTTTCATTTCAGGTGCACTTCTCGACAGCAATCTCGACCTGGCAGCGTACCCACACTATTCCACTGCACATCCCACCTCTTAGATATATTTGTATAATGGTGATTTTAGATCTTTTAATATATTTTTTTTTTACTGTGTCACTACTAAATAAGACTTGAAGCTATTAATGGTGGAAGTACATGTACATGTACTAAAAGAAGGTAGGTTTGCGGTGACACCGTTTAATCTCTTCAGTTAGAGTGTGTGGTTCTGAGAAGAACCGGTGGTACTGTCTTGGCGTTCCGAACAGTGTGCTCTGCAAACCTACCTTCTTTTTAGTCACTACTTTTTATATCAACTCAAACTTAGATAGATATCCATCTTATTATCATGTATCATGTAACACTTTGATTTATCTTAAAAGTGAATGAATTTTAATAGGGTAGCACTTAAAGACTAACTATGAGAAAAACTACATAAGCTTTCGTAGTAACAACTACTTCCTCAGATGTAATGAAGTGGATCATCATCAACATGGGTATAATGGTCCTTGATGAGTCATAACTGGGAGTAGTAGTGGGACATGAAACCACGGTCCCTATTGAGTCCAGTGAAGCCAATTTTAATTGTCAAGCAAAGGGTGATGTCAAAATGCAAATCACTATGGTGATACCGACAAGACAAAGTTAAGATTGATCTTAGTGTCGTACATGCCCTCTTGGCACCTCATGGATTTGATTAAACCTTTCACTTTTACATGTTAAATTTGTAATAATTTTGCAGTTAGTGTTAATGCTCAACAATTTCTGGAGTTGTCAAGATGTCCACCATGAAGTGATTTGTATTCGATTAAAAAACTTGATTAGCAATGAAGATCAATTAACATTTAAGATAAATCTTAGTGCTTCGTGAAATCGACCTCTGCAGATTTTCAAATCTGCATCAGAGCGTGAAGTTCATGTATAAATATGTGTAGCAAAACATTCCAGCCATGATAGGTTTAATTATGATTGACACAAAAGAAATTAATCTTATGTTTTCACTTGATTATGCAAAGTCTGTGAGCAATAAAACAACTAACTCTTGTAAGAGTGAGATTAAATGACAAAAGAAAACCTGATTGTGTTAACTGCCTCTTGTTCTATCCTACATTGTGTTATTTGTCGTTTTTAGTTTCACATGGACATTGAATTTCTGCATAACTACCTCCACTGTATTCCTTTAATGGAAAATGATGAAAATTGTCCCAAAATAAAAAAATAATTACATTATTTTTTTTATATTTTTTTTTTTGGGGGGGGGGAGATGGGGGCTTAGAAGTAGATTATATAGAAGCCAAAGTCAATTGCTGTTCTGAGAGTTTCAAAAACAATGTTATTGTCGGCAGTGGTAGTGTCAATCATAACGTATTCCAGGGACCACTTACATGACAAAAGTAGTAGCCTAATTAACCGGAGTCAAATTCCTTGGGGGCAGTGGCACAAGGTGTGCATCCATGCTGGGTGGGGGGGGGGGGGGGGGGGGTACTGGACACAATAAATTAAACTCAATAAGGCAATGGACCTTTCCCATGAAATATGCTAATTAGATATGCGCAAAATACACTACTGGTTGGCAAGAAAGTTGGAGGTCCATTAAGCTTGTGCGTACATGTGTACCGGGGTACCGTACCACATACAACGCAGATCTAGAGGACATGTAGTTTGCCAAGGCAGTGATGCGTGCGCGTATCTAATTACCATATTTTATGGGAAAGGTCCATTCTAAACACGCAATCAAATTGGGGAGGGGCTCTGACATCAAGGGGGGGGGGGGGGATAGTAGCCTCCACCCCTCCCCGGAGGTAAGGACACCAGGCAATAGAAGCTCGACTCTCCGTTTGGGGGCTGTCACAGGGGCATGTTCATTTTTCGTATTTGACAGAGGCTGTAAGACGGGCGCCCTTTCAGGAAACAGGGAGGGGATTGAAATAAAAAAAAGTGCTATTTTGATGATATCCTAAAGTCGCAATCAAGAAGAAGGTGGACCTAACAAACTTTTCATGCTAGTATGAATTTGGACACGGCCTCAAATGTTTCGATTACAACTTGAAAGTGGGCAAATGGGACTGACATTTTCACAGATGACTGTTACTGTATCTGTCTTGATATTTTTGCCCATGAATCTGTATTTCTTTGATAAAAACCAAAGTATGATAGTACCTTTAAGGGGCGGGGGTCGTAATAATAAGAAGGGAGATCGTATTCGGAAGTTTTAAGCACAAGTTACATCTAAAAGTTCGAAATTAAGTAAAATCAGAGGCAGCATTGGACGTATGGAGACTGTTAACCGCGGCATATTCAGTGTAGTAGTAGTGCGCATCATTACTAATCCACTCAATGAGGGAGAACAGAACGGCAATAATTTTGTCAATGTGTGGATTATACTTAAAACGTATCATAAGAGTCACTTTTGAATATCTAAATACAAAAAGGAGGCCGGAATAAGGTAGCTCTCTCAATTCCCTGTGGAAAAAAGTATTTTCCAACAATTACGATTTAATTCACGCTTTCAAAAAGACTAACCCTAACCCTAATGTACCCTACCCCATAATGTTAAACAGGTTTATGGCCCCGCTCTGCGCAAAGGTGTATAACGCAAACAGTTTCACAATTCTTCTTAATATTCGAAATAAGGAGCTATAAATGTATTCTTAAGATAAAGCAATGATTCTAGAATTAGAAAACCCCTTTCATATGTGGTTTAAAGCCTCAATTTTTCTTAAAATCTAATTTTCTAAGAGCTATACAAACCTTACGAATTCGCGTGATTTGTGGTTATTGTGTGGTTCGCCAAATGTATTAGGCTCTTTATGTCAAAACATGAAACGTTTCATAATCTATTTTCCTTAGAGTATCATCAACAGGCATTACAGCTATTCGTCATATAAAAATTTTACTAACTTACCTTATTTTTATATTTTTTAATACCTCGTTCATTTCCATTTTTGGTTAATGTGTGGTTGGCAAGAACTTTTCAGATTTACAAAAAGTCGAATTTCTATAAATGTTATACACTCAATCGTTCTGCCGAGATAAAACGTACACATTTGTAAGTACAAAAAGTTGAGAACATTTTGAAGAAAGAGTATTTAAACAATTCAAAGCAACTTCTTCTCTCCATATGGAATTCTTGCCCCCAAACGTTTGAAATCAACAGAGGGCGCTGTTTTTTGGTTATTTTGTGGTTTGCGGAGAAATGGGAATGCCATCCTCTGTCAACAATTGCCATTTATTTATGTAGCACATATTGTTTGTCCTGAAGATTGCTTTTAATTTAGCGAATCGTCACTTCAGCACATGTACAGTTACAATTATAATTTTGTGCATACTACCCATGGCCAAATACATTTTTATGTATAAAACTCGTCTAGGTGCAGGTGCCGCTTTTCGACAATCATCATAGATAAATAAATCGTTAACGCAGGAACGTCATGATTACTTCATTGAATATTTGGATTTTGAGCATCATGCCGTACTTGAATGCAGATTGTAAATGAATGCAATTGATTTTATACCTTGACCGAGGACGGCGTCATCTCAGAGTGCGTGGATTACTGCACACAGTCTCCAAACCACATTATAACATCTCAAATAAATCATATGGGCCTATGTACATGTAGTTGATGACGTCATCATGACGCATCTCAGATTTTGATGAAGAATAGCACTGACACCGCATTCACCGAATTGAGTAGCAATCATGTCACCTGGCACTGTTTTGCCGTTTATGAAATAAAAATTGCCATTGCATGAAATACAAATCAGTCTTTTGGTGACGTCATGGTGACGTCAATGTATTTTTCATGGCAGCATATAGCCATGTTCATGTTACAAAGCTTTTGCAAAAAGAATCATTATCGTAGCTCTTTTCGTTCTTTACATATGATACTTACAACCGATCAGCCGTTTAAATGACGTCATGATGACGTCACGGTAAATTTCGTGGCATCACGCACAACTACATGATGTTACAAAACTTTGCAAAAAGAATCATTATCGTAGCTCTTTTCGTTCTTTAGATATGCTACTTACAAAAGATCGGCCGTTTTAATGACGTCATGATGACGTCATGGTCAATTTCGTGGCAGCATGCACAGCTACATGTTACAAAGCTTTTGCAAAAAAAATCATTACCGTAACTCTTTTCGTTCTTTAGATATGCTACTTACAAAAGTTCAGCCGTTTTAATGACGTCATGATGACGTCACGGTAAAATTCGTGGCAGCATGCACAACAACATGATGTTAGAAAGCTTTTGCAAAAAGAATCATTATCGTAGCACTTTCCGTTCTTGAGATATGTTACTTACAAAAGATCAGCCGTTTTGATGACGTCATGATGACGTCACGGTAAATTTCGTGGCAGCTTGCACAAGTACATTATTACATTTACTAAATTTACTAATTAAATATTCAAATTATGTGTATGTAACTATGTATATATATAATATATAAATCATGTCACATGCTTAATTAATTAACAATTTAAGAAGCTCTGTCTTTTTAGAAACTTAACCCTATAACTTAGCCTCCATAAGATAGAAACCTCATAATTATAAGCTGATAAGAAGATTAGAAAAAAAATTAGAAATAAACAAAACTCGGGACATAAAGTATAATAATAGTGAACATTCCGAACAAAAACTAAACCTAGCTGTTCCGGCCGACGTCAGCAATGTCGGAACTGCTAACATATAATTGTTTAAAATTCTTCTTTGAACAAGAATTGCACACGCAAATTACAATAATTATGATAATTATAACATGTAAAGGATTGTTACACTTCAGTCTAAATTGTTTTATTGACGCGGATTGCCCTTTTGCCCATGAACGCCGAACAACCCAGGGCCCCGCCCACTGTACACGTCCGTTACTATGTGAGTGACGTGACACATGATCACGTGATATAGCAACATCAAGTTTATAGTCTGGGGATTATTCAATATATACGCGTGACATACAATTAAGTCGGTGTACTAGACTTTTTTCAAATGAATGATTGACAGCTGAAATTGACAGTTGCATTATTCCAGCTGCAATTTCTACTACTTTTGCAGGGTATCGCCGCAATCATGCATCGGAATGTAAGTACTTTAATACCAGAATATAAGATGCACACAATAAAAACATTTTTTGTATTGTGTGTTTTAATAAAACAAAACAATTGTCCCATCTTCTTCTTCTTTAGTGTAGCCTGTGACATGTAACGTTAGGTCTAACGTTACTTAGCCTAGCCTAAAATCAAAATGTACAAATGCTAATCAAATTCAAATGGTGCAATCATTTACAAATATAATCACTAACAGTTACACAAGCCAAAGTTAGGCCTAGCCTACTCTTCTGGTTAGGCTAGGCCCAGGCCAAGGCTATGTGTGTGACTTTTTTCCATAACACGTTCTGTTTTGATATTGTTAAAAGGCTACATGGTATTTAAGAAGGATGGATGGGAATGAGGAGGAGTCAGACAAATCAGACTCAGAGTCAGAGTCGCCAGGTCTAACGTTGGAGACCCCGGGCACAGCCACAGCCGCCACAGCCGCTAGTCCTACTCCAGGTACCGTCGTCGACGATGTTGACGTTGACAGTGGCTGGCAAGAACTTGAAGAAGTGGAGCCAGTAGACGACAGCGACAGTAGTGACTGGGAAGAAGAGGAGCCAGAAGACCGTGAAGATGACAGCGACAGTGACTGGAAAGAAGATGGCACCTCAGATGAAAGTGTTAGTGGTGGGGATGCAGGGCCCGCTTCAACTGTAAGTAATATTTTCAAATTCATTTGCAAAAGTAAGTAAAGGGATTAATAAATTATACTAGGCCCCTATAGCCTTATAGTTATAGGGCCTAACGTTACACTTCAGGCTATAGAAAGTATAGCCCTATAGCCTATGGAAAAATTATACACCGATCCAACGGCACGACCATGGAGGTAGGAAACACCCGCCATTACTGCAGTGTCCCCGCCCACCTTTTGTCCGGCAACCAAATAATTTACGTCCGCTGCACTCTATTTTTTGCAATGTGTACCATCCTATGATCGGGGACGCATACCCAGCAATTATAGAGTGCGGTGGAGAGTAAATTTTTTTGTTGCCGAAAAAAAAAGGCATGGCGGGGACACTGCAGTAATGTCGGAAAAGTATAAAGTGCCGTCGGATCGGTGTATAGAGACTCCGTAGACTTTTAATCTTGTGAGGTTGACGTTGCATAAAATTCAATTGCCGACCCCCTCGCTTCATCAAAAAAAAGTTCAGTTCTGTGTTTTCTAAACAAGCCGAAGTTTGTCAAGAAATGCAAGTCAAAAGCAACTTGTTTATGAGGTTTTAAGTGAATCGGGAACACAATACAAATAAAACGAACACAACAAACAAACAGACTGAATAAATTAATGTAAAAGGCCGATGCATAGTTGTAACTAGTCAGAGTTTTCTGTGACTCGAGTCGAGTCATTTTAAAGAAGTGACTCGAGTCCAGTCATTAGGTCAAGAATGGCGAGTCAGGTCGAGCTAAGTCAGTTATTTAGATCGAGTCAATTCGAGTCACAAATAATTGGAAATAAACAAACACCATGAGACTAGAAATTGTTTGCTTAAGCCTATTGGTGAAACAAACTAAGGTCTTAAAATTTATGGCTTTTCGATTACAACAAGAAGTTTAATTTTTTTGATGATGTAACAGTGCTCTACGGACCATGAAACAAACGGCCTATCAGGGTAATATTACTCAATTTTTTTTTTGCCGTTTTTGTCCATTTTGGCGCAAAATTAAAATGTTGCCAATATCCAGGCGCGGTTCTAAGGGGGGCTAGGGAGGGGGGGGGGGGGGCTGTAGCCCCCCAATTTTTTTGTCTAGCCCCCCCCCCCCCCCCCCCAAAAAAAAATGCAAGTGAACAAAAAATTCTTGAAAATACTGGATTTTTTCAGTTATTAAGCGCCAATTACATAAAAAAACGCGTTGTGTGGGCTATAATGTGCATGTTTTCGACCCCTAACTTGATAAGACATAGCAGAAGAACCCAAAATATTGGGTCTTCTAGCCCCCCCCCCAAAAAAAAAAATAATGGCTCTTCTAGCCCCCCAAAAATTGTGGCTCTAGAACCGCGCCTGCCAATATCCTCAAGAATTTCAGGAAATTTTGTCTTAGACTACGAGGAACACATTGTTGAGTACCAAATCAATATTATTTCTCGTTTTGGAGAAAATTTGATAACATTCTGGATAGGCGAACTACGGGCTATACTGGTGCAACCGGTAGTGGGCCGCTAGGGACGACCGACCAGGGTTAACAGAAGCAGCGGCAACGGCCTGTCTTAAAATTGATGGCTTTTCGATCTTCAAGTTTGATGGTGTAACGGTACTCTACTGACAGTGAAACATATTTATCAGTGTAATATTTCTCAAATTGGACAATTTTTTTTTTCAAAATAGGCAAAAACGGCAAGGGGTATCCCTTGCCGTTTTTGTTAATTTTAACCTAAAATTAAAATTTTGCCAATCCTCAAAAACGTAAAGGTAACGGTATCATACTTTGGTGAGAAACCAAAACAGAAATGTTCACAGATACGTATAACGGACATGGTATGAAGTTGGTGCTGGTAGAAACATACCGTTACAACATTTCCGCCTGAAATGGTGTATTTATCCAGAAATTAGTAAAACAACAACCGAAAATCTGTTAACAGATCAAAATAAAAAGAGAAAAGACTCAAGAAATACTGTGGCTATTTTTCACTGTTTTCTCAAAAAGTGGGCACCGTATGTGACTGGGAATTTTTCACAGATGTCTGTTATCTTCCTTGATATTTTTGCCCGTGAATCTGTGTTTCTTTGATAAAAACCAAAGTATGATATTACCTTTAAGGAACGTTTTCTGAGATTACGAGGAACACAAAGTTGAGTACCAAATCAATCAATCAAACCCAACTTACCATGTGTTTCTCTATGTCCAAATACTCCTAGTATTCCACTCGTTGCGAAGACGATGACTTGCCTGATGTTCCACCCACCTCCCATGATGATGGAAAACAGCATGTGAAGAAAAATGCAGTAAATATATTTCTTTATTTCTTTTTCATTCGATTATTATTTATAAGACTGCTGTTAAACAAACTGAAACACATCAAATTGAACAGTGGCATTTGATTTGCTGTCATTGCATAAAAACACTACCAACTGACTCCCTAATTAATTCTTTAAGATTAATGTACCTCCACTCTTTGTGTTCCGACAATAGGGAAACAGGATTGCCAGAGGCTGTACTCTGAATGGGCAATGAAATGTTTGTGTTCCCAACATCTTCAAAGGACACATCGGATTAGAAACCGTCAGAGGTGGCTTATCGAAGTGTGGTTCTGATGCACACAGTTAATACACAAACTTTCTTTCCCTGTTTCTTTTTGTCGACACACTAGTATTCCACTCGGTGTGAATATGATCACGTCGAGAGCGAGGCTGATGCTCCATCCACCTCCTTTGATGCTGGAGAAAAGCAAAGGAAGAAAAAGGTAGTAAATACATTTCTTTCTATTCAGTCGATTTTAATTTTTTTAAACTTGACTACTATTAAACAAACAAATTTTAATTGTCTTTGTTGTGATTTGGGGAAAGTGACTCTTGAGTTAAATGTGCCTCTTTATACTCTTCGAACAACAGAAAAACAGGATTGCAAGAGACTGTACTATGTGCAGTGGAAGGTTTGTTTACCTTTCACAACACCTTCAAAGGATACATCGGATAAGAAACCGTCAGAGGAGGCTTATCGAACTTGGCAAGGCCAGGGAAAGGTAAGTCTGTATAATGTCTCCTTTATGTTCTGTGTCTCCCTAAGGTCAAATTTATAGCAAACCTTGTCTCCTTAATGTCCGATCTAGGTGAATAGGCCCTATAAAAAAATTATATATCATTGTATACAATTCCATAGATGTAATGGGTAGTGTACATGTATATTGTGTGGTCAAAAAGACGGTGTGGCAAATCATTTTATGCGGTCATTATTACACAATAAATTATAAGTGACTCCATAGCTATGCAACCATGCGCATTATGTTTATATAGCCCCTAGGCCAAAATAAAACAAGAGGCTGAAATAGCGTTTCTGTAAAGACATTATTTCTTCATTTATTATTAACAGCTTTAATCAATTCTGCAAAGATCGTGTTATATAGGCCTAATTGATTTTTTTTAATGTCGAAATGCTTATTTAATTACAAGATTGTTTTTTCTACAGACAACCAATAGACCACCCTAAAACAAAAAAAGCCAGGCGGACTACACTACCATGTCCCATTAGGAACTGCCCAGTTCGGGGACTTAAAAGATTGGATGTTCATCTGAGAGGGCAGCACGACTTGAAGGTATATTAACTTTTAAATATAGACCATTATGGATAGAATATAATGAAAGTGACATTTTTATTAATTCCGAGAGAACAGTACACACGCAGCTAGAGATCTGCCAGAGTCATTATTATTGTTAAGTTCATTTCCAAAACAAAAACCCAAAACATCTGTCCATATAGATAAGGGCCGAGGCTATATGAGTATTTAAAATTATAGTAAAGAGTAAGACTAAGATCAGAACGTGGCTCCACATAATACATTAAAGAAAAGGAGAGCAGAATTATGACCACATTATGTATATAACCAAAAATGTATTTTCTAAGAGCATGGACATGTTCTCATCGACCTTAAAATAATCTTGTCTTGAACAAATCTCACCTGTTACAGCTTGGGTCATCAGCTTACAAGTTCTATTTGACAAAGGCGCGGAATTCCGTGTACAAGTCAACCCAGTTGAGCAGCTCATGTGGCGACACTGACCAGCCATCCACGTCGGGAGTGGCACCTAAGAACGGTAAGTCAAATAATTGGAAGTGCACAGGAAAGTGCACTTAGAAAGATAAACCAGAATAATTGTTGATTTTAAATATTGCATCGGAGGCAATACTAATTTCCTTTTATAAAAATGGTGAAGATAATTGAAATTGTCACGAATGTTATCAACATTATCATACAATAAGGGCGCCCCTTTTTATAACTGTGGTTCTCATTTCTTTTTCACCTTGGAGAGGGTCGGTCGGTCGGTCGGACAAAACAAAAGTTTGGTGGAAAAAATGTGGCTGAACTTACACAAAAAACCTTAAGAAAATGATGAGAAATGTTAATTGTATTCACTGTAATCTTGTCTGAATATTTTTTTTTATTTCTGTTGCAACATTTTGGACATTTCAAAATTTGTTTCTTGAATTTATATTATGTCATTCTAGACAGGGTCGGCGGCAAAAAAGGTTTTTTTTTCCTTCGGTCGGAGCCCCCAAAAAGGGTCGGTCGGAAATGAGAACCACAGTAATAAAAAGGGGCGCCCTAATACAAAATGAAATTCGGGGGGGGGGGGGGGGAGGGGGTATTTGACCCAATTAGGTACACAGCCCAACCAACACCCCCTCGTTAATCACGCCCTAGTTCATCCATGCCATCATGGATGAATACAAACATTTCTTAGGGATCTTAAACATGCCAAGACCCCGAAGCTCCTTCGCTAAATAAGTACACAGTCAATAGTCATGGGCTTTGACCACTCGATATAATTAATTATATTTTGGAAGGATTATCATAAAAGTAAAAACAATAACAATTTTCCTTGTCTACAGATCTGATGATAAAATTCAGAGAGTTCATGCACACAGAGAAGGGTGGCACGCATGGCGCCATGCGAACAGCAAGGAACACTGTCAGGCAGTTAGAGCTGGTCGCCAGCAAAATGGGCACCACCATTCCAAACGTTGTGTCACCCAAAATCCCACAGAAGTGAGTATAATTTTATAGGCTTACAAAATTAATGAAGGTTTCGTCTGATGAATTTTGATTATTGTGCCTCACACGACACGAAACAGACAATATTTCCGAGCATGAATAAAGATCGACCCAATGTAGGCCTACCCGTAGTAAAACACACATAAAAGTACCATATTTTATAGAAATGATGAATGAAAAACTACTCACATTCTCAGAAAGTCGACTGTTTGTAGAACACGTCATGCCACTTTTAAAACAGCATCACGCCTGTCAGAACCCACGCCGCCTTGTAAAAAAGTTGTACACAGTGTCCGCGCGCTTGTGACGCACGACCTTTTAATAACTTATTAAAATAAGTTGTTCCCTGGATTCCCAGGGGCCAGGCCGTACTTCCGGTGCGCACCAACGACAGCCAGGGTGACCTACTTCTGGTTTGAATTGTCGGTGACCTAAACACGTGAAGTCCTTTGTATATTGTAATATGTGGTGCATTTATTATTTGATTAAACTTTTTCAGGCTTGTGACAGTGTTGCGGCAAGAGAAAAAGCAACCTCAGACTATATATAAGTATCTCCTGGCCATAAAGCAGTTTATCGATTTCCTCCAACTGGAGGATGATGCTGCAGCACACTGTAAACTGCGCCCAGCAGTTATGGCCAAAACCAGCCTCCTGGCCGTGCACTTCATGAAAAATGTGAGGCCAAACATTGTCGCCAGGACCAAAGAAAATAAGAGAAAAGTTGGAGGTGAGATTAAATAAGCATTAATACAATACACACATATTAAGCAAGTTGAAGTTCGGGTTATATGGATTAGTGTATTGATGGACTGTCGATACTAGGCCTGGGCGATTAACTCGATTAATCGATTAATCGCGATTACATTCTTGTGTCGATTACTCGATTAGTAAATTCTGAACTACTCGATTAATCGTGCCAGCGCGATTAGTGCCTTCGAGTTGCGATTAATTCCATGAGTTACTATATACTATTCTCAGTCGATCAATAGCCTAGTCTGGTTCCCGGACCCCAAAAGCGCCAGACTATTGTCTGTCAAATATAGGGTCCGGTATCGGCTACGTGTACTGGAGGGTCACGTGACCAAAAAGACCAAGTTTTGGCTTTTTACGGAAAAATCCGAAACATTACGAAATCGTTTTCGTTCAACTTCGGATAGCAACGTTGACTTTCGGCTTTTTCCGACAGGTCACGCGAGGTCATGTACTTCAGGGAAAGACAGGTCGTGTACATATGTTTCATTCCGGCTACAGTTAGCCCAAATAGAGCATAATTATTGTCCACATACAACAGAGCACTTTTCCTAACTATGCACTTTTGAGGAGTTTGTTGTATGGTTTTTTCCCACTCTTTGATTTCTTATTCTGTCCAGATAAAATTGCATGTGCTCACAAAAGTGCAAAAATGAATGCTAAAATTTAATCTCGCTAAACTCTAAAACTAGCTTCCGCGCCTGCGCAGACATGACAGCTGTGTCATGTTCTATTTTTAACCGTAGCCGATACCTGACCTAAGATTTTTAATAAGAGACGTCGGAGAATCTTTGGGCAGGGAACCAGACTATCAATAGCCATGCCGTGTGTGTTGCATGGAGCAGCTGCATAGACTTGATGACAAGTCGTTAGACATTCGTGTTTTGTCCATCCGTCCGTCAATATCATGCATCGTTCGTATAGTGAGGCAACGTAATCTTGATTCAATAGGGGTCGAGGGTGTATAATATGTACCGCGGTCGCGTCCCCGCATGTTGGACATTATGCAGGACGTACACACTACACAGTGTGTGTGAACACGCACACCGTACCCTGGTGTAGCGATAAAATTACCGACTTGATATCAAGTCTGCCTGCTGCACGTGCACCGGATGCCCGCCCGCGTATTTTTTTTTTGCACCGTAGCGAGGGGTTTTGTACATTAATACTGCCAATTCCGGTCTTGAGACAGAGACTAGACGTGCACTACGCGCGCGAATTGCGAAGCTAGCTGCAGCTGTACTAGCTAACTGTGGGGAGCTCCCCGGCCCCTTGTCAATGTTGTGTCATGTCATGCAGACTCGATAGACTGTAACGTTACACTGCAGATGAACATGGCGCTTTGTTGTTACGATGGAGCTATTCCCTCTCCGTTGATGGTAATTTTGTTTTGCGTGTGGTAGTCAAAACCTGTAATGTATAATATAATAATAATATTTCGGACCATTATCTATCATAATCATAGTTTCATGTTGGGGAGCACACATTTGCTGTGACGGCGAGTTTCCATTTTCCATGTGTAACACTCGCTATTCAGTACACTCATGACACTTTAGTTTTAACGTAGGCCTTAACTTGTACTAGGCCTACTACAAGTTCTAACTTAGTAGTGTACAGACTCAACTTACAGGGTCAGTAGCAATTATAGTACTACTACTAGCGTCGATATCCCAAAGTTGCTCACACGTGCCTTTATAAAAGTTTCTCCTAGCTCAACAAGTACTGAAGTTGGCCCTATGTAGGCCTATCATGTCTAGGGTTTTACGGTTTTACAATGTCAATTACCTATTGAATTAAGCCTACATACATATGATGGGGGTTAGTCAGTGTGCTTTAGTCCACAACACAAGGTCAATGATTGTTTTCAGACATGGCTTCTAAAACCATGGTCACTTATGTTGACCAGTTGTGCTTTTTCAATACAGTATTATGCATACTAGCAAGGTTAAATTTGTGGAAAGAGGAGGGCAGGGCTTTGATTTTTGTGGAAAATTATGGGGGTCTCTTGTGGACTATAGCACACTAACCCCACATGATGTACATAGGCCATACTGATTTAATATTCACTTTTTATCAGTTATGTCACGTGTACATATAGAAGCATTAGGGACTAGGGATCGAGGGGAGGTTTCACTTTAATTTTGATAATTGAATTTTCCCTTGTATCCTTGATTCGTTCATTTGCTGTGTGACTTCTGGCCGAATAAATAATAATAATAATTTATGCCTAGGGCACAAATAGTAATGATTACAGAGTTATTTTTGACTTTAATCTTGTGACGAATGTTTAATTGATAGGCCTAGCTATTGAAACTACTTATGTTATCTGTTTTGTCAAAGGAAATTTTACCAGAGGGACACAACCATCATTTGTGCAGAATTGTCAGTGAGGAGAATGGATTCAGTGCTATCTTGCGTCTTGATGTAAGCACAGAGGAAGATGCAAAAGCGTGGAAGAAAGAATTTGAGGCATCTTCCTTGACAACATGGAGAGTGAAGAGAACCCGTCCTTCACTCAGCAGATATGTGCTGTTTAATGTATGTGTAATGGGCTGCTCTTGATATTCACAGAATGCATGCAAAACTTTTAAATATTGGGTCAGTTAGTCGCTCTAGTGTCTCTCAAATTTATCCTCAGTGCAGCGTATTAGCCCCCAAAGTCAGTGTATCGCATTACAATAGGTTGTATGTGGCGACAGGCCTAGGTTTATCGATGTGATTTCAGCCACATCTTGATTCTGTGGGATTACCACTTAAGAAACATTTCTTCCCATTGTTTTAGATTTACAGAGATAATGCAGACAACCTCTAAGGTTGGTTATGAGGCAATCTCAACATTGGTTAATCTCAACATCTAAATCTTGCTGATTTTTAATGATAAGTCAACAAAAAAGTCTTAAGAACAGTAATGTTAAGGGATTTAGCTATTTGCCATTAATTAGGCTATGTCAATTGAGGGTATTGTGCTGCTATTAAACATTTCGTTTCTCAACACAGGTCGAGTATAGGTGTCAACATGGGAAGCAAAGACAGACGATGCAAGCAAGAACCACCCACAAGAAGGATACTGGCTGTGTATCTTCTCTTAGCATTACAGTAAGGAGGACTGCGACATCCAGAGGCAGGATGAGCAGGTATTTATGTACATGTAACTGTAGCCTTAACTAAGTCATTGTAAATTGAAGAAAAAAGAAAGAAAATTGACTGGAGAGAGATTTAACCAGCAACCCTCTTCCCCATACCATGGAGGATTCCTCCATGCCCATACGGTATTCCGGGTGGTCATCGGTTTGAATACTGCTGAAGTTAATTATTTGTTTTTTACTTTTTTAATTGAAAAAGTTTATCAGATGTCAAATAACCACAAGGGAAACTGCCTGAATGTTTAAGTCAATGAAAAAAGAACAAAGAAAGATTGACTGGAGTGGGATTCGAACCGGTGACCTCCTGAATACCGTACAGGCACTCTTCCAACTGAGCTATCCAGCCCTACGTTGGTTACAGTTAAATGAAAATTGTTGCCATTTCATTTCAATATGTTATAATTAATGTGCTAATACTGCTTTTTTTATGGCAACAGAAGTACCGACCAACACATGCCAGCCCTTCCCACTGTCATTAATCTCAACTGGCATCATAATCATGCCATCAAAGCCGCCTCAGCTTTGAAATACAAGGACGTCAGTGAGGAGACGTGTGGCAAGCTGGCAGATCTTTATCAGCATGGGCATTCCCCAAGCAGTGCCCTGAACATGCTAGATATAGATCTACAAATGGACGACCCAGAGAGCTACTTAACCAAGTGTGGAGACCGCTCAATTTTTCCTGATTTGCAGTTCTGCTACCGGTAAGTTCTGTCCCTAGAAATTTAAGAGAATTCTTATCAATTTTGAGCTTCATTTTATCAAGACACATACTGGAATATCTAAACCTTAAATGACAGATCATAGCGGATAAATTTATTGTTGTGTGTGTTTACATTATAGGTTCATGTGTTTTTGTTTTCGTGGGGTATTGGTGTTTGTTCATCTTGACATGCATAATATGAAAACTATGGTGTTGCAGTCTTCTAGAAATCACGTTAAACTGCTACCTTTAATTTGAACCTCCTGGTATGCCTAGATGGCAGTAAGTCATATTAGAAGTCGTATTTGAAGTTGATAATTTATATGTACATGTATAATGTTTTTTTTCCTACCTGAAGACTCTACTACAAGATCTTCAATCAACAATATGGGGCAACAGATGGCACTGATATGATTGCTAGCATTGATCAGAAGATCATTGTAGATTACAACAAGCAGATGGGTTCAACGTGTGCCAAGATGGAGAGAAGCAGCAATGATGAACTCATCATTGCAATCTGCACACCCTTGATGCAACGTGTTCACTCCCAGCTAAGGCAGAGCAGTGAACTTGTGTTCATTGATTCAACAGGTACAGGTCAACTTGGTTTTATAGTGTGATAAATTCCGGTACACATGTATCATGATCAAGTCTTTGATTTGGTGGCACATGTGGCTTTTGAGTTCAATCCTTCTCACTACCGTGGCCTGATTTGATTCCGTGTTAGGGTCATTCTGTCTGTTGTTTGAGTTTTTTCCAGTTGTTCAATCTTTACCAGTGCACTGTGATCATGTACAATTGTCACCTGTATAGTGTACATGCATGTGACTGGACTACAATGAGTTGCGCCCTGTATGATAGATTCTCAGGAGTTAGTAGCTTTCTTAATTATTAATCCAGATTTGATCTTATATGTGTATTGACAGGTAATGTTGATCGCCATGGTAGCAGGGTGTTTTTGCTACTGACACACAGCTGTGCTGGTGGACTACCTATTGGTGTCTTAATTACATCGAATGAACAGGAGCAAACAATCACTGAAGCTCTCCAGCTGTGGAAGACCCTTCTACCCCAAGATTGCTTTGGAGGCAAAGGAGAGCAGGGACCTGCCGTGTTCATCACAGATGATTGTCTACCAGAGAGAAAGGCTCTGCATGCAGCATTTCCTAGTGCCACCCTTCTTCTCTGCACATTCCACATTCTTCAAGCTGTGTGGAGATGGCTTTGGAATGCGAATCATAGCATCATGAAAGATCACCGCCAAAGTCTGTACTCTCATGTCAAGAAGATGATATATGCCCCAAGCACAAGTGCAGTTCAGGAAGCTTTCAACAGCGCCCTTGCTGACCCACTTGTTGTCAGGTAATTTTTATGGTATACATGTTTCAGAAACCATTAATTTCTGGTACACTGTTAAGCGATTGTTAGTTGTTTTTTTTACAACTATAAATATTTCCAAAATTCATATAGGTACAAAAATGAGTATGTAATGAAAAATACTCTCGGCTAAACTTTACTTGTTCATAATAACTATGACTTTATATTCACAGATACACATTTGTAACTGCCTAAGAGGGACATTATAAGCGTTGATTTTATACTTTTTGTTCCTACAATTCTGGAATGACCTAAATCCATATACACATGTATTGATATGATACCGTGTCAACAAAGTTTTACACCTGATTTTGTTACCCAGGTATCCCAAGTATACGGAATATTTGACAAGCTTGTTTGAGAGGCGTGAGGTCTGGGCCCTGGCTTTTAGGGTTAACCTTTTAGTCAGAGGCAACAACACCAATAATTATGCTGAGGCTGCTATGCGTGTCCTGAAGGATTCCATCCTACAAAGAGCCAAAGCTTTCAATGTTCCCCAGCTGGTTGACTTTGTGCTGTCTCGGTTTGAGAGCTTTTACCAACGAAAGCTATTGGCAGTTGCCAATCAACGGTCATTGAAGTTGATGACAAGGAAACCCCAAAAGCACAGCATCAGCAGAGATGACATCACCAAGGTATGTGGGGTTCATGAATATATGAATGATTGTGTCTTTGATGGGTTGTTATAGTTTTGTTCTTGCATTCTTATGAATGCTACATTCAATTTCCTTATTCAATGATTTACTCGGTACTCCAGATATTTACATACCAGTAATATACATGTACATCATCTTTTTCATCTTCTTTGTCCAGACTGGTGAAAATACATACATAGTGAACAGTCAAAGTGACAGGTCAGTCAGCTATAGTATAGACATGGCTGTGGGGATTTGTACATGCCCCCAAGGATGTACTGGTGGACCATGCAAACATCAAGAAGCCATCATCAACATGTTTCATATACCATCAGTGAACTATCCCCCAGCATCAACCCAAGAGAGGACATTGTTCCTGAAAATTGCAACTGGAAGTAAGTAGTATTATTATTATGTTTTTGAAAGTAGAAGATGATTAATTAAGTTTTTAGGAAAACTGAAATGTTATTTTGTCAAGTCACGGTGTGGAATGTTGATGGTTAGTCTTACTTTACCTTCCGCCGCATTAAGTACACGTACATGTACACGTATACATATTGTATGTATACTTTGCATGAGTCCCTTCACTGCAATGGTAACACCGTACAATATGTATCGTTCTCCCAGCTTATACAACAGTTTGGTGAAAATATGCATAATTTGTTATGATCCATGTGTATATATAGCTGATTACCAGCCAAAAGAAATGTTTTCCTGTATGTATGTACTTATAGGCACAGATAATATCCCATCAAGATGGCTGGAGTCACTCCATTCATCAGAGCCTGCAGTAGACTTAGCAAGGCCATTGCCAGCTCCTACCACGGCACAACCTGTAGGTGACCACCACGTACATATTGCTGGTGATGATGAGGGTGATCATGTCACAGCTATACTACAAGATCCTCAATTAGTTCGAATCAACAGCCTGACACAGCAGAGGGATATCCACAACCAATTTGACAAGCATCTTCATGGCCCCAGCAGATCCCAATGTACGTGTATGCTCCTTTACTTCATTGTTTATTTCACCCAAACTAAAAGAGATGTTGATTATTACATAACATCACCCACATGTTCAACTGAGTTATTTATGTGTTACACTTTTCCTGCATGATTCCACATATTTCAAGATAAAAAAAAAATAATGTATTGTAAATGGAAACATAATTAGTAGTAATTTATGTGCTGCTTGTTATCCACCTGATTCCACATTTTGTTATTAATGAAAACATCATTGCATGACTTTACTTAATTCCACATTGTGTTGCATGATGAAATTTGAAGAGTTGACTGAAAATATATTGTTATTGTTATTGACCTTTGTTACATTACATTTTTAACCATGATTTCACATTTGTTTCACTTATTTAGAATTCATGTTGATTACTAATGCATCATGTTCTTGACACTGATGAAGTCGCCGCATCAAATTGTTCTTTCCTTATTTAATATGTGGATTTCACCTCCATCATTTCTGATGAGCCAGTAAGTACATGTATGTGCATGTTTTTTTTTTATTAATTCTATACATATTGGTATACCTTCCTGTGAATCTGTAAAGGCCACTTAAATGACTTCTGATAAGCAGTGAATCATTGAGGTCCACCATAATTATTTGATTTTTCAGTCCAAAATGTTTGTTTGTTAGGGTGATGGGGTGTTTGTTGGTAGAGGCCAGACGTGTAGTAAGATAATATAGGGTAGTTCTGTTTTGCAGAAACTACTTAACGTGTGGTTTTTCAATCCAATGAACCTTTTCACACTTTTAATCGTGAAATATTACATATGAAAAGATGTTTACCAATAAATGTATTTTGAAATAATACATTTTTTTACGATATGAAGTACATATTCTTTACAAATTAGGCTTGCCCTTCACTGACGTTGATGAGCACTGTGATACTCAGTGCTTGTATACTCAGTGCCAGTGCAAGCCTAATTTGCATATTATCTATCTCTCGACCCAAATCATTTAATGTTCATACATATTCTTTATTTACTTGTGCATGACATCTTATTATTTTGTTTCTTAAATGGTATGTTCAGCTGCAGAATCAAGTTCATTGGCAGATGACCTCAGCCAGATGTGTGAAGTCTTCAAGGAGAAACTGTCTTCAAACCCTGAATTATTTGAGGATCCAGTCAAGGCAATGCTGACCTCGTATAAAAAAATAAAAAGTGACAGCAGCTTAATGTCGGCAATGAGAATGTTTGGAAGGTATGCTGGGGTAAGTTTTGCCAGGCGTAAGCTTGCCAACAAGAAGGGGTCATCAGCATTGCCATTCCCATCTTCCAGTACTGGCAGCATTGGGGTCCAGCCAACAGCCGTATCTCGAAGAAAACAACAGTTAGGTGGAAGAAAGAGATTATCCAGTGGTCGCCCTACCAAACAAGCCAGGGTAGTAGAGCATGGATACGCTAGGGGTCTGGAACCAACTGGTTCACGACTTCCAAAGCGTAAACGTGTCTCAGCTCCTCATTGCTTAGGCCGTGTTGTCGCTATGGGACAGTCCTTGGGCAAAACTCATAGTGCCAAGTGAACCCCTCAATGTCCTGAGCCAAAAGAAAGTACTGGGTAATCTTCTGTAACCTACTTAAATACACCTCAAAAATATTCATGACCAATTGTTCAATGGATTTTAAGTGAGATGTTACATGCGCAGTGAGATGTTACATGTGTAACAGTTCCTTTGGAGATTCCCCAGCCTACTCGCTGGTGATCAGCAAATATATCCACTGGCATGTGATGGTGAATAAATCAATTGGGATTCGGCTATAGGTCATAAATATTTATGAGGTATAGTATAATCGACTGTCCACTCTCAAACCATGTGATATTTGTTAAACCATTTAAAATGCCTGGATAAGAAAAGAGAACTAACAAAAACCCTGAAAACTTAACGACCGTGCGCACTGCACATTACTCAGGAAAAGTTGAAAGATGGCAATCAAGTAGATAATCTGTAAACAATATATCAGTCCTCTAATATTATGAGTTGTATGTGGGTTTGCAAAAGTGTACACACATATTAATTTGTAGGATTTATTCACCATGACACAGGGTTGTTTGATTTAAATTACTTAATTTAAATCATTGATTGAAATCAATGATTTGAATAGATATAAGTCAATGGAAAAACAAATCTTCAAAAAAAAACCAAAACGCTCAATTACAGTATTATGTATTAAATCCCCAAAAATTATTTAAATAAAAAAAGTCAGATTTAACTGAATATAAATCATTTTTTTCTATTTAAAAACAAAATCATTTTTATCAACCCTGCCTTGACAGAAACCAGTATTCTACATACAGGGACACAATACTGATAATGTAGGCCCTATGCTGTGTGTTCAATATACAAAATTATATCCGCTTCCTTACTACCGTACCAGCATGACACTGGGCATGCCCTATTGTGTAACATTCTACTACAGTGTGTCAAAAAAGAAAACGATACCCATTTTCAAAAAATTATGGAAAGAAATTGTATGTTTGTAGGGATTAGATTTTTAGTCTATTGCATTCAATATCTCCCATGCCATGTTCTGATGAAATTTCAATGCAATCCATTTTTGCATCACTGAGAAATTACTGATTGTCTGGAAAAGTCAATTTTGCTACCATTACAATTGAGTGACAATGGTGGTCATCTTAACATTCTTAGTTGCAATCTGTAAATCTCCCCTCAATGTGGCCGCCCACATTCACTACACATAGATCACCACTAAGATGACCACAACTGTCACTCAGTCATTTGTAATAGTGGCAAAATAGACTGAGTCTATTGACTGAGTGAAAAGTGAGATGGCTAAGAAATGTGTGGGGTTTGATCAGTAGCTGAAAGGTTCATGGCTCACTGCATGGGATTGTTGGTAGACACCATCCATACATTAGGAAATGCTTGTTGGGGAGGGGTGTCTAGGTTTTTTTTTAAAAATAATTTATTGTACATAGATTAAACAATAATGCACTCCTTAACATTGCAGGAATCTGGAAAAGAATTATAATAAGTGAGTTGAAGAATATAATTGCACAATAAAAACATAAGTCTAAAATTAGGCCTTGTACCTTGTAGAAATCACTTCCGAAAGGTCCTCTAGAGACTATACTGGAAGTTGACGAGAGTGGATCAGGAGGCTAAATCTGCTATATGTATTATATTAAAGTTGTAGTAAGATAGGTTTGATGGAGCTTCTGAAGGCTGACGGTTGAAGTTATATCGACAGTTGACTGGGGTAATTATTCCAAAGTTTGGTGGTTTCAGGGAAGAAGGATTGAGTTTATGGAGCTGATGTGTAATGTAGAACTTTAAGTTGTTTGTTGTTGCCTCTTCTAGTTCTGCTGGGTTTCTGCTTAACAATTAAACAGGTCAGCGTTTATGTCAATTCATGGTTGAATATCTTTTGAAGGTTGGTCAGCCTCTGAATTTGAGGTTCCATCTCCATGGGGTCCCATTTAAGGTGAGCGAGCATCTTAGTAATGCTTGATGTTGGATTACGATCACTGCACACAAACCTATAGCTGCCCTTCTTTTGGACTTTTTGGATGGATTGTATATTTTTCTTGGTGCCTGGGTCTCATGCAGCGGATGCATATTCGAGATGTGTTGTCTGATACAGGTTATGTTTTCCATAATTGACTGTTTTGGAACAGTCCCTTTTACATGTACAGTTCAGTTCTAGCCCTGCTGGAATTATATTGCTTTGTTTCACCTAATGTAATCATCGAGGAACAAGGGTATAAAAAGGGATTGAGAATATTGACATGTGAAATAAATTTTGCAGTTTATAGTACAACTTGTTCTTTTTTATAGCTTCATGTTTTAATAAATTGCCAACTTCAAATGATGCATTCATATTTCAGGCTTTCCTGACATTGTTTATTGTGTGCTGCCCAACAAGTTGAATAAATAAGCAATTGTCAACACTGCAATTGGAATTGTGCTTGTGTATTAGACCTTTCTTGATCAATTAGATTATTGAGAAGAAAAAAAACATTATATTCAATTTGTGTGTTTCACCCAAATTAAAAATGATGATATTTTTCAATAATTTTTTAATAAACTTTCTTTTTGAAGTATAGATCGAAACAAATTCCTTATTTGTTGGGTTGTTCAAAACAAATCAAACAATGCAAATGGATACATGTGTTCCTTCTATCCTCCATGTATAGACTATAGTTGTTTAACTGATTAGGCCTACACGGTGAAAACGGATAGACACGATCATGCATTAAGTTAGGATTTGGAACTGACGCTTGAAGGTACTATTTTCTACCTTTTAAGACTTCACACAATGGAAGTTGCTTTGATTACCGAACCACCAACTAGCGTATCTTTATTTAATTATTAAGTAACCTTATGTCTGTGCCGCGCTCTAGATAGCTGCAGCGTCAGAGCCGTAAATTTTACGGCTCTGTGCAGCGTACGCGTGCAGCGCCCTCTATACACACAGATTCGTAGTCTTAAAACAAGGGCGTAATGTGGATGAAACCCCTCGCTACGGTGCAAAAAAAAAATACGCTGCCCGCCCAATTGTGACAGCACCATGACAACATTTTGAGATTACACTGTAATTGGCCAGTAGCCCTTCTAATAATACTGCCTTATATGGTCAACGTGGATGAGGCATGAATGAGGGCAATACCATATGGGGCGCCGTCTGTCAATTTATTGTTTAGTGTTTTTTGGACCTCTTTTTACCATGGTTTGTAACAATTACATGTAAACCATAAAAAGTGTTGTCAGCTTTTTTTGTGGTTTATATACCATGAATATACAATAATTTATGGTTTATAAACCATGAACATTGAGCCTTGTTTTTAAATCATGGTTTATAAACCATGAGCATTGAACCTTGTTTTTAAATCATGGTTTATAAACCATGAAAATTATAGCATGAAAAAAACATGGTTTACAAACCATGAAAATAAAAGCATAAAAAACATGGTTTACAAATCATGGTTTATAAACCATGAAAATTATAGCATAAAAAAACATGGTTTACAAACCATGAAAATAAAAGCATAAAAAACATGGTTTACAAATCATGGTTTATAAACCATGAAAATTATAGCATAAAAAAAACATGGTTTACAAACCATGAAAATGTTAGCATAAAAAAACATGGTTTACAAATTATGGTTTATAAACCATGAAGATTACAGGAATAAAAAACATGGTTTACAAACCATGAAAACTATAGCATAAAAAACATGGTTTATATACCATGAAATTTGAAGCTCCATAAAAACGTGGTTTATAAACCACGAAAATCGAGCTAAAAAAAGTTTGAATCAACTCGGTCCGTATCACCTGCCTTCCTCCGCTCCGTGGTATGACCAACTCGGCCGGCCGTACCGTATGGGATCGGTATCGCGAATTGACAGACGGCGCCCCAACGCGCCGTCTGTCAATTAATTGTGTTCACAATTTAATGGTTTATAAACCATAAACACTGAACATTCAACCTCCTTCCCAAGCATTGTGGTCATCAACCAATCCTATCCAGTGCAATCACGAGGGGGCGCTGTGTGCTGTAATCGGGACCCGTACCCGCGGAATTCGATTCCTGGATACCGGATGGAAGCTGAAGTTATTTACCGCACGATTTATTGTTTGTACGCGAAAGAAAAAGAAATAGAAATCTGTAAATGGCCGAGCAAGAGCAATCAAACGTGGAGCAGCTTGCTGCTACAATTTCACTTGCAGTTGTGCAGGCCCTCCGTAGTTCTAGCGGCAGTAGCGCTAACGTTAGTCCAGAGCAACACGGCCACCACGCTGCCACTGCCAGTGCCAGGAATAGGGCAAGCCCGGCCTCAGTTGCCACCTCGCCGCCATCGCCAGCGAGTCTTGACGCCGATGATTTCCAAACGGTAACTAGTACATGTACCATACTAGAGCTAGGAACAACAGGCATAAGCATTTGTATTTTTTGTTGCAGATCGTCTTACACTGGATAGGCCTATGTGCTAAAAAAAGAAAAGAAAAGAAAAGAAATGTATGTAACAAGACGGACTGCCAAACACACGCTTTATTATAGCTAGCAGTAGTACTACTGGGAGGGGTGGGCGGGGGGGGGGGGGGGGGAGAAAGAGGGCGATCTTCTTTCCCAAACGCCCGACCACAACATGCCATTATTCTATTTACAATCATAGATTTTTATAACCTACATAAGGTATATCGCAAATAGCATTCTCACCAAGAGAGGGCGCTTCTGCAAAGCATTGTTGGATACATTTTGGGCGATTTACATATTCACGTGACACAGTGCACAAAGAAAACTGACCAAAAGTAAGCAGGTGGTGGCGCCCTTTCGACCCTTGTGCATCCCACAACTCCCCGCTGTCGCTATTTGCGATATACCTTATTTGATTCCTTCATGATCTGAGACAGTATGTTGATGCTCATGACATGCACTGGTGAGTTGTACCAGTCCAGCGGTAAATAAAAAAGTTTTATTCGCCTGGGGGCGGGCCTTTCTCAAAGCTCGGTTCCATGGAGGTGACCCGTGAGGGTGCACTAACTTAATCATGTTATTCATGCCTATGAATGAACATTACATGTCAAATTATAAAGATTGTTTCTGTAAACTGTACATGTTTTCTGCATACACTACAGGAAAGAAGATTCCGTTTGCCCTCAGCTGTCCAGCAGTCAAGACCACCACGAAGGGGTGTCCTTGCTAGGACTAGGAAAAATGGCAATAGTAGATCCACAAATAAGGAGATCGTATGTATACCATATGAATCTGACCAAATTCCACGGGGCGCTGCCAAGGGCCAGCTGGCAGCAGCTGGCCTTGTTGGCAAAATTGCAATTTGCCACCAATGGACATACAAGCAAATAAGGGAAGAAATTTCTTCCCTTTTTGCAGGGATATTTAGTGAGGAGTCCGACCTCAAGTTTCAATTTCTGAGGTACGTTTAAAAAAAATTTAAAAGTGAACAAAGAAAATTTTACTGGAGCGAGATTCGAACCGACGACCTCCTGAATACTGTACAGGCGCTCTACCAACTGAGCTATCCAGCCCTACGTTGGTTGTGTCCCAAATAGTCAAATAAAATTGACAAATTGACTATTAGGGACACCACCAACGTAGGGCTGGATAGCTCAGTTGGTAGAGCGCCTGTACGGTATTCAGGAGGTCGCCGGTTCGAATCCCGCTCCAGTCAATTTTTCTTTGTTCACTTTTCAATGACTTAAAATAATTCAGTCATTTTCCCTTTGTGTTTATTTCATGATTAAAAAAAAATTGTATACATTATAAAAAAACGAACAGTGAAGCTTTTATGGTGAGCTGCCAATTGGCTGATAGAAAAAAAATATCTAAAAGAATAACCAATTATCCTATCAAGTGATGTAAGACGTGGAGATGTCCCGGGACATTAACAAACTTGCCTGCTTGAATGAACATTTTATCTGCTGTGATGTGCAAACTCTTGGTGGAATACTTTAGAATCTAGACTTGTAAGTAGGACTATGTTTCTATTTTTTCAGCATCATTCCCGGCACGAGGCGCCTGCAAGTCCCGCCCACGTCAGCTTCCTTCACCTGGAATGGAAGGGCAGTTCTGAGCCTTGCCGGGCAAGGATGCATTTACATAAGGAGCGACCGCACCTATTCAAATCCGCTGGATGTCCTGGTTGGTATATTGCTATTCACTAAAAATTGTTTGTTTGTTGTAGATTGTTCAAAAATATTTGACTTTATATCATGCCTGCACAAATCCCAGTCATCTGATTGGTGGATCCTGACATGTCACCAAATTAGCCATACTAATGAACAGGTAATCTATGATACCCGAGGTGATCCCCTGTGCATTATATTATATAAAAACGAATAATGATTGTTTCACATTCATAGAATTGTATGAAATTATTCTAATGTAGCATCATACTCTAAGTGTGCATAATATTATTTCTGCAATTACATGATTGTACACTATTCTGCAATATTCTAAATGTCTCTCTCTGCTCCTATCCCCTATTAGAATCAAGATTCTTCAGATGGGGAAGACCTTCCCGAGATTAAACCATTGAAGCGGCGAAGGGTTGGCACTCATAAGGTGAGTTTATGGGTACATGTATAATGATATATTTCTGATACTTATTTTTACCTGGCTGAGTTCATCTACAGTTACACCCTTCATTTGCCTGGGTCATAGTTCATCTAGTGTAGCATGCATGTATTTTTACACAATGAGTTTGATAGATATTGTGCATTGCATATGTATACAATACATCATGAAGTCCTCCAATCTGTGGATTAACAAAGTCACCATTTTGTGCTCTGTGTCTTAATGCGTGGCTGAAGACCTTATATTGTCTAAACCTGAACACATTTCCACTTTTGAAACAGCACAACAGTGATGAGGAAAATATTGCTGTCAGGGATGCAAATACCTTGACAACATGCACTTCACCAGACACCACACGATGCCTCGCTCAAGTGGTCAGGTAACATACATGTTTATTGCTTGTTTGCATGGGTAGTATAGTTTTAATCCTGTTTTGCAATGCAGTCATTTCAAAAACCTGATTGTTTGTATGAAATGTGATAACCAACTGACATTCCTCAAAGATAAGTGTTTTCTGAAGAGTCTTATAGGTGGGACCCTAAGAATCAATTTATGAAGAGATGTAAAAGAAGAGATCAAGCATTGATGAAATAAGGACATTGAATGCCTTTTGAAAAATATTTTGTTTGCATGAATTGCAACACATTTGGTTCATTTTTATAAAATAAGAAAATTTATTTTAAGGGATTGTTTTATTAACTGACCATAACACTCATGGAAAGGAGAGATAAACATTTCATTTCACTGCAGGTGTTATCATTCTCAGCTCCAATTTTGACATTTAACTTTACTATTGCAGCTTGATGAAACTACAAGTGATTACTTGACTTGAATCTGTTTCATGGCTCTAAGCTTGTATTTTTGGTGTCAGATGAAATTAAACTAAGCTTTCCACACTCTCTCTTTATGTTACAGTGATGTATTATACCAAAAAGATTGTGAAGAAGAGCGCATGAGTGATGAGCACATCATGGACATGCTAGCAGATGATGTACCAGATCTTGAAAAAGCTGATGATGACAATGACAACAGGTATTTTTGCAAAGTAATCAGAGCATCCAAAATTACAAAGGTAGCTTGATTTGTGGAGTCACTAGCTGGCACAAATGGAAACAATTAGATTATCATTGTTACAGCTTTGACCTTTCTTATTCTTTTTTCTTATTCATATGAACTAGGAATCATAACATGATAAATGCAGTAGGTCTATTGCCCCAGCACACTTGACACTGTCCATTTTGATGTCATAAGTAATGCATTGTGGAGTACCTGCTTTGTGGTGTTCCATTAAGAAATTAAGTTTTGTTGTACATGTTTGATGAGCCAATGTTCCTGCATGTGTAACAGAAATTCTGTAGTTATGGACATACACATTGAAGGCATGATGGGTGTGAGGCAGAAACAACCATCTTGCTGCAAGATTTGCCAATATCATGCTGAAATTAATCACAATTAAATCTATTACCGACCTTTACAATTTATTGCTTGTTACTTTTAATCAGTGACACTCTATTTAATAAAGCATAAATAGTTCAATATTTCAGATGTTGTCTCCTACAAATAAATCTGTTTTGGTTTGGTGAGTTATTATTTGACAGGGAGTTGCATTTTTTGTTATAATGAATATGGAATAACAATAATAACAACAATAATTGAGTTGGTATTGTAATGACTACTGTGTATAATGTTTGTGTTATAGGTCCCTGCAGGAGCTGATAGGGGAAACTGTATCCATGCTCCCAGAGCACAGTGAAGACAAAATGTTGTCACTATCAGTGAGGAGACGGCACATCCTCAGTGATGCACTGATTGGGATTGGTTATAACCAAGCCAATCTACTGTACAAGTTAGCAGTAACTTTCACAGGGGAGTCTGGGGTTGATATTGGTGGCCTCACCAGAGAGTTTAGTACTCTGTTTGTAAAGGAAGTTGCCAGCTCTGACATGACAGAAGGTAAGGTTCAATTGCTGTCCATTTTGATTGCCGTTCAGTTCTGTTAGTTGCATTGTTCTCATAAGGTAAACATCAATGTACCATAAGTTTAATTTCCATTGCTGTAAACCAAGGTATGAGGTCTATTGTGTTTTGGAACACAACTATTATATTACTCTGCTAAAAGAAAAAGACCAAAAGTTAACAACTGTACAATGTGCAGGATATCATTATGCTTAGGGCTCGAATTTCGTGAAAAAAAAAGCTCTGGACAGCAGGTCTAGTAATTGAAGCATTTAACTAGACCTGAACTTTTTCCACTAGACCTGTTGCATAGGCCCCTACATGTATGCAATACTGTGTCAAAAATCATCAATTTAGCAACCATTTTATCTGTGCAAAGAAAACAATATTCACTAGACAGCCGGACTAGTGCAGTACACACTTTACTAGACCAACACTGAAATCACTAGACTCGGTCCAAGGTCTAGTGGATATTTCGAGCCCTGCCTGCTATGCTACCATACCTATGTATACTATTGGTGGAATGATGGTTATGTACCGTCCTAGAAGCCCTGCCCTGAGTCGCAGCTGTCAACAAATGTTCTCAGTAAACAAATCAAATTGGAAACAATGTAAGATCCATACCACTATAAACAATTTCCATTAAGAATTATTTACAGTAATGATAATACAATAAATTAACAGAATTTATTTCAACGCAGGAATTGCTGGGAATCATTTTTTTCGGCCAAACTTCATCCGGCTGGAAAGGAAGCAATTCCGCTTCCTTGGTCAGCTTACTGCTACCACAATTTTAAATGGAGGGCATGGGCTCCCTATCTTTGCCAAGCCCATGGTGGAGTACATCCTGCGGGGTAAGGCAGAGACCTTCAAGAAGGCCCACCTACCAGCCAGTATGCAAGATGCACTAACACAGGTGAACTGAATACTAGACCTATCTATGTCTGTTTGAAAAAAAGATCATAGGGCTTTTCCGTATTTACATGAACGATACTTAATAACTTGGATTCATATCAACTTTCATCTCAATTGACATTCCATTATAAAATTTTGACCTTTTAACATGCCTTGACATGGCACATGACGTCACTTCATATTTAGCATCTCCAGCACAAATACTATCCACATGTTGATTCACAATGGTACCTAAGTACTATTCCTTTATTATGAAATTATTAATGTAGGCATAGCCTGCAGTTGAAGTGGACCGTGCGTTATTGAATCAACAGGGATCAATGCAAGTTGATTATGTAATCTTATAGTTTGCTCTTAACATTTGGTGTCAGATGTAACTACCATTGTTTGAGATATTGTTAAGTTTACTCATGTCCAAGGCTTTTATCACATTTAGTAACTGTGTATGATCTACTCAAAACATACATTGCCATACATGTTTTAACTGTTTTAAGAATCCACCTAGCCATAAAATTATCATGGTGCTTTTTCTCACGTTTTTTTAATTCTAGTTGGAGTCTATGGATGAAACTGACATCACTGCCAACATTGACCAATTACTCCCAAGTAGGTATGATGCTGGGTACTGTAAGCCACTTGTCAGACCAGATGATCTGCCAAAGTTGTTGCAGGCATTGGTTCAGCATCATGTACTTTGCAAGCCTAGGATGGAGCTTGATCAGTTCATGGATGGTAAGTTATAGTGATGTTAAGGCACCATCACACACTTGAAACTCTTAACAGTATATTCTGCTTTTGAGAATCTTTTTTCTTTTTCTTTTTGCTGTAAACCAGGTGTTCTTTATCTAGTTTTTTCCCCTGTAGAATCCTCTTTTAATGTTTTTTTAAAGTAACAATATTGTAATACTATATATAACCTTCATACAGAATTTTAATTTTTGTTGAAACCATCATCTGTATTCTTGATGTCGATTTGTCCTTTGGCAATTCAGGCACCAGTGATTAAAAAGTAAAACTGAGTCTGATATGATTTGATGTATTTTTAATTAAGTTCCTTTACACTTGGAGAAGTGCATGACACGTTTCGACCATAGCATGGTCTTAAAAAGCAACGTTTATTAATTATTTGGATCAAGTTCCTTTATATAATATAACTGAAAGTTCTTCTCTATGCAAAAACATATTGAACAGCTTTAAATTATTTTGAAGTGGTAAACAGTTTCGATACTATAGTGACATCAGATCTGAAATTAGACGAATTGAATGTTGTTGTTTTTTTTAATCACTTTTTTTTAATAACTTCTGAACCATTAAATTGATTTCAAGTTTGATCATCAAAAGATTTCTAGAAAATACACAATACCACATTGACAAAGGGTCAAGTGGGCCTAACCTTCCAGTGGGTCCAAACCAGAAGCATGTATTGTTTTAATTGCATTAATATTGAAGACATACATTATTGTTTTTATTTATTTTTATTTATTGCAGGTTTGTCTCTAGGTGGTGTGCTCAAAATGATGAAGGACCACCCTCGCCAGTGCTCAGTACTCCTGGAAGGCCGCAAGCCAAGGGAACTGACTGCCTCAGCATTGCAAGATATTATGACCTTTGACTTCACAGGTGAACCTGGCTCAAACAACTACATGGCTGAGGAGACAGTGGCCCAAGGTTGGATAATGTTCTTGCAGGCAGCAGAAGGTAAAGACACCAGGAAATAAGGTTAAATTCAGTTTGGTTCGGTCTACGACAAGAAAGTAATGCAACAACTTTAACAAAGGTTTTCATCAGTAAACATGTTAAAGAATCAGAACAGACAGACTTTTGTAAAAAAAAAATCACCTTGAGCAATGAACATGTTGAATTTGACCCCCTTTTTCTTACCAAACCTAAAATTGCAAAATATGTCCCATTCAGCAACCTAAGTAAAAAAAAAATATTGTTTCTGGTGCAGACACTGCCTTGTCTGCTATTAAATAGATTTTACTGGATTTGATTAAGGTGCACTTTACATAAAACATTTCCAAGAACATTTCCAAATAAATCAAAATTCTACAGTGTTTATTTTACCAGAATGTTCAAATATCTTTACACCATGTTTAAGTAACAGAAGTTCATGACCATTTACTCTAAAAATTTGTATATTTCAGCCGGAGAAGCTGTGGCCAAAGTGGATGGCCATGCTGTTCGTGTTTCCCTCCCTGACATTCTCATGTGGCTCACAGGATTACAGGAGCTGCCCTGTGAGCTAAGCAACAATGTTCGACTTAACGTTGGGTTTGAGAAGAGAGTGCTTCCCAAAATAAATACATGTGGATTTGTGATCACTCTACCCCTCACAGAGAGATTCCAGAACCTCAACTCAATTGTTGACGAGTATGCTGCCCTAGTTGTTGAGAGTCAGGGTTTGGGGTCTGTTTAATCATAGTCTGCTCATGTTTGTTATGGTTTTGTTGAAGTTACAACTTAATTTGATTATCCTCAGAGAATGCTTCACTTACCAAGCTGCTTGCTTCGGTGCTGCATTGGAAGCAGTGATTTGTTTTGGATGAAAAGTGAAAGGATGGGTGGCCACTGGGTAGAGGTGCCTATACAAACTTTACAACTCAGTGAATGTTTATATCTTAAAGTTAGTTGCCTCCATGTTGCCAGTAAAATTGGACTTTTTTGTAAATTAGTATTTGCTAACAGTTTTTATATGACCACAGAACATTTTGTACCATATAAAAAAATTAATTCTGCAAAGTCCATGTAGCATACACAAGCACATTTTGCTCACCGGTACCGGTAGTTTATTTTCCTATTGCGGTTTGCACAAAAATTACTATTCTGTTTTCTTTCAGCATAAGGGTTGTAAGAAGATCAAACAATTCTCCATCTTAAATAGAGCATTGTTCATGTGAATTAGTATGCCTCATACATATTAATTGCCTTGAGCCGAATCCCCATTGTAGGGGGTGAAGCTTCCGAGGAAATGTTCCACATGGATCATTTCACTGTCACACATCCGAGGCAAAGTTTGCAGTGCAGATGCGTGAACTTCAAATTAGTAAAGTCTATCCCAAATCTCTGACTGTGGCTGCAAACAATGCACAAGTTTATGGAAACGGCTGCAGTCACTTGCTAGTGGCTGCCATTGGGGCGTGTTATTTACAGCCACAGCCAGAAATTTGGGATACGGCCTTACTTAAAAAGGTGGCTGGCGTATGGCAAAAGTGGCATTTTGCCGTGATATTGATGAAAATTTTGGCAATAAAGGCAACTGAATATGTATGAGGTATAGTAAAACAAATACATGTATCACCATAGCTGCTGAGTAACAGTTGAGCAATATAAAAATATCACATGGTTTAATTTAGGTGGGCAGGCCAGTCGATTTTAGTTGTCCTCTGTATTAGACCTAGGGCGTTTTCGAAACGGAGGCTCAGGCTCTGTTTTAGGCTCCGGCTCCATTTCGCGAATCCATTCTAACACAATGGGCATCAAAATAGAGACTTTTGGCTGTGGTGCGGTTCTGAAGTAAATTATCTAGTATGAAAAGGAAAACAGAGTTTCAGCTTCAATGAAAAACCACAACCTTTATTTTCAACATATGGATGTCAGAGTTGGAGCCTGAGCCTGAGCCTAAGCCTCTGTTTCGAAAAAGCCCCTAGTAACACGTCGGGAAGCTAGAATTGACTGTCTACCCTCAAAAAGTGTAATACATGTATTTGTATATTGCCCAACTGTTACTTGGCTATGGTGATATTGATAACTAGTAATGAGACGAATCTTGTGCTATGTAAAAGTGGCATCAGTTATTTACAGTTGTGTATATTGTTTATTTTATTTGTTAATTTGTATGTTCGCATAACACAATTTTGTTTTGCTATATCTATACAGAGTTTTATTTTATTTACATATATATTTCCAAAGGCCTTCTTATCACTTTATATATATATATTTTTTTTTTTTCGTTTATATAATTGTTTACTTTACTTTATTTATATACTAATTCTTAATTTTACTTTAATCTAATGGATAATTTTAGCTTTGTAGCTTTATTCCCTAATCCAGTTTAATCCATTATACTTCATTTATTAATTATTCATTGTTTATTTAACGTTACCTTAATATCTTTTTCTAATTTAATTGATCATTTTAACTTTGTTATTTTACTCCCTAATCTAGTTTATTTTATTTTACTTAATTTATTTTTCCCTTTGTCTCGTTTCCACATGTTTGGAGCACACTTTTTAACCAGTACAGTACTCTATTATTAGTCTTTCTATACTGTCCATAGTTTTATTTTACTTTTACTGTGATTTCACGTTATAAGTATGAATTATTATTTTGTTTTTAATTATTACGCAGGGCCCAAATGGAAACAATTATGCTTACTGATTTGGCTCACCCTGGATAAATAAAGGAAATAAACAATTTTGAGGGTTTTCAATAACTGCGGATCCCTAGAAGACCTAATGACCCCTACTGTAAAACAAAACTCTTCATGGTCAGCAATGTGAATGACTCTGACCAAATTTACTTACATTTTTGTAAAAGTCCACTCTTCTTTTGAAGTTATTAACGATCAATGATTTTGGTCCTGGAATGCATCTGACCAAGTTTCACTGATATCAGCTGTGGAAGTGCTCTTAAATTTTTTTTGCACAAACTATTAGGCAAACTTTGTTCCCAATTTGTGAAAAGCATTATTTGCGTATTACATGTATAAGCAATAGATATCTCTTTTGTGTAACTTGATGTATGTTTGTGACACCTCCTGTCTAGTAAGAGTATGTATTTGAATAAAATAGGCCCATTTAACCATCTGGAATCAACGGGATTAAGGTTTTCATGGATGTACAGTTGTACACCACAATAGGTAATGTCAGTATGCCAGCCACATCTGGATTGTGCATCATTCATGTTAGTCTTGCCAGTATTCCTCACTCTTACTCACCGAGTCACATGACCTGACCATGCAACCAGGAAACTTAAATAACAATTTAAATGTTGTAATTGCTTTTTGGTTTCCTACACCTTAGTAAGGTTTTGAATGAGCATATTGACATATTGACATAGTGTTACATTTGCACGAATCAAAAATATTTTGCTGTGTTATAGAAGTAATTACAGTGTCTGTGTCCCTACCCTCTCAAATGAAAAGGTTAAAAACAAATAAATACCACATGTTCTGTATTTAGAATGACATAAGCGTTTCACTACTGTTTCAGCCCTCAAGTTTACTGGCATTTGTTTCTTTCCTTTCAAATAATTGGGGAGGACAATGGCGAAAGGAATTACACACATGTACATTGTACATAGCATGTACTTACTTTGTATCATGTTAAAGTACAATAGAATTTTTGTTAGCAACAAATCTTGCAACATCTAGGTAGACCTGCACACCATCCTCATGTGCCCAGGGACTGATTGTTTCTTGTAGGTTTCTGAACTCGTTGTCATCGAGTGGACACTCAATGGTTGGAACAATGACATGGGGCTGTTCTCTGCTTTGAAGCTCTGTGGGTGATATCCCATGATATGGATCCTCTTGAGGTGAGGATTCATGCAAGCATGTCAGATGCTGGAACAAGTAAAATAGTTGTACAGGGGAACGGTTACCTTCAGTTGAAATTTTATGTTCATTGTGTGCTTGCCGGAACTCATCAAGTTTTTCATTTATCCTTGGAACATAAGAATAATGGAGACAGAATAAATCTGTTTCATTGTTGGGGTCTAGGAGTCCTTGTTCCTCTAGTTGGTAGAATGTTGGCTTGAAGATGTCTGCACAGTGAGTGTTGATGTCCCGGTTTAGTCTTTCAACCCTCTCGTTGTGAACAGAAGAGCCAACAACAACAGGACTGGGTTTTACGTCAATTCCTCTGTGGTCATACATGAGGTCCCAAATATCCTTGTTCTCTCCTCCATAGTCCGACCTCACTCTAATTGGCCAACCATACTGTTTTGTAGCAGCAGTAAATTTTTTTTTTACTGTCTCTGATTCATTGTTTGTGCTGCATTGTAGAAAAGTTATGAGGCGTGAGAAACCATCTATTGCTGCGTGCACAACAAATTTCCAACGTATAAGCTTGTGATTTCCATCCACATGCCAAAGATAATTTGGACAAGGAACACTGTACACCCTTCTTGTGATGGTTTTCTTTTTGCGTGCCTCCACACCTTCAGGGTCAATTGTACGAATTATCTCCCTTACTTTGTGCCTGGGAACCACCAATCCCTTGGCCCTCAAATGTCCCATGACATAAACTTCACCAGCATTGGGATGGTTCTTCTTGATTTCCTGCAGAGATTAAAACAAATTATTTATTGAACTACTTAACAAATACCACGACTAAAGACTCAGACTTTTGAGTCAAACTTGAACAAGTGTTCAAAAATGGAGCCATACATATGTGTAACCTGGATTGTTTCAATTTCTTTTATTTGGATGAACAATTGTAATTTGTATGGTATGAAGTTGATGTAGGACAATGGATACCTCACAAATTCTTAGCAAAAACATTTAGAAATTTGGTGTACTGGTAAAACCCTTCTAAAAGTTGTTTTTCTCTATATTATCTGAGCTGAATGAGTTAAGTGCAGTGCTGAATGGCAGTATACCGGAATTGCTCATTAAAGGGAGCATATAGAATTTGCAAGGCCTCCAAAAAATTTTCATTGAGTTTGAGACAGAAAATAGACTCAACACAGTTCGTAAACCGTGCAAACAGTCACCATGGGAAATCTTGGTTCCCCAGATACTGGGGTTTTCAAGGAAATCAAGATTTAGTATTCTTTTCCAAAGATGGTTCGTCCGAACCACTTTTGGAACAAAGAAAAAGTAAACAATTCTTCATGTTTTATAATTATGAAAACTCGAGTCGGGTTTTCGCTATTTTCCCGTGACTCAGATGTCCGATTGAGCTCAAATTTTCACAGGTTTATTATTTCATGTACATGTTTGATCAGACAAAGTATGGGTGCTGTCCTGTGACCTTTACCATTGTACCTTTAAAATGTCACACAAGAGGCCTCATTTGTGTGGATAGAGTCATCAATGTCAATGTTTGATGTACATGACTTACCTGGATGACTTGGTTAAGCTCTACATCAGAGACTTCTGAGAACTTTATGTACGGAATGCCAGCACGTCTCAACTTCTTATAGAGGGTTTCCCTGCTGATGCCAGCATCCCTGGCAATATCACTCACCCCAAGACCAAGAGCAAGCAGGTGTTTCACTCTTACCATATCAACATCTGTAGGTGGGCGACCAGGATTGAAGTGGAAACCCTGCATAGAACAAAAACTTAACATATTTTCATTTTGAAAAAAACATGTAAAAATTACTGTAAATGATTTTGAAAAGAACATGAACACTATGCTTTAATTGCCTTCAGGACACTGTTTTCACCACCACAATGATGTACATACATGTACATGTACATGTACTTTATGTATTCCGGTTGTCCAAACAATCTTGACCAAGGGGGTGTTTCATATTAAAGAAATCCTCCATGAACCTACCAACCCTAACCTACATGTACTAAGTACTTTTCCTTCAAAATAAACTGTTGATCTGGAGGGGCACCAGAGACAACTCGACTCCAAGACAGCTCGACCGCAAAGACAACTCGACTCCGAAAGACAAGTCAACTCCATCTCTGACTGTCATGGAGTCGAGTTGTCCGACATTCGTGTGGAGCAGGCTGGTCCACGTACAGGACAAACATCGTTAACAAATTCATCCAGGGTGTTCGTGTACATTACAAGTCCACTCTGGTTTAATAGTAATGAATAACAGTCTCGTGCCCAAACCCAACAGATGAAGAGTCATACTCATAGTTATTTAACTGTAGGAGCTGGGTACCAGACCATGGAGGAATAAAACATATGTAGGGGCCTACACAAACACCTCATCCCTCAAAAAAATTGCTTAGCAAAAAAAAAATTATTGCTCAATAAAACAAACTGGCCACCACTGAAAAATTCCATTAATGATTTCATACATAACAATAACAACAATCGCATGTTAATAATACCATGGTGATACACAACACATGACATTGAATTTGAAATTTTTTTAGTCAAAGCAAGGCTTTGACAGAGTCAGAAATTATCATGGTTAGCAAATTTGTGTGTTTGCAGTGTAATAAGCAGGGCCGTGAAAATGGCCCCGGCGCTGGTTACAACATTCCTAGTACTACTACTAGTACTACCCTACTACATACCGTTCGGAAATCTTCATTATCATCATCATCATCCCCGTCACATCCACGGGCCCGGGGGTCATCACTCAATACAGCAGCCGCCATGGCCGCCGGGACCCCCGTACTCGTACTAGGCCAATTAGGCCTAACGTTAGTACTACTATTACTAGTAGTAGTAGGCCTACTACAGGTAGTTGGCCTACTGGGAGCGGGAGCTGGCACATTTACATCGGAACGGACGCTTCGGAGGGCCTGTACTACGGCCCGAGAAACTGTTGCAGCTAGCTGGACATCGGCTTGTTCGGCCATTACAGCTTATACAGCTATGATCCCCTCCGGCCAGACCTTCGTCGTGCAGTTTTCGAGCCGCGTTCGCCCTACGTACGTATGTGGCGGCGTGTGACGCATGCGCATGCACGCACGACGCGCGCGCGCGCGAGCTAGCAGCTTGCACGGGAATCGATCACGGATCAGAATGGGAAGGAGGTTGAATGTTCAGTGTTTATGGTTTATAAACCATTAAATTGTGAACACAATTAATTGACAGACGGCGCGTTGGGGCGCCGTCTGTCAATTCGCGATACCGATCCCATACGGTACGGCCGGCCGAGTTGGTCATACCACGGAGCGGAGGAAGGCAGGTGATACGGACCGAGTTGATTCAAACTTTTTTAGCTCGATTTTCGTGGTTTATAAACCACGTTTTTATGGAGCTTCAAATTTCATGGTATATAAACCATGTTTTTTATGCTATAGTTTTCATGGTTTGTAAACCATGTTTTTTATTCCTGTAATCTTCATGGTTTATAAACCATAATTTGTAAACCATGTTTTTTATGCTAACATTTTCATGGTTTGTAAACCATGTTTTTTTATGCTATAATTTTCATGGTTTATAAACCATGATTTGTAAACCATGTTTTTTATGCTTTTATTTTCATGGTTTGTAAACCATGTTTTTTTATGCTATAATTTTCATGGTTTATAAACCATGATTTGTAAACCATGTTTTTTATGCTTTTATTTTCATGGTTTGTAAACCATGTTTTTTTCATGCTATAATTTTCATGGTTTATAAACCATGATTTAAAAACAAGGCTCAATGTTCATGGTTTATAAACCATAAATTATTGTATATTCATGGTATATAAACCACAAAAAAAGCTGACAAAACTTTTTATGGTTTACATGTAATTGTTACAAACCATGGTAAAAAGAGGTCCAAAAAACACTAAACAATAAATTGACAGACGGCGCCCCATAATACCATTTCGCTGTTTATTGAGGTACATTTAGTTATGTTGCATTTTCAATCAATACTATTTATCTCACTTAGTAATAAAACGAAAGGTTGTCGGGACTTGTCGCACACATGAGTTATTGGATACATACAGTTTAAACGTGTCGGGGTGAATTTTTATTCAAGCCTGACAGCTGACAACGAAATTTTTCTCAACCTAGGCCCACGTGTTTACAATGGGTACGGCTACCATGGCCGGCCAGCGATGCTTGGCGCATGGCGCGATGGCATTCAACTACTCGAGTACAGACTCTACTCGATTAGACGATTACTGTACTTGACTACTGTATCGTATCGTATGATAATCGTGAAGTGAACATGTGGAGTAATCGTGAAATGTAAAATAATCGCGATGTGTTTAGTAATCGTGAGCTGTGTAATAATCGTGTTCACTGTTCAGTAATCGTGAACTGTATAATAATCGTGTTCACTGTTCAGCCTACATGGGGTGTACATATTGTGTACTATCGTTGACTTGTACATGCATGTATGGGACTACACGTCTGTGTGTACGTACATGGGGCAGTAACTGCATTCCTTGGAAGTAATTATGGACGATATTAGCTTCACGAATTTTGCATTATACCTTAATTATCAGAACAAAAATGGCATTGCTCAATGCCTCAGAAATCGGAACTGATCGCTGTTGAAACTTGTAAGAATCAATGCATTATGCTAGTGCGGTTTACTATGATGAAAACAAGGTACATGCTGCTTGTATAGTCACTTCCGGGTAATCGCGATTAAGCAATTAATCGCGATTATTTCCTCCGCGATTAATCGATTAGTGAAAAGCACTAATCGCCCAGGCCTAGTCGATACACCCCATCAAAGAAGAAGCAAATCACCAACTCCTACATTACAACTAATTATAAAAAAAAAATTAACTGTACGACAGAAATTGAATTAAATAATTTTTAATAATTGGTTTGAATAGGCCTATACGATGCAGTGTAAAGGAAAAATAATAATGTGTCCCTTTCCGATACTGTGCAGGACTGGTGATCGATGGAAAATATATCCGAACCTTCAGGAGCAGAGCTCAAACCGAGCTACAATCACTGACGAACCAAAGTAAGATAATGCAAAAAGAGTTCACAATTTATTTCATTTTCATAAAGATTGTTCGTCCCGAGTAAAACAAATTTTCAGTATTTTGATTTGGCTTAATAATTCAGATAATAATTTGACCTCGAGGTCCAAACATACCGGCCACGTTGTCTCCATAATTTTGGTTCCTTCAATGCCAAAGTGTTTTCACCCTAAGTATTTATTACACGGCCTATACAACATATTGCTAACAAAACAAAACAGAAATGTTCACAGATAATAACTTTCAGGGTATGAAGATGGTGCTGGTAGAAACCTATCGTTAAAATAATTCCGCAGGAAATGGTGTATTTATCCAGAAAGAGTAAAGCTAAACACCAAAAGCAAGATCAAAAATCCTTCTTTATAATTATGATGTAATGTCTTTTAGGAACACAACTGACGCCAGACACGGCCAGCCGACTTAGAAACCTGCTCATTATGGAACTCATATTGACTCAAGCCCCCCGAGCAGGTGTCATCGAAAATGCCACCATAGGCGAGTACCGGGCAAGGAGGAATGTGGTGATGCCTGATACTTTTGAGGAGGTCACCATGTTCCAGGTATGCATCCACTTTTGAAAGTTAATCACCGTGTTAATTTGTTGTATACCTGTCTATTATTCTAAATTATGTTTGCCAGATGATGCTGCCATCAACCAATTATTAATCGATGCACCCGACTATCATGATCTTTTTATCATCAGTTGGAAATTTTGGTTAGCCTAGAAAAAGTATAAATTTACATCTTCTTTATTTTTTACCATAAATTTCACCCAAAAAAAATGAAATGAAAATTACCACAAGGGAAACTGACTGAAATAATTTCAGAATTTTGCCTCATCGTAGCAATTCCGTCAAATTCTAAAGCAATTTGTGTTTACTCCACACACATAGGTAGCCAAGCACAAGACGGCCAGGGCTGGACCAGCCAGTCTTTTCATGGATGACAAGTTAAAGCTGCACATGGGACACTACGTAAAGTACGGCCGTCCAGCATCCGGATGCAATGGTAATGGTGTTAGTTTTAATGCTGGTTTGCAACTGAACCCCTTCAAATAATCTAAACTCATCACCACAAACGTGCACAGATACAATTATACATGCACCCCTACATACATACATACACCCATACATACATACATACATACATACACACATACATACATGTACATACATACATACATACATACATACATACATACATACATACATACATACATACATACATACATACATACATACATACATGTACATACCTGTACATACATACATACATACATACATACTTACATAGGCATAAATAATTGTTTATATACTTTAATAAGTACAAAACAGACATCGACAGGATAACAATAATTTTTGGACCTGGGGTGAGTATTAGTAATCAAACCAACAAGCAATGATGAAATCACAACTATTGTCTGTAACTACATTAAGTGAGTACACGGTATACTCTGCCAAACCAAACATGTCATTTATTTCTTGTTGTTTACGTAGGGGTTGACATCCTTGCAGAGGAGAGTCCTCTCTTCTTGATGACCAATGGCCGGCCTGTTACCAAAGTTGCATCCCTTGTGCAACAGACATGGAGGTCCATGGGATTGCCGGGAGGATGCAACCCGACCATCATCAGGAAGACTGCGGCAACAAAGGTATGTAAGCAAACAATTTCACGACGATTTTGAAGCAGCCCTTTTTGATGAATTTGTCATATGAAATTGTACAAACATTTATCTAAGATTATAGACAAAGTCAGATTATTAATAGAGAAAGTTAGAATAACTGTGTATTTACGATTGGTAAAAACAATTAATAAGCTTGTTTTTTTGTTCACAGGCAGTGCAACAACTGGAGGAGAAGGAGGCGGACAACGTTGCCCAATTGATGGAGCATGATCCCTCGACTCAAAGGTCTTATTATGTAGCAACACAGGGTTTGGCCGACAAGATGAGGGCATGGCAAAAGATAGGCGACATCATTGCCTCGGTAGGACTTATTATTTGTTTTGTATAGATTAGTTGTTTTTGTATACAAAGCCATTTCAAATAATTACACAACTACCATATTATATTGACAATACAATATTTTCATTTTAGGAGTTTTCTTCGATAGTACTACCAAAGTCAGCAAGAGTAAGTACAATTTAAAAATTAAATGTATTATGCTTGGAATTAGGATGCCCTGACACAGGATCTTTATCGATGGCTCAATGACAAGCTTGTCATTGAGCCATCTATTTTGAAGATCCTGCTAGAATCGAAACGCGCCAGAGCCTCCAACTCCAAGCATTTTATAAATTTCAGGTGATTAATTTGGCTGATAAGCAGTTAATTACTTGTAATAATGATTATTATAAAAAAACACATTATTTTTCAGTCAGTCATGTCCACTGACAAATCACAAACAAGACATCGAGAAGAATCACTGATAATTCCAAATATTTCTCGCTCACAGGAAACAAAACTGTATACATGTACTGGTGATCAAACATCATCACCGTCCCAACACATCAATATTATTATTCGTACATCACAATCACCATCTTCCAAAATTCATACTTCATCATAACTGCCATCACCATTATCATGCACCCTTTTCATCATGCATATCATTCAATCCACAGGAACCAAGTACAAAGTCATGTACTGCCATCGAATCGGCCCCTGCAGTAAGTCTGAACGTGAGTTACTGCTATTAAAGTAAAATAGAAAAATACAAATAGCACTTTATTGACTAACTATAGAATTAAAACACATTCTAGTTCTTGTTACGTTAGTCAATAAAGTGCTATTTGTATTTTTCTATTTTATATTGTTATCTGACTGACACGGCTACCCATAATTATATGTTATTAAAGTGTTTCGTCACTGTTACTATTGCTGTTCCCGTTGTTGTTGTCCTTGACGTTGTCCGTGTCCTTCTCGATTAAAGGGTCCTTGCAATAGGAATATTATGGCTTTAACACGTGCCAATAAGAAATTGTTACATGGGGCCTGTGATTGTACCCACTTCCTCACACTGTTTCAGGGTTAACAACAGGTTTTTTTTGTTTGCATGCTAACTAGAATTTCTATATTCATGAACAAAACTGTGATGTCATCTGGGTTACTGAGAGCAGTAACCCAATTGATTTGTGCACAAAAAGTTGGGGTTGTTTTAAAGGTTTTCTGACAGACCTTTTTCTCCTGAATAGGTTTTGTGTGCTGAATATGTTCCTTTGACTCAACAGACGGTGTAATATTTTTGCCAAACCATTTCTGGGGGTCAAGTTTGCCTCTTCATTCTTTTTATGTTTTTTCATTATATTTTTGTTGTTGGTTCCCTACATGAACAAGCATTAAAATCTCCCATTTTGCAAAGCCATTAAAACGAAAACCAAATCGTGGTTTGAAACCAAAATAAGCCTTGCCATTCATTATTTGTCTGTATATTCTCTGTCTGAAGACAATTAAATAACCTGACTGAAAAAAGTACTGCATGACCCTTTAATCATCTTGTAATAATTTAAGTTTCATTCAATCCACAGGAACCAATCACGTCCCTTGACGAACCGGCCCCTGCAGTAACCTTGGACGTAAGTTACAGTTTTGCCGCTGTTGCTGTTCCCGTTGTCCTTTTCGTTGTCCCTGTTGTCCTTTTCGTTGAATGAACTTTTAATATTTTTAAATATCATTCAATCCACAGGAGCCAAGCACATCCCATGCCCATGGACCGGTCCCGACAGTAACCTTAAACGTAAGCTATACTTTTATTAACTTATATATACTTATTTATTAACTACATTATGTATATATTGTTGTATATATGTTTCGGTTGTATTGCTAATGTTGATGCTGCTGTCATGCATGCATACATTTTGTTGTACTTTACCATTCTGTTGTTTTCTTTACTGTCGTTATTCATACGCCAACCACGCTTGCCCTTCACCAACTCAGCGCTGCATATACTAATTGCTTATAAATTCGTGCACGGGCTCAGGTGGGATTCGAACACACAACCTCATGCTCACTCCCGAGCTAGCTGGGGTCGACGTGGTGAATAATTTAACACAATACTGTGGCGGGTACCGCAATTAATGATGAATATTAATGACGGTCAGGGAGATAGAAATATGCAAATTAGGCCCTCCCTTCACCGAGTTGTTATTGTTGTCGTTTATGGCATGTTGTTGTCGCTGTTATTTTGCTTGTTGTGACATGTTGGTGCTTTTCATGCATGTTATTATTATTGTCCCTGCTGTTGCTCTTGTTCCTATGATTGATGTTTTATTGTATTATTTCCGACTTTTACATACTTTGTCTTAACTGTCATCACCATCATAATAAACTTTTTTCACAATATTTCAATCCACAGGAGCCAAGCACATCCTTTAAATCAGCCCCTGCTGTAACCATGAATGTAAGCTATTCTGCTTTTTAATGATGGCAACGTAGCTATGTTTTTGTTGGTTTTGTTGGTGCCGATGCACTTGTTGTTGTCGAGTGGACAAAATGGTTGATGAACACTTCGCGGCATAGATTTAATAATCGCAAATCGACTAACCTTATATCATTCGGCAGGTAAATGAGTTCTACAAAACAATGCAGTTGACTCGAGTGAGTAAGAGCAAGAAATACTCGGAGGATGTGCTTCGGCGGATGGCGGCTCGACGAGAAGAGTATGCTAAAATGAGTCCCGGGGCTCCCTATACCGAAGTTGTAAGTGTATTTCATATCAACGAAAAAACACAAAGGCAACGGTATTAGTGACATATATTTGGATTGAAGCATGGTGTTTGTGAAAATATGTGAGATTGTTACCATTCAATATTTTGCTAGTACGAATATAATATGAAATTTCTACCTTCCCCGAAAAAATAGAAAATTCCATACTTGTTTTATTCTCATTTCAAATGTAGGCACGATATATCAAGCAGCACGAGCCCTGTCTGAGAAATTTCTCAGACAAGCAGCTTGCAGACAAGCTTCGTCATTCGAAGGATACATGCTCAGGTAAATCGTTTAAGTTCTATCTGTTTAAAGCGTCGTCTTTTCCGAGATTAATTCAACTACCCTTACATAAAATAAGCTATCTTGCAGCAGAAAAGAGGACAGCTAACCCCAACAGTACAGCTTTATAATAAAGTCAACTTTCCCATGCATTGTATCATTCATGCATAATGGACCAAAACCGAATTTTATGTTTTTGATAAGAGTTCGCCTCATTTTGACAAAGGAATAGGCCTAGCCTATTGCACAGTATCATAAACCTTTCTTCTTCTTATCATCGGTAATCTTAGATGGTCAATCGATTCTTATCCGTGATCAGAATGACATTTCATTTTATGCGCACAAGAGGTTGTCATACTAGTATAAAATCATGTACTACAAATATCGTTCTGTTTCTCGGCAGGGATGGCAACAACTGGCGCCAGTTACCAAAGGTAAGTCTTATCGAAGTTGTTGAGTAAGAAATTTAATTCTGAATGATATCCCAAGAGTATAAGGAGACATATCAGTGATATCATCAAGTAAAATCATTAAACGGGGAACAAAGAAAGATTTACTGGAGCAGGAGTTCAAACCAGAAACCGCCGGAATATTGTATCGCACTCATACCAACTGAACTATCCAGCTTTTTATGAAATCACTAAAAAATTGCTCAAGTTCAGTCAGCACATAAAACAATGCACTCAGATCATTCAATTATATTTTTACCAGATGCTTGTCCACAATATCAGAATCGAACGTGCGATACTACCTGCACAAGAACATGGCTTACTTCAGGGATATAGTTAATGATAAGGTAAGACTATGAAGTCTGTTACTGAACTCAATCCCTCCCTCCATCCATAGATCCACTGATCCATGGATCAATATTTATCCATCTTTATAATTATTAACGCATCATTCCTTCGATAAAAAAATTGATTGTTTATGAAGCGCCTTTCTTTTGGATTAGGGCGCTATATAAATTTTGTACGATAAATGTGACCTCGGGGAGGGTCACTTTGTGCACTAAACTTTACTTTTTCTAAACATTCTTTAAACCAAAGAACTTGAAATTGACACAATTATGTTCATATTGAGAGCATTCTCTGTTTTCTATAAAAAAAAATTGGACAGTAATGTGTCTATAAAAGGTACCTAAAACATTAGGGAAACACCAAATTTATATTTATTCGAATTTATAGCAATTAACCTTGGCTGATCAAATAATCAATGTACTAATAGATTAATCAAACCAACGAAACAACCACCACACACCCGAGCATCCACCCTTAACTTATACAATTTCCAAACTTCGTTTTCCAGGTTTTCTTCCAGAAGCACGAAGACTTTAAACGTGGAGGTTTGCGCAGAGGTAAAATAATTGTTTGATGTATTACTGCAATATCAAAATAAATAATAATAAAACAATTAGCCGGACAACTTAGATGGAAGCTTTGTGGTAGCCAACAAGTCGATGCTAAAGCCAAGGATCCTAAGCCAAACAAAACCCCATAATTCTTCGAGGAAATAACCTTCATGCCCTTAGTGAATTCCCACCATCCAATCAGTTATTACATGTATTCTTAGTTACGCACCTGTAAATAATAACCGATAAATAATAACCGATAGTGTTGTTTCCGGCCAAAAAATTCCCTGACGACCCTTATTAAAAATCTTAGAATTGGCAGACAATAGTCGGAGATTCTTGATCTGTGAACCCGACTATTATACACCGATCCCTTCCACATTCGCCCGGAGAAGCTGAGCAGCGTAACGCGCAATCAAATGCCACAATCAACGACATGCGCACACTTCGACCTGTAGCACCAAAATCAATCACTGACCATTATAATGATTTGTCATTATTTATTTTGTTTTTAAAGCAACAATGCCGTGTGCCATGTTCGGCAAACTCACGGAAGAGAATTCCGAGGTCATCTTCCAAGAGTTTGTCGATGAATTCGCAGACGACACAAGTGTGAGTAAAAGAAAATCCTTTTATTGAAATAGATGGATTTACATGGAAACCCAGGTACTTAGAGCAATACAGCAACTCATAACATTTGAAACTGGTAACCTTATTTGCAAATTTACAAACAAGTGCTTGCAGTGCGCTCTCAACTTCCCTGTGAACAACGGTTGGAACGATCAACAAAGTACCTGCGGCTGCACGGCCACACGAGCGGTTATAATTATGTGCACGTACAGGGGATCCTCTTACCACGAAGGATCGAGGTAGAAACTGCTCTTACGAGCGGAGAACAAAAAGGTCCAAGGCCTGTCCGTTTCTTGGAAATGATACCAAGCTAGAGGATTGTTACCTAAGACAAGGCTAGGAGCACTCAATTTCAACAACTCACACAACACAACACATTCAGTTTCCAGAGAACAACGGTAGTAGAACTTAAGGAATACTGCTGGGAAGCTTCTATCTCCATGCATGCACATCAGGCGCGGTTCTAGAGCCAACATTTTTTTTGGGGGGGGGGGGGGGGGGGGGCTAGAAGAGCCATTATTTTTTGGGGGGGCTAGAAGACCCAATTATTTTGGGTTCTTCTAACACTCGCTTCTGCTATGTCTCATTAGAAGTCGAAAAACATGCACATTATAGCCCACACAACGTGTTTTTTAATGTAATTGGCGCTTCATAACTGAAAAAATCCAGTTTTTTCAAGAATTTCTTTTTCACTTGCATTTTTTTCAGTGGGGGGCTAGACAGCTAGAGGTTTAGGCTCTACATCAATGAATACACAATGAGGTTAACATAACCAGACACAATGAATATACAATGAGGTTTACATACCAGATACAATGAAGGTTATGTGCAGACTGGACGAAGACTCAACTAGGACCGAAGACAAGACTGGCAAGACAAGACTGGCCGGCCACGCGCCCGTTATTATATACTTTTCTTTTGCAACGTCACAGACCGAGTTTTTACCAACCAGCATGGCGGAAACTATGGAAAGCCATCAAAGCCAGGCATACAAAATAACCACAATTTGAACACATCGATCATCAGTTTCATAAACGTTATAAGATATTGCTGAAATGTAATGGAAACAACACAAGCAATGATGGCATGTATCTGTACAGCTATGGAAAGTTTGCTAATTATGTTAAATTTGGTCACGCCGTCTGTCAAGAAGACGAAATGATTTGCCACATTTGGCCGCCCATAAGTGTTGCCAACCAGCTTGTCAATGTTTGTAAACAAAAGGAAGGTCTATACCGGAAAAGAGAAAAGACTTAAGAAATACTGTGGCCGTTTTTCACTGTTTTCTCAATACATGCAGTGGCTGTTTTTCACTGTTTTCTCAAAAAGTGGGCACCGATATGGGTCTGAAATTTTCACAGATGTCTGTTATCTTTCTTGATATTTTTGTCCATGAATCTGTATTTCTTTGATAAAAACCAAAATATGATACTATAAATTAAGGCGCTTAAATCTCGGTGCTCCGTTTAATTAACATTGGATTAAAAAGTTTGGTTTTTAGCACTTTTCAAAAGTAATCAACTCTAATCCAGTATTTCAATTTATTTTCTCCCTTTTATCATTTCAGAAAATCGAGTACATCAGCAAGGTCCTTCTTGGAGAAGGGACGATTGTTGTAGCGATGGAGTACCTGAAAATCTCAAGGGAAAATGCCATTCAACTTTTACAAAAAATGTAAACACAAAATTATTCTCTCATAACTACCAGTCCTTCTATGGACCATGCACATACCTTCCGACAAAGAGTGTAATATATATAGGTTTTCCCGGCCAATTTCAGCAAACACGGGGTTCAATCAAGTTCGTTTTGAAAGTGAATGCTCGTCCACATGGGCTTTCGAAATTAAAATTAAGTCATTCAATTTCGTTATTGAAGCATTCTTGCCTTAAATCCGGTCATTCAAATTCATATCGTCTTGTCGTGCATTCAAATTCGTCATCAAAGGCCTTAAACGGCGATCTGACAAGCATCCAACTTGGTGAATAAGCATTCACCTCTCAAACATGTAAATTCAAATTAAAACAACCTATATGGCAAGAACCCTTGCACATCGGGAAATTGAGGGCTATGCAAATTACTGTATAGAAACTGTAGAGAAACTTAACACATACAGACAAAAACTGTACAAAGGGCTAAAAACAAAATTTGAAAACCTTTTCGTACATACGCTTGACGCCCCCCCCCCCCCCCCCCCAATTAAAAAAAAAAGATTGCTTCTAGCCCACACCCTCCAAAAATGCAATTGAAAAATACTGGCTCTTTTCAGTTATTACTCGCCAATTACATGAAAAACATGTTGTGTAGGCTATAGTTCATGTTTTTCTAAATGAGACATAGAAGAAGCCAGTGGTAGAAGAAGGGTCTATCCCCCCAAAATAAGAGGCTCTTCTAGCCCCCTCCCCCCCCCCAAAAAAAAAAATAAATAAATAAAAATAGTGTCTGAAAACGAAAAAGAAAACTGAGCACGCGCAGATAAAATACCGTGCTCGGGTCCCTGGCTTTTAATTTGATTGCTCCTATCGTGAAAAGATAGAAAAGATCTTATTTTGGTTAGTTGGAGTGTGGTCTTGAATGCCTATAAACGAAATAGAACGCACCAAAGTGAACCTGAATGGTAAGACACTAATCCTGAATGCACGAACACGAAATAGAATGTAATAATGAGGAAAAAGAAAGCTGAGTTTTCACAGCGATGAAAAAAATTGTCCGAATCTGAATGCGTTTTCACGAAAATGGACGTTCTTTTGCTGAATTTGGCCGGGAAAACCTATATTACGGTGTCTCCGCAAGCCACACTTAGTTCTAGTATAACTTAAGGTTGCAAAATTATGTGTGGGCCTCGCCCTCTTGGGTAATTTGAGATGGGATGCTGACCGGCAACACCTCCACCACTGCGGACGATATACCATACTACCCTTCACCTCTTGTCAATACCGGGTGTGGCCGACGTATCGGACCGCCCTGAACTGTGATGTCTTACTGGCTGTATCTGGGGGGAGTGACTTTGTCAGTTCCCCCGGTGATTCCTGTCCGACCTTGGTTGGGAATGGTACAATCTAAAGAGGTCCTGGCAGTGATGAAAGCCCGTTTGGGGTGGTGACTGTGCTGGACTCCCCTCTCTCGAGCCCCGAGACAGATTGAGCGGCGGTATCTCTATTTGTATTGGCCAATTTCATAAATTTTGCTGCCTTGTTTGTTATTTGAGTTCAACAATTGCTTTGATTTGTGCTTTGAATGTACATGCACTTGCCCGACACTGTGCTTTTTTGTCAGTTTGCTGGCAATTCCTTGATCCAGTAAAGCAAAACCCGTAGTCGAGGCATTCATAATTATTATGTTTTACCCGCCGTTTTCGTGAACAATTTAAAAAGATGGGTATAACTTAAAGGGATGGCAGAGAACTGGTTTTTGCGACAAAACCGTTGTTTGTGAAAGCACATTATGTTATCCATCATCCTTAACTGACAAACCTGTAGACGTTTGAGGTCAATCAACCATTCTGGGTCACGAGAAAAAAGTGAAAACCCGTTAACACATTTCAACGATTGAATAAAACGCTTCGAAGCGATTTATTCCAATCGGAAAATAGTTTCACTTATTAATTTTCTCAACGAATATGGCATTTCAGACAAAAAAATTGCATGGGATGTTCTTTTCCTATCATCACCATTACACTGTGTAAGTTTTACGTGAATCTGTGATCTTGAAGTGTAATTTGTCTTACCAATTCTGTACCATCCCTTTATGTCACATCTATAGGGGGTGCTTATCATCCACGTTCCAACAAACGCTTCTGTAACGATCGAAATGTGTAATGTAGTGTCACTTTTTGTAAAGCAGCGATGTACAAACGAGAAATGATGATCTCTTTCAAGTTACCCCTTGATCAAAACTTTAAGGGGAAGAGTGTTACGGAAAGAAGAAATTATCAACAATAATCTTTCGTGATGGTCAGTCAGCAGTAAATGGCTGACGTACTTATATAGGTCAGTGGTTGCGCTTGGCTAACTCGAGTCGGTATGCCGTATGTATAGTACTTATATAATTATACATGTAAAGGTAAAGTTTGCGGAGATACCACTCTTTTCGGAAGTTGCGTGGTGCTGAGAAGGACCGGTGGGAGAAAATATCTCGACGTTTCGACCAGTGTGTGCTCTGACTTGGACAACTCGAGATGGGATGTGGACCAGCAACACCTCCACCACTGCGGATCTCTATTTGTATTGCCCATGCCTTGTTATTCATTTTTTGAGTTCAACGATTGCTTTGCTTTGGGCTCTGCCGACTTTTGCTTATGTTAAAAGAAGAAAATGATGGGTGTTTGTTACGGACCAAAACTAGATGGATGGAACATGGGTTATAATCATCCAGGTATTTTCTCAATATGGAAAAACGTAACTGCGTCAGCAGTATTAACCGCATTATTACAGAAAATAACACTGAGTTGAAGAGATCTTGTAATATCCTGGATGAGGCCAGGCTCTTCTACAAAAAATTATTTTCGCCATCAGATATTGTCCAAGAAGGTTTGCAGTCACTCTATGACAATACAGATTCTCCAGTTCTTTCAAATTTGACTCGGGAAAGTATTGAAGGTCCATTGTCGCATCAAGAGATTTTAAACGCCCTTAAGAAAAGTAAAAACGGGAAGTCTCCCGGGTCCGATGGTTTTACCTTTGAGTTTTTAAATTTTTATTTTTCAGACCTGTCTTGGTTTTTGTTGAACTTTGGTTATGAAACAGGAAAACTTTCAGTTACTCAGCAATAATTATGGAATCATCACCCTACTGCCAAAAGGGGATAAACCGCGGCAATTTTTGAAGAACTGTAGACCTATTTCCTTATTAAATATTACGTACAAATTAGCTTCTTCTTTGTATAGCGGAAAGAATCGAAACATGTTTGAGTGATATTATCAAACAACAAAAGGGCTTTTTTTTTTTAGAAGAGCGTATTATAGGCGAAAATATTCGAATATGATTCTATGATTCTAATATGATTTTCTTAATTACACTGAAAACAATCAAATCCCGGTTTGCTAATTGATTTTGAAAAAGCCTTTGATTCGGTCTTCCATGATTTAATTCTTAAATTCTTTTGTTTCTTTTGTTTGCTGAAATTCTTGGGAAAATAGTTCGCAGAGATAAGATTTTTGAGGTTTTACGATCATTAAGGGCTCCGAATTCAGGCTTTTCCAATATGCAGATGATACTGTGTTTTTCTTAGACTGTTCAGAAACTTCTTTTACCACAGTATAATATGGAGGTTCAAAAGTAGACATCCCATTTTCTGCTCTTCAAGTAACAGAAAAGCAGATCAAACGCTTTTGTAAAATGCGCTTATCTACTTTTCTGCTAGCAGAAAAGCAGATCAAACGCTTTTGTAAAATGCACTTTTCAAATGTAACTTTTTACCCTTAACTGGCGGTAATGGCAAAAGTAGACATCTGCATTTTCACTGTTCTTACTACCAGAAAAGCAGATTGAACTTTTTTGATGAATCCACTTTTTTTGCTTTTCTGCTTTCCAAGAAAGCAGATTGAACGCTTGCGGCACAGTGGTTCAAAAGTGGCCATCTGCTTTTTTGTTAGCAGAATTGCAGATTGAACGTTTGGGATAGATTCACGTTTCTGCTGTCTTAGCAGGCCGAACATGTTTGTCCCAACGGTGTAAAAGTGGCCCATCACCGTTACTGTCTATACACCCACCAAACAAAATGGACTGCATGCTCCAAGAACTCTGGTGTTTTATGAGAACTGACGGTGGCAGAACTAATCAGGTCTCAAAAATTGAGAATTTTTCCGGCCAGAAAACAACAGTGCACCATTACATTGTGCAGACAAAAACTAATTCTTAATTTTGAATCCCCCCTCTGATCATGCTTTTGATTGACGCTGTGGGGGATCTTAACTGATGGGGAATTCTGGTTTAATATTTCCTGTCAAGAATATGTTTTTCCCTTTCTGTTCCTGAAGTTTATTTATAGCTTCACTGGAGATCACCTGGAACTGTATAAAATTCTTGTTTGAAATGTTTTGTTTCTTTTGAGTTTTGTCACGGTTGTTAGCAGAGCGTTTTTACTCACATCCACCAGTCCACGGACAGGATCTGCTAAAACAGCAGAAAAGCAGAAAAGTGAATCTATCCCGAACATTCAATCTGCAATTCTGCTAGCAGAAAAGCAGATGACCTCTTTTGAACCGCTGTGCCACAAGCGTTCAATCTGCTTTCTTGGAAAGCAGAAAAGCAAAAAAGTGGATTCATCCAAAACGTTCAATCTGCTTTTCTGGTAGTAAGAACAGTGAAAATGCAGATGTCTACTTTTGCCATTACCGCCAGTTACGGTTAAAAAGTTACATTTGCTTTTCTGGTAGCAGAAAAGCGGAAAAGTGCATTTTACCAAAACGTTCGATCTGCTTTTCTGCTAGCAGAAAAGCAGAAAAGTAGAAAAGCGCATTTTACAAAAGTGTTCGATCTGCTTTTCTGTTACTTGAAGAGCAGAAAAGCGGATGTCCACTTTTGAACCTCCATACTAGAGCCTTTAAACTTTCAGAGAATTTTGCTGGTATGTCTGGCCTTAAATTAAATATTGAAAAGACTAATGCAATGTGGATTGGGGGTAACAAGAGAAAACAAAGGTATTTGCTCTGATATTGAGCAGGGTAGCTTTATAAAGAGCACTTGGCATTGATTTGGTGCACAAACGTATATGGAAGTACGACCCAGCTACAAGATCACCTGACAGTACTGGGCAGAATTACCATAGTTAAATCTCTTATTTTGTCGAAGCTTACATTTCTTGAGACCCCTCAAAATTGTTTATCAAGAATCTAGATTCTCTGTTGTTCAATTTCATTTGGAAAGGGGTTGACAGGGTCAATGATTCAAAATAATACCCAAGGAGGGGTTACACTGTTGGAACTACGATCAGTGCTCTGAAGTGTACATGGATACACAGGCTTGTACTACGGGCTGGGGATTTCTATTTAAGTAATTATCCAACATTAAGAACTTGCTTCTCCTCGAGGGGGCCATTAATGCACAAACACTTGAGGTCTGCTCATCCTAACGGTTTTTGGATAGACATTCTTACTGATTGGAGCTCTTTTGTACAAAGTCACCAAACCGTTGAACAAATTGATTACCTTAATTAAAACGTTCTGTGGTACAATCACCGCATTATAATTAACCACAATTGTGTACATTATAAGCACTGGAGTGATGAGGGCATTTATTAAGTGCGTGACCTTTTAGATGAAAGGGAGTTCTTCTCACATTCGATCAATTCACAGCCAAATTTAAGGTGAAGATTAAGGCCATAAGAAATTCATTTGGTCCTGCGTTGACAGGTACAATGGGGCAAATATAGAGACATTAGTTATTGTGATTTGTGGTTTATTATTATTATCATGTGTTCTCTTAAAATAATCAGCTCTTAAAGATTTAAATTTAGCATAAACTGCATCATGCATCATGCATCTTATAAACAAAAGGTTGTGCTATTTTGCTTATGAGCAAACATTACTGTTTCGACATACTTTTCTAACTGTTCTTGATTGTCTTGAATGACCTTGTGCTGTTTTTACATAGGTTTAAGAACTCTGTTCCAAGTTCCACTCTCATACAATTTGAGCTTTTATATAGGCAGCTTGAGTACACCAGCGATACATTTCACAAGGATTATGTTGTTTGTCTTTGCATTTTGTTATTAGCAAGACGTTGTTAGTAATGTTCTGGTTTTGTGCAAATCATCTGATTTAACTACAATGTTGGGCATGTCGTACGCATTAATAAGATTCATGATATGACAAACCATAGCCTGTTGATGACTCTAATCAAACCGATAACGAACTGAATGAATGAGGTCTACGAAAACATAGCATATTAATCTATAAAAGTGAAATTATTTCGAAACGAAACTTTCTTTCCATACGAAATTGAATAATCAGACAGACCTCATGCTTTCTTATCAACTACATAATGCAGTAATGTTGAAAATGTGTCACGCGCGTTGTCCCCCACATATAATGCATGCAGTAACTATACGCACAATGATTGTGGCTTGTTAATAAATGAATGGACAGTGTTCGTAATTGTGAAAAGCAATGACATTTGTTTGTGTTGTATTTTGTCTTTTAAAGGGAACAACCTATATACCCTTGAATAGTCAACACGATTTCTTTCAAGCTGTATGTCATAGCATGCACAGTATACACGCATGTGGGCTTTTTGGTAATGATGAAAAATATCTTTCAACGGGTAGTTTCACATTTCTTACTTAACGTCACTGAAAATAATGTATCCATCACCAATTAAGCCCTTACAACTAATCTATTGTAATGTAAACATTATGATAATGCCCATCAAGGTTGTGTATACTCATCTCCAATTATTGTTTTATACATTCATGAGCCAAATGTTACGCTGAGAAGCACAATGATGTGAACCTCACTTTCCAATAAAGTTTTGTTGAAAATAGCAATTAAAATGTCGGAAAGGATGCCTTTCAAAGTGTGTGGCAATTTAGAACTAAAAAATAAAGTTCTTGCCGAACCACTGTGCAAAAACGTTGGTTTCCGCATGCGGAAACGGGCCTCGATATTGGCCGGAAACCGGCCCGTTTCCGCACCGTGTCCTGTTCGTTTCCCATTGCCGTTTCTGTGGCCGTTTCCAGTCGACGTGTTTGCACCCCTCGCTTCCGTAAATTTACCTTCTTACGGAAACTGCCTTAGAAACTGCCACCCGGCTTACTGCGTTTCCGAAGGCTTGGAAACGCCCTGGAAAGCCGATTATTTATAATGCTCAGGAATACATTAATTGAAAACGATCTTTGAAATGTTGATGGGGGCTAACCAAGACTCCTTTGTTTAATCCGATCATCGGGTTCGTTACTTGTTCAGTTGCTTATAAGAATAAGTTCAATTTTTTCTTTCACAACGACACAACTATGAAATAATAATAGCGACAATAGGTATAATTATTGTTAAATACCTTTTATTTTGCATGGATACTTTAAATTGACATTTCTAAAAGCCCAAGTCGTGTCGTTGTTTCATTTACATAATAAATAAACATCACTAGTTTTGCAAATTTCGTGCCGATCTGTACGCATAACGAGCATTAACAGTCTGAGTTGAATAGCATGAACAATTGCTACGAGAATGTAACTTATCACTTCATTGGTGACAATATTCAAAACGTACTAAGCGTGACAAGAATATAATTATTACATTTTATAGCTGTCTGAGCCATCAAGATCGGTTAGAATTGAGTGTAATGCCTTAAGCCTGGATCCCAGCCATTGCTCTGACTATTCATCACAATAAGTTTTGAGAAACTTCCGGATTATGTGTGGTTACGTGGAGAATCTGTAATAGTATACATGTACCTCCATGTTTCAAGGACATTACATAAGGACCACACACAGCTACAATCTGAAGACGGACCATGGATCTAGGAACGGACACTGACCATACTCAGGCACTATTAATTGGTTCAGTGCCAATACAAATATATTATTAATAATATAAGTGAGCAAACATCCTTATTAGTCTATTCACCTATTACAGCCTACGTACGTAGTCGACCTTCGATAGTTGAGTTAAATGTATAATTATGCATTTCCAAATTTTCTTAAGCTGAATCCTGCCTCGCAAACCTTTTCTTATGATCATTATTGACTATGATCAACCCCCCCCCCCCCCCATCCAAAAAAAAAACCACAAGAAAAAAAATCTTTGCAATCTAAATACTTAATTGCTTGAACAAGATTTCGTGCTGTTGGAGTGAGATCATCATTTGGAAAAGGGGGAGTTTTTCCCTTTTTCATTAAATTAAAAAGGTAACAAATGCCTTCTTCTTTACAAGTAGGCCCTACATTGGTTGCAGATTATAAATTAATAGGCCTTTTACTTAAATAATATACGACAGTCAACGTGCCCAACACCACAAATAAACGGCGCAAAGACATACTTCGATGGTGAAAAAAAAAACCATACATGTATATGCAAAACTGAAACCCAAACAAAAGTCCAAACGTTAATTAAGGGTGTTTGTCATTAAGTTATCGAAATCACAATTCGTTGTGTTTCTGTTAAACTTTAAAGCAATTATGAGTAAGATTCACCTTTGCAGGTTTATCATGTATTTGAATCAGAACTCTCCCATTCGTTACGGACAGAAATACGTGCAACGAAATACAGTGGGGAAGAAATATAACAAAAGCAATGACAAATTACATTTATAGAGCTTAAAGGTGCAATACAGGATTGCTAATACATGTATACCCAAACAGAAATGTTCACACATTTATACTGTATAACTTTCTGGATAGGAAGATGGTGCTGGTAGAAACATACCGTTAAAATGTTTCCGTCTGAAATGGTTTACATGTATTTATCCAGTTAGTAAAACAATTAAACGACCGAACTTCAGTTTTGATCTCGAGGTAAGATAAAAAATATTCTTCATGTTTTATAACAAAAACATGAGTTGGGTGTTCGCTATTTTCCCGTGACTCAGATGTCCGATTGAGCTAAAACAATTTAGAGGTATAAAACAAAGTGTGAGTGCTGTTCTGTGACCTTTACCAATCCTTAATGATGTGTTCTTACCGCAACATAAACAATAGAAAAAAAGAAAGATCAAGATACGTATAAGGACATGGTAGGTTTAAAATTAGATCATAAATGCTTGCAAGAAGTGATTTTCTTTTATTAAACTGATGGTTGAGACCGCACAGCCCAGGATGGTCCATTGAGTGCCGGTCTCTGGGAGGGAATCCTGGATACAACAAACTCAGGAAGTAACCGTGAAACTGCCGGGGGAGCAGTCTTAGCGAAATGGACGTCAAGTTTATTTTTTAAAGATGTTAGCCTAGACCGCTCCCACGGTAGTTTTCGAAGTCTCCTGGTTTTGCGTACATTAGGATTCCCTCCAGCCTCCTCTTCCGACATGCTGTCCTCCGATGACATGAAATCTACAGAGAGTACTTCCCTCGCCTCGTCTCTTGAAGCTCCCTGTAGACCTGAGTCAGGTAACGTCAAGAGAGCGCTTTGTCTTCTTTGAAGTTTCTGTAATGAAAAAAGGTACTCAATTTATAGGAAAATAATATTTTCATTGAAGTAAACAGAAAAAAAAGCACCAAAGCGATAGCACATAATCTTAAAGGAGTTTTCATGAATTTTTAGTTTCTTCGTTTTTAGTGATGAGGACTCAGGTTGGGCATGGTCAATAAATGAATATACTTCTCTAAACATAAACATCTGGTATTTGAGTTAACCTGATGACCGCCTTGCTTTTATATGCCCCACGCCGTGCTAGACAAACAATTTTGGGTCTTCGGCATGTTATTGGCCAAGAAGATTTTTGTTAACAAGAGCTGTTAACAGGAAGCCTACCGAAATTATTCTTAAGAATGATTTGGAATATCTGCGATGTATATGCCTATACGTTATCCGAGTCATTTCACAAGCTATATAATAGACACTCAAAGTTATAATATTACTTTTTGTCTGGTTAAGGTAGGGGTGGTTTGCTGGGGTTTTAACTTCTCATATACCCAACCCAATAGACATATTGCGCGACTAATGTTTGACTTATAGCATGGACTTGGAGGTAGGGTATTTTGTCATCTCATTTTGGTGCAGAACAGCAGTGGAAACGAGCAAAGAAGACTATTCTATCAGCCACATTCTTCTTTGCACCTTTCCTCTGGTTCTCTGTGCCAAATGAGACGACAAAAGTACCCAATAATGGTTAATAAACATTGGTCGCGCAATATGTTATCTGTTCTGCTTCGAAGTGGATTACACGATTATGCGATGTGAGGAACAATGAGGGCATGCACGCACAACCCTACAAAACTGCATGGTGAAGCAGTTGAGGAGAAAGTAATTCCAAACCCTACCCTGAATTTTCTGCTTCTCTTTCTCGCTGCGTCTCTGTGTTGCTGGTACGTCCCGTTCTGTTGCCTTCTCTGTCTGTCCCTGAGGGACGAAAAATACGTCTTGCTGGCTTCTGCATGAAAATAGGTACATAAATGACAATAATTAACTGATAAAAGGAAAGTATAGTTTTGGCAGTACATACGTTTGACACATACAGCTTGATTATGATGATGATGTGGAGAAATTCTGAAATAAATGTTTTGACGTCCGTGATTTTATAATTTAATGTCGACAGTGTAATACATGTACCTTCTAAAGTAAGTAACATCTAAAACAGACACAAGAAAGATCAAAGATGCTATTTCGATAGCAAGAAATCATCAACTTGATAAACTTCAAGCGAGTGAGACCATTGGAGACTACAACTGAAGTTAATCAAAGTGCTAAGTGTGAAGCCACTCGTATAGTATAGGCCCCCTATAGATCCTTATAATTATTTTGCTTATATTCATGGTTTTTTTATCAAGTTAAACGTTATTATTACAATATGGTATTTAGTGACATAATAGTCTTGGCATGCCATCGTGTTGCATGCAGTTAATTTACATAATTCTTGTTTCTTCTTTCTTCTCATTCTCCTTCAAGTTTAACTCTGGTTGATTTATAGACTAGACGGCCGGGCTATTCTAAATTGCCATGGAGGCCGATGCGCAACGGAATAGTTTAATCGAGCAGTATGCCTATACACTTACTTGTAATTTGGTCTAATCCCCATTTATGTCGTCCATGTAGAGAGCGCACCTCCCTACACAGTCTGGAGACCACTGCTTCATTTTCCGCGCTCGTCTTCCTGTTCAAAATAACATAAGCCAATAAAACAAAATTTACTTTTGAATAACCATCATAGGAAACCACTGAAATGGATTCACCTACATTCTTTCTCAACACATACCAACATTAATGTATATGCGGCAGACCTCTAAGCTCATGATAAGACATTTCGGTGTCTATTTTTTCGACATTGATATACTGTACACTTATTTGAACACTATTGTGTGTAAATCTTCACCAGCATATAGGCCTATGCGATTAATGTTTTAAAGCTACGCTTGATCCAATTAACAAAATAAAAACGGTGCTTACATCATCTCAAGGTCGAAACCTCCATTTCCATCCGGATACAGTTTTCCGTACACTTCCCGTACAGCTTGCTGTATGTGAAGAGAATACACGATGTTGCTCAAGACAATTAGAACATCACATATTTTGAGTGATTGCATAGCTATGTCTTCATCGTAGGGGCCTATACAGCCCAAGCAAAATGTTGTAGCTTCAAGGGGCATAATAAAAAGGCCTATACACATTACGTGTCTTTATAGAACAAAGTGTGTCACTGCCGTGAGGTATCAAAATTAATAAAACGCTTACATCAGCATTGCTCTTGTTAACATAAGAATATAACAACTCCGGTACTTTTTAATCAATTTCATTCAACATTATTTATACTGTCTAATTACCATGTCCCTGTACGGTAATACAAAAATACAACATTATGTTAATAGTCCCTCTGAAGTTAGACATTCGGCCTTGAATTATTGAATTGAATTAATTGAAATAATTCAAAATATTATTTCTATTTCTTACCGAACACTCATATGGGACGACCACAAGTTTTCCTCTGGATTTGGCTGTCCCGACAGCGACATTCTTTCTTATGGCTTCGAGCTCCTCGCTTTGTTTTCTAAGTTGTTCTTGGAGCTTCTTGTTCTGCATGTACAGCATATCCAGGGTAACCTGGGATGGTGGACCTGAGACCTGTAAAATGTAAGACATGGATATTTCACGTATTGATTAACGTCATCCATGATGGGTTATTTCAGGATGAGACACAGGCATGATTGTGTGTGTTTTTGTCTTATTCTATTTTAATTTGACCGCAGGACTTATATATGCCTATAATGGTGTCTAGTAGTAGTAGGCCTAAACAAAAAATCATCGGTTTTCAATAAACAAATCCTATATTCATAAATAAATGTTTAATGACTTCGAGTTTGTATTATTTTCCGGCGGTGACGGGGAGTTATTTTCATGAGTGCACGGCTTAAAGTTACGCATAGCTCTTATAAGAGCTATGCGTCATTGCCGATACATTAATATCTTCAGGACTCCCTAATATAGTCTTGTAGAAACTGAAAACCACAACCATGTAAATACAATAAGCATTGGTGAAGTTGATACTCCCTCTCAGTCTCGGCATACGGCATAAGATGGCATATATATTTTCTGTCAATTTCATTCAGAAACCATGGCTTCACAAAAAAAAAAAAACATCATGCAACCCTCAATAAAAAAAAATGTCTTGAATTAAAATTAATGAACTTACCGAGGAGCCGTTCTCCGAAGCACTTCTCGACATCGAACTTGAAGTGCCACTTCTCTCAGAAAGAACACTGATACTGGTAGTACTTGTATTGAGGTCAGATTCGGTATTTTCCGACTCTGAAGAACTAAGTGACGGAGAATTAGCATCAATTGACGAATCCAGATCATCGGCTTGGGGCTCTTCTTCCGAGTCTTCGTCCATGACATTTTCTTGAACCAATTCCGACAAAACATCTTGCGTGAAAAGCCTCCGACGAGAAGGAGCGGATACTTGACGTGCGCGATTCATGTTGAGATGTTACCGTTATGAGTATGTGTAGATACAATGAGACGACGAAAATGGCGAATACTTGAAAATGCCGGGCAATTACGATTACAACCAATCAATGAGCACGGTTCTTTGCTCTGTGGTTGGCCAATAGACATAACTCGAACTGTTTTGCCCGCGATTTTTCAACGACCAATAGGACGGGGATTTTGCAATAGGATCCCGGTGTTACGTATATAGGTCGGATTGTCTTTCCGAGAAATTCTGACACAGGGCGGTTAATCAGCTATTAAATCAGTCATCGCGTTCCTGCTTTGACCACAAAAAAACAAGAAAAAGAAAGCTTGCTCTATGCTGTACTGTAAGCAGATGCAAAATTGATGAAAAAACAAGAGGAAGCTACTCCTGTGGAACACATGCACTTCTTTCGAGCCAGCTGCAGTATATACATGTAGCAAGAGTAAACTTCAAAAGCGACTAATTCTTACCCATTGTCACGCGCTACTGGCCGAATTTCAAGTAAGTTAGAACAGTCAATTTCACTGAGTTTTTAGTGTTATGAGTTTTTAAAATTCAGTTTGATATTTAAAATGTTATATATAGGGCCTATACCTACAAATATCATACCAGTTTTAAATTTTGTCAGTCAGGATAAAACAATCAGACAGTAGGCTTGTTTTAATTTTCAAAAATGTCTAAACAAAATTTTTTTTGAAAGAAGATATACTTTTGTCCATGGCAAATTAAATTTTAGACTGCATTGAATAATTTTCTTGAATCCGGCGAAGGCTTGAAAATGACATTTGTGTCCAATTAAAACACTTCTGTTCAAATTCTTAAAAGACTAGGGACTAAAATGTTATATATTTGTTTACTGAAATCCACTAGTATGAAGGAGAAACGTCAAATCTGCCCGAATTGTTCCAGAAATCTTTCCAGGCGATCATTCTACTACCACAAACGCAGATACAACCGTGATAACACGTGGACGTGTAGCGAGATAGAGACGGCATCTTCTTTGTCAAGTTTAATTACATCAGGTAAGTTAGGTAACAATGACATTTGGCTTAAATTCATAAAGGGAAGGATAGAAAAGAACAACAATGATCGAACAAGCAGACAAACCCAACACCCTTACAAACATTCCCACAAGTATTTGCTACAGGCATATACAGGTTTGTTTGTTTGTTTGTTGGGGTGCTTGTTTGCACAAAATGATTATTTTACAAATTTCCGAAATCGGAATAGCCAATTAAAACGTTACTTGAACGTTTATATTTGAATTTCTGTTCTTATTGGTACCCCGTTTCGTTGTTTATTTTCCTAATGTATTGTTTCGGGCCTTCCTTCTCAGCTTACCGCGAAACGCAGTCTCCTTCAAGTTCAAGAAGACTGGATGATGTTGCCGATGTTGAGCCTGGCGATTCAGTCTCACAGGATGTAGGAGCTACTGAAACTCTTGATGAATCCCAATCGACTCGGAACGGTCAACAATTGGATCGGGCAGATGTTGCTAACTTTTCAAATGATGAGGTTCGTATTTTGATTACCATAGTGATAAGATTTGCATTGTATTTTTGTTTGTGCGATTTCATACTCATGGTGACTACAAAAGTGACAACTTCATTACATACTCATTCTTAACACCGTCAGAAAATAGTGTCAGCCCATGTTCTATGATTATATTCATTGCAAATTTAGCATGTGTTCCACATACACACTATATACCTATACATCCCTCATAGCACGTGCATGATCAGCTATCACAATCAATATTTTAAAATCCCTTTGGCCTAATTCTCTGCTGACATGATGCCTGAACTGATGTGTATTCAGTCCGTCTAAGTCACGTTTTTTAAAAGAAAGAATAATATAAAATAAAATGAATCGAAGTAACTTCCAAACAATTCCGAGCTCCCCCCCCCCCTCTCCCCCTCCAGGCTTTAAAAACTTTCTTTTTAAAATCAAACAATTTCGACAGCCTAAGTATTGTTTGAGGTATCATTACAGGCTAGAGGTTACATTATTAGACCTCTACTAATTGAGTGAAGGCCATGAGTATTTTCTTAGGATTTTATAGGATTTCTTAAGCGAATCAAGTTCTTCCAACACTGCGTGCAGCAGTGGGAGTTCGGATGCTGAGAGTAACAGTGAATCTGAACAGTGGGAGGAAGATGAAGGAGATCTGAGAGATTTCATCGATGGACAAACTGGGGAGAACTCCGAGTCTTCAGGGGCAAATAGGCAGGAAGGTGAAGGCAGCCTTTTCGTAAATTTAGAGCTCTCTTGCTATGGGTGTGTCACTTTCTTCTTTTATGGCAGACCACTTACCTTATAAGTGACCGGGCAGTAACAAAGCTGCTCGGTTTTTTGTCGAAGCTGTCTGGGGTAATTAGCCAGATCCCATCAATAGGCATACAAGGTATTGAGTCAGTAAATCCATCTTCAATTTATATAATTAGGAAAGAATTACAATTTGACAGGGATTGTTTTGTGAAATACGCCGTGTGCCCCAAATGCACTAAACTATATGATTTTGGGGAGTTATTGTATGAAGTTGGGGGACACGGCAATCCAAGGAAATGCACCAATTCGTGGTTGCAGTCACGAGGTCGGAGAATCACTTGCAACAGCAAACTGGTTAAATCGGTCAGACTTTCTGGTGGGTCAAGGAGGTACTATCCTCTCAAAATCTTTTGCTATCAAAGCATTATTGAAAGGTTAGAGAGGATGGTTCAAAACGAGGATTTTTTGAACTCCTGCGAAAGATGGAGGGGAAGGAACATTCCTGATGGGTACTTATCTGACATATACGATGCCCAAATGTGGAAAGAGTTCCAAGATTACAATGAACGACCGTTTCTATCTGGGAAGTACTCCTATGGATTCATGATGAACTGTGACTGGTTTCAGCCATACGTCCGTCGAAATGTCTCCGTAGGAGTAATTTATTTAACTGTTTTAAATTTACCTAGGGATGTCAGGTACAAGCGGGAAAACATCATTGTTGTCGGTGTAATTCCCCCCCTAGATAAAGAACCTAGCTCTTTGAATTATTTTCTTGAGCCAGTTGTTCTTGAACTCAAAGCACTTTGGACAGGAGTCCGCATGAAATGTTCCCAGGACACATTAATTATTCGTGCGGCGCTAATGTGTTGCTCCTCCGACTTGCCCGCTAATCGGAAATTATGTGGATTTTTAAGCCACAGTGCATTATTATTTTGTAGTAAATGTTCAGAAAAATCACCCCATGTCCCAACAGGGGAGTTAGACAAACGTGGAAGACCCAAAACCAAGGCTGATTACGGGGGGTTTAATAGACAAGCATGGATTCCTCGGTGTAACAGAAGCCATCGAAGATCTGTGACCCAAGTTCAGGCATGTTTGAATTTAAAAGAAAGGGAAAAATTAGAGAAAAAATTAGGAGTTCGATATAGCTGCCTCCTTGACCTGGAATATTTCGATGCAGTACGGCATTGTGCAATAGATCCAATGCATAATATCTTTACGGGAACAGCTAAAAGAGTGTTCAGTCACTGGGTTAAGAAAGAAATATTAACCAGAAAGGGATTAGATGAAATTGGTGAAAGAATTAATCACATTTTGGCCTCCTCCGACCTCGGACGTATACCGACACGAATTTCCTCTAATTATAACAACTTCACTGCTGAAGAATGGAAAAACTGGACTCTTTATTTTTCTTTGTATGCTTTAGATGGGATTCTGGCCCCAATGCACCTAAAATGTTGGCAGACATTTGTCCTTGCTTGTAGATTAATCTGCAAGCCATGCATATCTTTTCTTGAATTAGAAAAAGCGGATTTTTTGTTCCTCAAATTCTGCAAACAATACGAGCGAATGTACGGTTCTTTGGCAATAACTCCCAATATGCACCTGCATACCCATCTCAAAGACTGTGTTGCTGATTTTGGTCCTGTGCCGGTTTTCTGGTGTTTTGCTTTCGAGCGGTTTAATGGATTAATTGCAGACATCCCAACAAATCACAGTAATATTGAAGTACAATTTATGAGATCGGTAACAAGGATTCCCTTTGTCGGAAATGTCGCCAAAGACATCGAATTCAGTGATCACTTCACTGCAATCTGTAATAATATTTCACCTGGTAACTGTATTTCACCAAAGCTTCCAGCACCATCCACGGTCTTAACACTTTTTAAAACTTGGACAGGACCATTTGTCACTGAAACATTTTCTGACCTAGAGGCAGTCAAACCTGTCGGGCAAGGTACTGTAATTTCATTTGACTCTAAAGATCTGGACGATTTATTACAAATGTATCGAGATGTTTATGATAATGATAACATAAGTAGAAATGATCTGCAATTTACTAGCAATAAGTTTGGTGTAATACATATCGGACACGAAGTCTTCGGATCTCATTATCACAAGCGGTCACGAAATAACAGTGGTATTATGGCTAACTGGGTGAATGAAGATGGTAATATACACTGTTTTGCTGCTTTGAGACCAGGATTGGTGAAGTATTACATATCCCACACATTATTAATGAACGGTGAACCGTTGTCCCATATCCTTGCTGTTGTTAAGTGGTTTGCTAAAGACGAAGCACTTGAAGATCGGTATTTGGCTCCTATTACATGTTGGAAAAAACGTATGTACTTACTAGGTGGTCCGTCATCGTTCATCCCAGTACAACGAATTCATGGGAAATTTATCGCAGCAGAGGACAATGCAGGCAATATGGCCTTATCTGAACTCAACAGACAACTCTTCTTTTAGAAGAGGACGTACTCTATCCCCATCACCCTTATATAGTAACCTTAATAATCTTATAATTGCAGTGATATTACATGTTCATCGGAATTACTTTGGCTCTTAAAGGCCAATATAATTTCGCACACTGGTCTAATGAAACAAGAGGTCTATTTCTTAAAAAGAAATATGTACTAGATCCAGTAGAATAGATCATATAGATCGACTTGGTTATTCACCTAACGCTAAATGGGTGCAAGAAAAGCGTACCGTGATGGATATTGAAAGTATTCATTATGGATTAATTAGTAAAGCATCAAAGGTTCAATGCGTTTATTATCAATTTGGTTGTAAAATATAAGTTGGCCTATCATCACTTTCATAGCAATTGTTCTCAGAGTATATCATCATATTGTTTATCCGCTTTCTCAAGTAGGCCGAATTGCTAAAGAAGGAGCCAACAGGTTCATTTCTAACTATCATTTTTCATAAAGGTGTTCTAAATTGATAAACAAAGCATTGTGAATACCATTTCCGAGAACATTTGCTTTTTTACAACTGTATTATAACAAAAAAACAGGAAACTGTTGCAAAAATGCAATATCCATGCACGTGAATGTATTATATTTTTATGTTTTGTATTTTGTGGCATCGTTTTTTTTTTTTATTGACTCGAAGGTAAACTCGACTGAGCGAGAACAAGGGATTTATATAAAAAATTGAGTCATGTACAGAAAACAACAAGAGGATGTTAAAAAAGTCCGGTTTCAGGTTTTTCATTTCCGTTTTGTAAGACGTGTGCTTAACTTTGGCAAATATATATTTTACTTGTGCAACACACCAAGCAATAACTCAATCACAGAAAAGTTAAGCTTTTAAGATACCAGAAAGGCACTTGTTTATTTCATTCATTTTCAAATTGCATTTCAGAATAAATATTAATTGACTTTATACACTGTACAATAACTTAACGCAACGTTCACAATACCGAGGGATAACAAATTTTACACCTCCACCAAGAATCTCAGTCGTTATTTTGAAGTCTCTTTACGTCCTCAATTGGACACTATTCTTGTCCCTTCGAACGAGGGATAGAATAATTCATCCCTCCATGTTGAATACCAATGGTGTCAATGGATAAAAAAAAAAAAAAAACATTGATGAGGAATAGAATCATAACCGGGACCGTGCAGAAGGAAATTGAAGTGACGTCGTGATGACGTTATCAGGTGTCATTACAAGAAATTACATCAATATTTTCAGTCCTCACTGAAATCCATTAACATGTTAATGTAGCAGACGCAAACTCATTTCTTAATATTTGTGGTAACTATGGTAAGCGATAGGGTAAAATAATTTAGGTTTCTGTTCGTCATTTAAGGTTAAATGTATACCACATGTCATAACCCTTATTTTCAGTCGCAGACAAAGTGGTCCCAATTGTTACACGACATAAACTTCAGAACTTCAAAATACGCATACACAAGCCTATATCCTATATTGGCGTCATCACGAGCAATAGGACGTCATCTTAAAGGGCTGTCTTTAGTCTAATATCAAGCAAGAAATGTCCGATTGGGCTTAAAATTGGTTTACACCTAGATGGACGTACATGTTATACATGGAAATTGAGGTAACTTTATATTGACATCATCAGATATCCAAAATAAACTTTGATATTTATACTCTTATCTTCAAATCTCTATCAGGCAAGTAACACCTTTTCTTACGGTTTGTTGTAAGAACTGGTCACACAAGCAATAGTGCCAATGTCGAATCTGTTGTCTAGAGCTAGGTCTAGGTCTTCGCTCCATTGGAAACATGCGGAGACACCAAGACAATAGACCTAGCCGTAGCTCTGGAAGCCCGTTTCGGACACGGCCTTATTTCCAGTCAAAACCGGAAGTGCTTTTTTATTTAAAATTGGTACAAGATACGAACTTCATAAGTTAATCAAAATTAGCATACGCAAATAGCACCAGTTGAAGACCAGTTGGCAACGTGCATAGTACTCTGGAGCAGAACCTCGCAGGCAATGAAAAACGAGCAAAAGTAACTTAAATTTACAACTCAATCCCAAATGCTAATAGACGGAACATTAATCTTATTTAATAGCAGTTTGGAGCTAAAGAGTTAAAAATCAGTTTTGTTGTGATTAAGTTTCAATGAGTGAGAGCCCAACCATGCTTGTACATCTTCTAAACATACTTCCAGATTATTCATAGCAGTCATAGCCTCACTTTGGTCTGGAGGAAAAGAGACAAAAAGTTGGATGTCGTCTGCATAACAATGGTAACTAATAATAAAGTGATTATGAAGTATGTGTTTTAGTCAAGTCAAGTCAAGTAAATGGAGAAAAACATTGGCCCTCCGACGAAACCATGTGGAACTCCACAATGTAAAAGAACCTGGTTGGACCTAGCTTCATGTATACAAACTAACTGTTGACGGTTTGATATATAAGATTTGAACCAGTTAAGTGCTTGACCACAGATTCCAAGTGAAGCAAGAGTGTTTAAAAGTGACTCATGATTGACAGTGTCAAATGCTCATGTTAAGTCCAAAAGCACCAATGCAGTAATTCTCCCTTTTTCCATACCACTGAGAATATGATTAGACCGGTTAATCAGCAAAGTCTCAACGCTATGATGGGTCCCGCTGATTGACGATTGTCCAGAAGATCGTGGTCCTTGAGATATTCTCATAGTCTTGAAAAGACGATGCGTTCAAGGACCTTGGATAAAAACGGTAGGTTAGACTCCGGCCTGTAGTTGGAGCGTTGATCGCAATCCAGGGATGGCTTTTTGAGGAGTGGTTAAATATGTGCCAGTTTCAAAGCAGCATGAATAACCGCTTGTTGAAGACTAAGGTTGATGATATTGGCAATTATAGATGCAAATGTGGCACCACAGTCTACTAGTTTTGTGGGAATTGGGTCTAACGCACAAGACTTGACTGGAGTATGGCGCAGAAGCGACTCAATTTCCTCTGAAGATGTCAACTCGAAAATGTCCAAAGTAGCTTGACTTTGTAGGGGAAGGGGTTGTGAGGAAACAGGAGCGAGACTGCTGCAAATGTTGTGAATCTTTGTGGCAAAGAATTGACTGAAGAGTTGTGCCAATGATTGGCTACACTGATGCATTGGAAGAGGACTTGTCTGCTTGATTTTATGGTTCTTTTCCCAACATTAAATCTATCTCTTTATACTTCTCCTTTATGGTAGCCTGTGTTGGTTTAGACAGACACCCAGCTTTGTCAGTAAGTTTGAAATCCCACAAGACGGCCGTTTTTTCGTCAAGCCATTCGGTGACGGGCTTTCTATGTTTTCCAGCACCAGTGTAGCTTGCCTTCTGTGGGCCACTCCATTGGCCAACGAACCAATGGATCTTTATCCATTTGTCTTCGATTACAAGTATGCGGCCAATTTGGGGTCGTCGTTCAAGCTCCTGGACAAAGACAGCAACCATCATGTCTTCCTTCATAGATGAATAACCATCAACGTGAGTGATAGGTTGCTGTCTTTGTGTGCCTACGACAATCTGAAATTTTAGACAAGAAATAGAAATTACTGTTAAAATAAAAAAATTGTTCAAGCCATTTTCAGGAAATACCTCAAAGAAGATGTGGTATATGCTTCATGCAATCACGGAATTGGCAGATTTCTGTAGATTGTAAAATTGAATTTGGCCTCGCCTAGATGTGCATATTTATATGCCCATGGATGACTGTGTAATTTAAATACACTTATATTCGTGAAATAACCACAAGGGAAACTGACTGAGTTATTTTGAGTCATTGAAAAGTGAACAAAGAAAAATTGACTGGAGCGGGATTCGAACCGGCGACCTCCTGACTCTACCTGACTCTACCAACTGAGCCATCCAGCCCTATGGGCTGGATGGCTCAGTTGGTAGAGCGCCTGTACGGTATTCAGGAGGTCGCCGGTTCGAATCCCGCTCCAGTCAATTTTTCTTTGTTCACTTTTCAATGACTTAAATACACTTAATTAGAACCAGCAAAACTCATGTATCCATATCTTGTTGCTGTAATGAAATCACCGTTTGGGGTTAAATGCAAGTAATTGGCCAGAAGCGTATATGTGAGCAATTTGTCCCATTTCAAATACCAATGTATGCTGTCAAAGTTGGAATGGAAGAAAATGTGTTTAGATGGTGGTGGTAAGTTATCTGTATGTACTGTCAATTTGCTTTTGCTGCTTACCTCTGGGCAGTCTTGTGTGTAATGTCCTTCTATTTCCAGAAGATGAGCCATGTCACATCTTGCAACTTCTTGACCCAGGTGTTCTTGAAGTACCCTCAGGGGCCAAGGGTGGTTGTTTTCCACCACTGCCTATAAATACATAGAAATGATAGCATTTATTGATAGATTGAATTGTCACCAGAGAATGCCAGCTTATCTATTTCAAAGTACATGTGAACAATACAATTTATTAGAATTTTGTCTGTTCGCAAGTAGAGCAAATGGCTTTTTTGTACTTTTTTAAAACATATTATCATCAGAGACTATAACATCATTGAAAGCAAGTTCATTTCAAATTCTTGATAGATTCCGGTTTCGACTGGAAGTAATTAAAGCTCATGTGACAAAGTGAGGGCCTACTCTATCGAAGGGGTCTCATGGCTGATTTTATATAGATTTGAAATTCAAAAATATCAAATAAAGGATCGTAATTGCTTGTAATTTGACACCTGATGACCTCATCGTGACATTGACATCGACATCTCAATTTTCATCTGATTTAAATATACACCAACATTTAGCCCGACTGGACATTTCTTGTGTCTGTTAATATTCGACTTCATGAAGTGGGGCCTTCAAGGTGGCGTCAAATTGCTTGTCAGGACGTCATGATGACGTCACTATAGTATTAGGCATAAAACGTTGCTATATGTTCTATGTCTGTTTGAAGTTTCGAGGTTCCTTGATGCCGCTAACAAAATTCTGTGCACAAGTCAATGAGCAAAAGATTTTGTTAGCAAAAGTTGAGAAAAAGCAAAGAAGACACAGTACAGTATAGGCTTTAAATGTTACAGCAACTATTGTACTCACCTCTGTGTATTCAAGTTGGTTTGCAAGGAAGCTGGCCCACCATGTATGGGCAGTGTCTGAAAGCCTTCTTCCAAACACTGCAGGAATGCTGCCCAACTGTGGGTCCAGCTTCTCCAAGCTTGAAACGACCCTGCAGGGGATTGTACCTGCTACTGGATTGCTCTGTGAATGAATTAATGAATCAAACAAAAATCATTATTTGTTTATCAAAAGATGACTGAGAGAATGTTCAAGTGTGCATACATGTGATACATGTACATTCAATTTCTTGTAACATTTCTGGTTAAGAATTCTGAATGGCAAATTTGTCGTATCGAAAATCAGCAAAAATATTTGAGATTTCTTGCTGGCCTCTCAGCAATTTGGTGAGTTGTACATGGAAAATGTAATGCAGATTGAGTGTATTATGATGGCTGCCTTACACCCGGGTCACATTCCTAGCTCGTCTCCTTTGTGTTTGATATATAATGAATGACTGACCGACTCGATCCACAATTATTGATATGGTAATTAAAGATCCGGTCATCACACTTTTATCCCCTTAATAAGATATTTGTTAAACAAAAAGTACCTTTAAAATAGTCAGACCATCCAAAGAGCCGGAAATCGAGGGCACATCTGGGTCTCCAGCCTCCACATCATTAGGTCTCCAGGGGTCACAAGACCACTTCCGATATATCATTTTGGGGACACCATTAACTCTTGAGAAGCGAAAATGATGGGGCTTGGAGTGGTTTCCAATGTTTTCAAGGTGGGGAGACAACCATCCTTTGATGTCAAAAATCTCTGGACCCCTGATAGGAATGACCTCTACCCGAGGAGTGTAGGACTCTTCAATGATGTGATGGAGATCTGTCACAGAAATAGTAACCATTAGCATCACAAATGAAATCACTTCAGTGTTTCAATCATTCTTGTTATATTGCATAATATAATGTATAATGTATTAAGCTTGCCTCTGAATTTGTGCACAATAATTTTTTTTGTGAAGCCTTCCTTTGCACAAATTAACCTGCACATCCCTTGTTTAAATTTATTTTGTAATATGCTTTGAAAATATGTCTGTTCTGAAATTTTACAAGACTGGGTGCCTCAGGTGCACGTGCCCAATTAGTTCTTTGTATCTACTTGCGCAAGTGATAATCATATACATGTACTTTATTGTCATTTTCCACAACATCCCCTTTATATTTAATGGTATAAATAGATAGAGTGTTCGGAATCCTGTGAACACTGCTAATGCCCTCGCTAGTCACGTCCGTATTCTTAAGACCGGCCAAGAACATATTTATTTCCTTTTTAAGGCACTAACCTTCTAAAGTGTAGGCATTGTGGAACCGTAACTTCTCTGCAATTCTGCTAAAAAACTGGTCCACATCTTCATGGGTATGACCCACTGGCAAGAAGTTGAAATCAACCTAAGTATTGGAATGTAAAGAAACCTCACAATGTTAAATGAGGTAAATATTTACTGAACAGCATGGAACAGTCACCTTTAAACAGAAAAAAAAACTGTGGAGACAATTAGGAGACAAGCATGATTCTTTTGTGGTACAGAAAACAAACAGTGTATCCAAACTTAACATGGGTATGTGGTGGCATATCAAACAATTTCATTTTGTTGTGTGGTTGTTTTTCTGCATCCCAACAACACTGTTGCCTAGCAAAGATGAAGGTGATGGGGGGAAGGTAACCCTGGCACCAAACCCTCCCTTTTGTCTGGGCTTAAACATGTGCCCATATGTGCAAAGTACAAAAACAGCACCATGCCGGCCAAGTCTGCTTTTATACACAGTCTGTAGGGGGCATATTTATTTAGGAATACATGTATTTCTACAAGTTATTTTTTTTTCATCTTCTCCAAGAGATGCTGATGGAGTACCACATAGCCCTTTCAGGCTGCTGGGATTGTATTTGGAGTGCAAAATCATGCTTGTATCTCAGTCTCCATGTATCTCCGCTTTTTTGTCTACAATGCGACAGTTTTAAGCTTTAAAAATTATGTCTGACAAAAGTGCTTCTGCTTCACGTACACTGTAAATGAATTGCATTTGATATGGCAGAGGCATATGACATAATGATGCAGGCCTGAGAAACAGTCCATGTTTCTTTGTTTATGCAAAACCGGTAGCTTGTTTGGCACATGTAAGTGAAAAAGTAAAGAACGGCAACTAAACAGGGTCAAAGATACTGAGCTAGACAACAACAATTCAACAACATTTAGAAGAAAACGGTTGTGTACTCACTTGTTCATATAAACCCATTTCAACCATGAGGAAACCAAGACCAAGTAGGTAGCGGTTCTTGTTTTCTCGGAAGCAGTTGTCCATCTAAAAAAAGTGAAACAATCAACATTAATAAACACAAAAACATGTAGGTATAATTTGTTGCTTTGCTAGACATTATTTTCCTTCGTCGATTTACCCCTTTTAAACACGCATCCGATCTGTTTATTTGTTCTTTGATATTCTCTCTTTGTAAGGTTTTGAATCACAATAACAATGCATCTAAACACATTGTGACTCTTACCTGCACATTGAGTTTTTTGCCTTTCTTTGGAAGATTGTCGACAAGCACATGTAAGAGTATGTGCATTGTCAGATTGCTGTCATGGGGCACAGTCAGGATGTCTGTAAAGGCGTATGCCTTCATGCCACCTGGGACATCGGTATGGAACAGTACTCCTAAAATAAATAAGTTCCAACATTTTCTTACACAAATGGATATATTTGTTAAAATACTTTGAAGCTACTTTCCATTTGGGTTTGCACTTCAGAGTGAATATAATTAGGCCAAACAAAAAAATAGCTGTGTTTCCGGTTACCCCACCCACCTAGAAAATCGAGCTGAACCTAGCCTTTTTATTGGGAAACAAAAGTATGAAGAAGAAGAATCCTAGATCCTAATATTTTTTTGCCAGTCGTGATAAAGGTTTTTTAAAATGTAATTTTGTGTGGGTATAAAATGAATGTTTGTTAATTCTGTCACAAATACATCCCTTCAATCCCAACTTGCTCCCACCAAAAATACTCATGTCACGATCACGAGTCTGCGAACTATGATATTATCAAGGCAAAATAGAGTTTGATTTTAGTAATATAAATCATTGTGCTAACATCACCAGTGCATATGCAAAAAAAAAAATACAAACAATCTGCCCACCCTATTTTGGGGGCAATAAAAAAATTAGCAAAAAAAAAGGCATTTCCCATCCCCCAACCCTATTTTTTCCCCAATGTAATAGGAAACACAGCTATTTTTTGTTTGGCCTTAACATATACGCATGTCTTTGCTGTTTTTCTTTATTCAAAATATAGTAGTACATAAACTATGGCTTTGCAGTACTCATTATTTTGGGTACATGTCTCAACTATCCATCAAGTATGCCACTGAAGATGTCACATTTTAAAAATATTTATGTGGCAAAGTATAATTTAGTCTGTCAAGTATTTACAACATGAAAAAAACAAACATATAAAACAAAAAGCATTTCAGACTGATATGTCCAAAATTAAGCCAATAAACGCTAAATTTCAGATGCATAGATCGTACCAGTTATGTGTGTCCTCAGTCGAGGGACAGACTTTGTTGACTTGTCTTCAATCAGCAGACTGGGGAGATTGGTTTTGGACTGATCCATCCCATCAATTATCACGGTGTTTTCAGCTGACGGGTCTGCTCTTGCCCGCTCCCTGCACTGGTGGTAGTGTTTCCTTGATAGCCTGTGGTTAACAGTATGACAAAAAATAATATTGAGTTAAGCAAATGTAATGCACATGCATTAAGGTTTGCTTTCACTTTTTATTATCAGCAAGTTAATGCATGTTTGGCCTGCAATACATGTACAGTTGTAGTAGCCATGAAATGGTGCAGATCATAAACAACCCAAGGCAATTTAAAACTTGTTCAGCATCCTGCCTTTCATTAAAAGAGGAAAGAGGGCCCAGCTCCCCTTTTTCCCCTTCAAAATGATGGCTGATGTGCACTGCAGTGCTTCTTTTTAAGATGGCTGCAATTAACTTGATCTCAGATAATGAGTCACATATAAATAGAGCATTTGATGAGGAGTACATAATATCTTCAATTTCAAAATATTCATGTCATTCTTTTTCACCATGTTTTTATTGTAAAAGGAAAATAAAGGAAATTGCAGGCAGACTAGCCTTCAAAATAGAGATGGGCGGGGAGGCTTAACATGTTCTCTTTTTACTTTGCCTTATACTTCTGCTGCTCCTCACAAAAATAAAGGGTGCACAGCTTAACAGCACAAGCTGCATATAGCCATAATTGCGCAGTGCAACGACCTTGTATTGCAGACTATAATTGCTGCACCTAACATATACAATTTCCTACAAACAAGACTGAGTCCTGGTGTAAGTCATTGAACCAATTTTGAACCAAGTCTTAACAATATTGACCATGTTTATCACAAATTTACTGTGGAATTTTGGCCAATTAATGCACCAGAACAAAGTCCGACATTCGACAAGTTTACAGTTACACACCATGTTAAATTCAAAGGGAACAGTATGGTGCACTCATAAAAATACATATTATATGTACTTGTGAAAACTTACTCAACATGTCTAATGTGGATGTCCTGGATTTTCTTGATGGACACCCGCTCTCCATTAGTTGATGCTCTCTGCCGCTCCTCCTTAAGGTTTGTGCAGATAGTACACTTGGTAAAAGTGCTCACCTGTTCATTAGTTAAAAATACTTTAATTAAAAGCAAATCCCCTGCAAGAAGATTACAAGTTTTGGACATATAAGGCTTTGATGGCACATTTCATTTCTTTCACATTATGACCCATGTAATAAGTGTATTACTAAAAATACTGGGATTACAAAAAATATTTTGTTCGAAAGGAAAATGTTTGTAGCATTAGAGAATAAATTATGCTATGTAGACATTTTTTTGTAGAAAAAGATTTGAACATGTTTTACAATATCAAAAATATTAAGATATTTACTTTTCCAAGAACAAAATCTGGAAGTTGGGAGTGCAGGATTTTGGTGAAGTGGCCATAGCAAATGATGTCTGTGATTCCTCGGGCAGAGAAATCATTCTTCATTCGGTCATACAGGATCGTGAAGTTGTATGCAGGAGGCACATAAATCTTATTGTTATGAGGCATGAAGTCCCCCACTCTCTCCAAAAAGAAATGCATCCATGCTATGGCCTCAGTTGTTTTCCTCCTAATAGAGACAAAAGAGTTTTACGGTGATTGTTATGTAACATTTGGCGCTAAATATTGAGTTTAGTAATTACACTTTAATTTGAATTGGCTGATAATCGATTACATGACATGCTAAATATACGCTTGTTATACCATGTCAATAGATTGTGAATTTGGATTGCCTGCTGATTATCCATCACATGAAGTGCAACAAATACCCAATTACAACCTACAGTCAGCGATATGGCGCATTGTGGTAGTGATGCAAGGGATCCATCACTCTAGGACAATTCCTGCTGTTATAGGTGTCGTTATAGGTGTGTTATAGGTGTATGTATACAGTGTATAGCATTGTGTTTAGTGTAAGTACAAGGTTGAAGCTTAATTCACTGATACTTGCAATTTATGTATGTTCCAATGGAATATATGTGCTGCAGTGATCAGCATTGTTTTTTACACCAAAGCATTTGTCAATTTTAGTACAGGGGCCGATTTCACTAACGTTTTGCGATCATCGCTAGGCCCAAATTCATCGCTAAACGGAAAATTCCTACACAAAGTAGCGATCAATTTTCCGTTTAGCGATGGATTTGGGCTTAACGATGATCGCAAAGCGTTAGTGAAATCGGCCCCTGGGGCCGATTTCACTAACGTTTTGAGATCATCGCTAAGCCCAAATCCATCGCTAAACGGAAAATTCATACACAAAGTAGCTATCAATTTTCCGTTTAGCGATGGATTTGGGCTTAGCGATGATCGCAAAACGTTAGTGAAATCGGCCCCTGGTCTCTTTATCAGAATTTATTCCACTCAATACTGTTCCCCTGGACTCCTGTACAATGGTATAACAGAACAATTGTTGCCTGCTGTGATCGGGGGGCGCCCATGGGTTTTGTACACCTTTGGAGGCAAATTGTACCCCCAGTTACCCTTCCCCCTCCCCTCCCCCCCCCCCCCCTTTCAGGTGTGCAAAATTCCATGGACCAATGCACAGCAGGCAACAACTGTAAATTGTATAAATATGCAAGCACCTACCTTATGCTAACATTTCCTTGGTTGCCATGGAGAGCATTAGTATGTCCTTCAAGAAATGCTTTCTGTGCTGATACGTACTTGTGTTTGGACACTCCCTGCAGCTGGCAGAATGCAAATGGGCAAACACTTTTCCCCTTCAGCACAAAATTTGTTCTCACCTCAGATGAGTCTGGCCTCAGTCTCTTTGTCGTTGCCTGGTCATTAAAGCAAGACAACAAGTATTGTCGTTGTTCGACTTCACTGCCATCAAGGAAACAACAGTGAAGTGACCAGATTTCATTTGGACTAAAGTCAAGTATGCACTTGCCAATGCAGCATTCTTCAGGTATGTTGTAAGCCTCTGAGCTCAAATCCAGCACACTATTGAAGGTTTTACACGGAAGTTTAAAATTTCTTGCCCTGCCTCTCGGTAAACCGGCGTGACCAGTGTCCTTAGAAGATAGTGATAGGCCTGAACTGTCCATAGTAAAAGTGGACAAATGTGATGAAAGCTGCGGAGGAGTCGACTGTATGCCAAATAAAAAGCTCCCATCCTCTGTTGATGATGACTGCAAATCGCTGAGAAAGGAAGAGGTACAGCTACCCACGAGCATGATGATGCACTTGGCCCGCTGGGCGCTAGGACTCGGAGCAGTACATTTGATGGAGCTAGTGGAAACTGAAAAAAAAGGGTGACAAGTCTTTTGATACAACAAGGTTCAGATGGGAGTCATGAGGATTAAAAAACATGTTTCATGACACTAAAATCATGACGATAAACTGTCTTGATAATGACTGCCAATTCAAATTAAATTAAGCTATCAATTAATAAAAAAAAAAGACAGCAAGACTCACAACCATTATTAGAGACTACATCGTGGCATTCCTAGCCATACCCACATTGACATCATTGAAATTAAGTGACAGCTATAGCTACATGTAGGCCACCATCAATATGTACAACTTAAGAGGAGCTCTACGTAGCCTACATACACTAGTAGCATCCTAGCCCAAGGGACTAGTCCATTATTACTAGCTGCAGTAACTGTAGCAATACTCCTCGTTAACATTTGGACATGGTCGGTCGTATACGGTCTATATACGACCGACCATGTCCAAATGTTAACGAGGAGTAATATAGGGCTACAGTTACTGCAGCTAGTCCATTATAGGCCTGTCCTCGATATGACAGCTAAAGAATACAAAGCCATCCATTGCCACACTGGAAAATAACTTGGCACAGTGCTGATTTTACCACATTTCAAAATGGTTAACTTTTCTCAGTCGTTCGTGACAGTTACAGAATGACGCAGGTACAGTACCATTGGGAAAAGAATAAATGACTATAGGCTTTTAACTGCTTCTATTTTGTACATGTTTTATATGCCTCGGCTATTCAGAGCTCGACAAATCCCGGGCCCGGACGCCCGGGACAACCACGCCAAGCCGCCGAGCAACCAGAGTTTACGGTGCAAGGGCCCGGCCGGACTAGGCCTACCACTTTTTTTCGCATTGCAAACATACGGTTTTCCGTCTCAATAATCATGGTATAGGGGGCCTAGATTCTGCTTTTAAAATTCTGAGTCTACTCTATGTAATTAAAACAAATACGAGGCCCTCAATCCATGACACTTCGTTTAACTAGAGCAGTGATTTTGATGTACGAACGTAGATTTCTCATGCACATGAACGCTCGTCGGAAAAAGTCGCCATCTTAATGCTCCTGGTACCGCGCTCAGCCCGTGTACAATTTATATAGGAATTCACCGAGCGTAACCAACGAAGTAACGAAGCATTTGCGTGTATGTAGGATAGACCTGCATATTCGGTCATTCACGTAGACTACATTCAAGTCCTTCTGATATTTGTGATGGAAATTGCAGTGTAATCACTTGATCACGTAAAAAAGAAAGCATTAAGGGCTAGGCCTACAGATTTCATGTTTATTTTATATTTTAGTGCACCCGCGTACGCACGCATGTCACATTTCCCGAGCTTCGTAATAATTTGTTTCGATGTAGGCCTAACGTTAGTTAACGTTAGATTATAGGAATCATTAGGCCTATACGAATAATGATGCAAGACCGGAGACGTTAAAAACGTTTTTCCTCAAGTTGCAAGTTCGATCGTCCACCCCCCAGTATATTTGTCGAGCTGTGCTATTTCAGAAAAATTGTTAATTTAAAAGATGGGTAACGTTAGACTTTTTTTGGCGGACACCCTGTGTGTCCTAGGTCTAACAGTAACAGTTATAGCAGTATGAGCCTAGGCTCAAATTTTGTAACGTTAGTGGTTGTCTCTTTACTTTTTTAGGGGCCTAACGTTATTTTTTTTTTTTAATGCCGAACCTGTCATGCCTGTAGCGGCTAGGGCCTTACATTACACCTAGCCTAGGGCCTAGCTTAAATCATGGGAACAAAAAATCATCACCCTGCAAAAAAATCTGCTTGTTTAGGCCTATTTCATTTTCAGCTTGGTCTAAACGTTAAGTTAACTGTAACTAACGTTAGGAATGACCAAGATAAACTTTGGCTAAGGCAGCTGCTTGTATAAAAACATGTATTGTAGGGTTAGGCTGAATAGCCTAATTCATGATTGATAATGATAGGCCCCTACTCTTGTTCTTGCCCCCCCCCCCCAAAAAAAAAACAAAAAAAAACCCAACAACAACAACAACACCATGAAAAAAAAAAGGACAAAAAAACTTACCAGACCCAATTTCCAATCAGCGCCCTTTGGAAGATCAGTTTCAGTGGTCTAGGAGTAGGAGTAAGAACATCATGTAGGACTGCATCATGCATGCTAAGCCTAACGTTAGGCCCTGACTCGGTGTCCGTACATTTGTAGGCAATATGGTCTAACGTTACATGGTCTAGCAAGCTAGCGAAACTAGTCTAACGTTAGGCCTACAGATGTACGTGTATGTGAAGAATAAATCAAGAAGCCTAAAACTGCCTAGGCCCGATGGTTGGCCTATGTAGCTCGTAGGCCTACATCATGCGAAGCCTACAATACAACGTGATGTGCCATTTGCCCACAGAACATCATGGAGTTAACGTGCATGTACAGTACATTTACATGCGCTGCCTACACTACACGTCGTATATACACACAAACGCACCCCGAACATTATTAAATTTTGCACACACGTACAGTACATTCTGCCGATTTTGTACGTGTTGTATGCGAACTCCTAACATGACGCGGCTTCGCATGGAAGTTGTGGTTGTGATTGGACAGAACGCCTGATCAGAATTGCATATTCATCAACTAGACTGCATGGCACCGCCTTCCATGCAAATAAGCTACATAGCAAAATGCGGAAAAAATGCAAATATATTTAGATATAGGGACGTAACTTCGGGCCAATCAAGTATTCCGATTTTAGACAGGACCATTCTATAATCTAGTGAAGTTTGAGTAAAACAAGAATCGTTGTCTATTGTTTTCTATGTCCTGTCCCAAAATAGTAACCCAACAAAATTTTCAGAAAAGTATGGACAAAGTTATTGGGTGAATGTATTTCATGAAATTTAAAAAACACGATTTGAGGAACAGTTAGGGTAAGAGCCACTAAGAGCGGAGTTCCCATTTTGGCAATGGAGCAATCCACGTGTAAAAAAGCGGGAAATTAAAATTGGTCAATAACACCAAAGATTATAATGCGCCGCTTGCGGCGCTCTAACTTTTAATAATAATACATATAGTGTGCACATTTGCTGCACAGGCTATGCCGTGCGGGTGTGTTTGCATTTCTGTCAGACTGTGAATTGTAACTGACGCATCTCAGTCATAATCTCAAAGGCACATCTGTCCGTTTTCAAGCTTATACTAGTAAGTAACAACAAGAGTGATGCCGCCGAGTAGGCTCTGGTGGATGGTAAAGGTGGTCGGGAACATTTACATCCATGTAACCGACCCCAAAAAAGGGGACACTCGTGGCAGCCGACTTCGTCAATACAGAAAGTCGAAGTTTGGCAACCAAAGTCATGAAGTGGGGAGTATAACCTCAGTAACAGCAATGCCGGCATCGGGGGATTCAGAATCCGTCATGGTGAGTACTAAACTACTAATGTACTATAGTATTATTAATTACGCTTCAAGTACTCTTTGCGATTTGGGATGCAAGGGATTAGCTCGGTTAGGCTACTCTGCATCAGTTTAGGGCCATTGGGGAGTAGGCCTAGGCCTAGGCCTATAAACAAACACTAGGCTAGGCCTAATGTGATAAATATGTAGGCCCTGGCCTAGGCATAGGCTTAGGCTAGTCGTCCCGGCCTAGGCCTAGCTCGGTGCTCCAGTTTATGACATTGTCATTGCTAGTGCTACTTACTGACTAGAATTTAAAGCCCTTTTCCTGTAAACAGTGTATTTATTTATTTCACATAAACAAACATTTATTTCACATAAAAGAAATACATGGTTACACAGTCCAGTATTAAGTGAACAGGCATCAGCCAAGTGCTAGGTCTACTTAAAGGCACAGGAGACGACCGTCTGTGGAGCTAATGGGGCCTTACAAACAATTACTATTTTAAACAGAAATTTAAGATTCATAAATAACATCAACAATGGGGTTTCAGTAGGCTTACCATTTGTTCATTCTCAAAACAGGTTTAGACCCTATCATTTTTTTCTGGTGTTAAAGCTGCTAATTCATTGTCCTTTAACTTGGGGGCCAGAGACGGGCTCCTGGAGTATTAAGCCATCATCTTAAACTTAGTAATGCAACAATTCACAATGGGTTGGTCTATCCCTTCTTTCGGTGAGTTTGACCATGTAGCCTTGAGCACTGACGAACAAAATAGATAGAACCCCCCCCCCCCCCCAACAAAAAGGCATCATGAAGGCATTGGATAAATTGTCAGAATCATTAAAAAAAATTGTCTTGGACTACAAATGGACACCAAATGTGCAATTAAATAATGCCACATGATAGACCACCAATCATCACATGTCTGCTAAATTTCAGGTGAATCCATCAAATCCTGGTCCTGGTGACTTAAATTAAATTAATTACACTGAGCAAACGTAAAATAATAACTGATGTTTCCTTCTTTTCTTCATCTAGTTTAAATTCAGCGGGAAAGATGACAAGCCCCAGGTTCTCGCACGGAATAATTTTGAATGGAGTAGAAACCAGTTCAGTAGAATCTTTAAAACACAGACCACTGCTGTTGGCTTTGTTGGGAAGTTCAAGGAAATAATGTTCCCGGATGACATTTCAGACGGCGACCAGGAAATGGATGAGGTTGGGGAGGTAGCAGCATCTCCAGAAACATCTTCAAGGTCATCTACCCAGGACAGGTAAAAAAGAAAATTTTAAGAATTTTTTTTGCATTCACCTTTGGCTATTTTCAGTGTCGAATCCCACTAACTATGTTTACACTGAAAAAACTATAGGTTAATCATAAATGAAAATTTTCATGAACAGTACATACACGTACAAAGCCAAAACATACCGACTTTTCCCTTCATAAATATCATGAGAAAGTCTTCATTTATGTTTGTAATATGCCTGTTAAAGCATTGTTACTTTCACAATTCAGTTTGCAGGAACAACAAAATGAAATCTCTGGGCAGCCAAGGAAGAAAAGGAGAACAACAGGGGAAACTGACTTTGAAAATGAAATCAAGCAGCTCTACTTGGGTAAATAAAAGTAAACCTTGCTGTAGTCAAAAATGTTTGTTTTGTTTCGTTTAAAGCAACAACATTTTTAATCCAACCGCCAACTTCATGTCAATATCTTCTTTACAAAGATGAACACTTCAAAACAGATTGCTTGCACCAGGGGCCATCATTGGGGCCTTCTTGGTATTTTCTGTGTTGTTTAAATTCAGTGAAAATGCAGGTACAGAGAGTGCACTTCTGCCTTTCCTTGAGGAACAAAGATTTGCCGGTGCATGTGATCTATAAGCTCTTTCAACCCAGAATTAATATCTTTTGCTTGCCTTTTTAAAACAATCACAGAAACATTATAAAACATTTTGCTTACATACAAGCCTAGATTTTAAGAAAAACGGGGGCAGTCCTTTGCTGGCAAAATCAGAGAAGTTATACAAGGGCATGCTGACCGAGTTGGTAATGACTGAGCAGTTTTTCTCACTGGCATGCTTACAAACTCCACAATGCATCAGGCCAAAGGCTTAGTAGCCTCGGTTAAGATCAAGGCCTGCACATATTTGATCAACAATCTCAAGCAAATAACAATAATATCCATTTCAACAGGCCACTTCCAGATCCAGATAGATTGTCTGAAGATTGGTGATCAAGTAAGGTCCATTGATGAGGACTTTGTGATGGCACTGAAAAAGGAAATGCAGCAATTCAGTGATGAAGCCTACCAACCAGTCTGCGTTGCTCTACAGCACATTACAAAGGACGAGTTTGATGAAAAAAGGGTAAGAGATGAAGTTTAAACTACATACAGCAGGTTAAACCCTCAATGTAAAAGCAAATGAGATTCCTCAATATTTGCTTTCACATTTTGCTATTGACCAGCAACACTGTACATATTTCTAGGAAATCTTAATTTAATTATTGTGTATCATTAATGCGTACCTAAGGTGGATGACTACGAGTATCAGGTACTGGGAGGGCAACATCTTGTAACAGCAAGTAGACAGCTGAGAGAACAAGATCCATCACTTGCGACCCGCTGGTGTGTAGTCTATGCCGACCTGACACATGAACTGTCGATGTGGCTTTCTCATCGACACAATGAGACCAACTCGTTCCACAAGTTGATGACCCTGAAAGACAAGGTAAGCATTATAATTATCACCTCATAAAGTTACGGCTACTAATCATCATAGGTGAAAACAAAATGAAAAAAATGAAGCTGATAAAAATTGCAATCTGAATTATCTATTATCAAAAACCTAAAGCAGTTTACATATTGAAAGCCTACATGTATAATATTATGTCAATGTCCATCTACAAGATTATGTGTGATTTCTCAAGACTGAGAGGAACAAATGATGGCTAAGTTTTGGCTGGGGTTTTAAAACACTAACAATGACAATCATGAGCAAGATCAATAGAAATGTATAACTGGACTTTTGCTTGAATTTTCTCACTGAAACAGGAGGGAAGAGCAGTTTATTTTAAAGACTGGCCAGGCGCCAATGTTTTCCTTTATACATGTACATGTATATGTAAATGCTAACAACGTTTGGAAAGGACAGGAACACATCTACTCCTTAGGAGCACGCAATGAACATACCCAAAAAACCTTCTTGTTTACAGATAATTTTGGCAATTGGTCCCCTAAATACCTTGATTTTTTCACATATTTATTTTATATAGGTTGCATTCTGCAAGAATTTCAAAAAAGATGAGCGGAAAAAAATGTGCACCATGATTCTCAAGGAAAAGGTATGCATAAAATAAATCTCATTCAAACATTCGTTCAATGGAGACTAGTTTGGAGTTTCCTTCCAGGTGTTGAGTCACAACCTACTTCCTAACTTTACCCCCACCCACAGCAAAAAGTATGGAATGTAAAGAGATGTTAATGAGTGACTTTTACCATGCAGTCTTGTTCTTTTGGTGTGCCATCTCCAACAACTACTCCCTTATTAATTACAGAATTACTATTTGAGAGAATGCATAAAACTTCCTGAAAATGTACTCAATTATCTTCTTTCACAGGGCAAGATGGATGTCTCACTACTGTTACAACTTTCTAATCTTGATAATGAAGTTGCAAACCTCATGGATGAAGTCCTTAAACTGGCTGAAAGTGGTGAGTTGAAAGGTCAGAGACTTGATCCAACTCAACGCCACACAGGAAGAGCAGACATCAAGCCAAATGTGTTCCGACATTTCCTGTTGCTGGAGAAATCCTCCCAAATTCCCATTCTGGAACAGCTCCACACAGGACAGATGGATGTTTCATCCTTCAAATGTGAAACGAAGGTTTTGCATAAGTTGCAGGTGTGCAATAATTAACTGCCTTGATAATAAAGTTGTACAAACATAAAAAACATATCTCTACCATCTTTTAGCAAAGAGACAAGAACAACAATGACATTAACAGTTCAAGACGCACTACACTGATACTGGTAGAATATCATGCACTTGAGTTTTATCAAAGGAGAAACAAACTGAAAAAAGTGAACAAAAAATAACAATGTACATGTATATGTAGAGACTTTTGATTAACCGAGAAAAATAACAAGTTATCAGGAGCAGTGAAGATGCAGTGAATTAGTAATACTTTTATTGGCAATATTGTATTGGGAAGAAAGCATCTGCTCGTGATTCTACTAACTGAACAAACACTGAACTGAAATTAATGCTGTTGAAATTAATGTGATCTTCATGAACAAAACATCCATCAAACATGATTTATACCTGTACATTCAAATTATACAGTCTACCTATCAATTTGTGCAGCTTGTTCAGGAAGCATTTCTTCGTGAGGTTAACCTGAAGGCCTGGAAGAGATATCCAAACCACACTTCACGCGAGAGGCTTTCTGCTTTCCTGAAATACAACTACCAAAATGGTAACAGGCCCGCAGCCCTTGTTGCGTATGCTAAAGCGGCAAGAGAATCAAGAGGTTCACGTACCAGTCATGCTCTCCCTCAAAGCCTAGTTGCTGTAGGGGATACATCTGGAACATGGATGACATCATGCAGCAGAGGACACACAGCTTTTCCGGCTCCCATCTTGCTGTACTTGATTTTCCAGAGGTGGTGACTTCCTTTAAATACACACACAAGAAAAGTCCTCATTTGATAAGAATGTTCACATACGAGTTCATTCCAACTGTTAACAGATGTACAAACCATAAAGCAGTTGCAAGACACATAAATGTGACCTAGGAATTGGGAAGATGCTACTTTTGTGAGCAGGCCTTTTCAGCAAAGAAATATACATACACACTAGGTACATGTAGTTTTCCCAACTTTGTTTTCATCGTAACATGAACTGTAGTGAAACACTCAAGCAAAAGTATTTGCCAAGGTGCCATTGCTACAAAAAATCCTTTTTTTTCTGACAGACATGGACTGTTACTGATTTGCAGAGGATCTTCATAATGGTACGTTTCATCAATGTACAGCTGTCAACCCTCTCCAAATACAACCTCGTCTGTTTGTGCCCTTTGAGCCAGCAAGCAGAAGTGCATCGAATCCTTAGTGCTGAAACATTCAGTAGGGTGGAATATACATTTTACCAAAAAGGTACATTCATCAAACAATACATGCATACATGTAAAATCCAAACAACAAGCACATGTACACGTATTTAAAAACTGCATGTGTTCATACCATCTCATAATGTTTTAAGTGGCTATTAAGAAATAACATTTAAATTTAAATTTAAATATAAAAACGTTTTGATAGATGTTAAAGCTAAAGTTTATAAAATTATCCTGAACCTCACTGTGAATAATGCAGGGCACTTGAACAATCAAAATCAACAGACACATTAAAGAAGGAAGGAGACAAGAGAAAGAAATAAGATAAATTTTATCACCTCTCCTTATGCAGGTTGTGCCAATGTCTCTGCAAACTAAATCCTCCAACAAGATGTGAGAGGACTTGTTTGTGGTAACTGGGCAGCCAGTGGTCGCGCGACAAGTGACGACCACCTGACAAAGCCGAGGTCCAATTTCTTTGACGTCAAAGAACCATGGACCTTGGACAAGACCGAGTCAGGAGCAATTAGTATATGAAAATAGAATATGGAACTTTATTTACATGTCAGGATTAATGCAAACTTGCGGAGTACTTCTTATGGAATGGTTTCAAAACCTATGACAGACTGCTTGATATGCCTCTGGTAGATTTATTATTGAAAGCTCAGGTTGCCATTCATATGAAGTAGTGCTTATAAGCAGTGCTTTGTATATTAACAAAAAACGGGCTTTTGTCGAGTGGTTCACGCATGTCCATTATACTATCTAAAGTTATGACACACAGGTAGTGTTGCCTGTCTACAGGAAGGTCGGAACTGTGTCGCAGTAGAGATGGAAAAGAGTCAGGCAGCACACATCACAAAGCGTCCGACATCACTTATGTACCCTAAGGAATAAGCACCGACCCAAAAGCTAGTTATTTTTGCAATTTCTTACAATTTTAATAGTTTCTTCAATAATTTCACCAGTTAAGCTAGTCTTACTTTTGGGGGTACATTTCCTTTTCACTTTTCACAAGCGCTTTCTTTATTAATGTAGGTCAAATAATACGGGAATGTGTTCCTTGGGGGTCTTTAACATGCGTTTAAAGACCCTGGAGAATGGACGCGCATTATCAGATTCCATTCTTCTGAACCGGTCCTAAACGTTAAGACGATCAAACTCAAAACACATACTTATTCCCATTCACAAATACCTTAAGTTTTAAGACAGATAATCAAAATAATCCAAGAAACAATCGATTTTGTCAATAAGTGCCACATGATACATTATTTGAAATCAAGTGAGCCTGTCTTTGGTGATATTAGTTATTACACGTAACTAGGCACACCATACATACACACAGTGTACACACGGCAAAGGCGCGCTATTCAAAAGTGCACAAAGTTCCCAGATGTCCGACCGCAAGAATAAGGGGTTTTCGATTGTGTCGACGAGGACGCCGTTCACATCCACAACGGACGTTCACTCAATTAGTCAACACCCCGCGTTCACCTCCTTTTGGAGGCGTTTCGTTAACAGTCGACGCACGTCAAGACGTCACGTGATGTCTTTGCAATGAATATTCATAACATGCCCCATCTTGACCGATTGATCAGCTGTTAAGTGTCATGGTGAATCTCCACCGACTCCGTGAAGCTCTTGTTTTGTATTATTTTGACGACGTGTTGGATGATGATGAATTTATGTTGTAGTTTGAAGTTGTTTCCATGTTGGAAAATGGCGTTCATTCAATGCCTGTGAATGTGAACGTGGTCACGCGTTCTCCATTGAGGTGAACGGCAAAAGGGCTGTGGACGCGTCCTAGATTCTGCCAGTGGCCGTGCCAGTGGACGTGGCGCTTGCGCAGATTGTAAAAATGACGTCATCACGTCGCAGTCCACTATGTGAACGCGTCAATCGAAAACCCCCTAATGACTATTGTTGTAAGACTTACATGTCATACTTAAGCGTCTTGCTGAAAGTGAAAGAAATACTTACTTTTAGCTTGTTGCTTTATGTTATTTACCGTTGACCGTCAATTAGCACGTGCTGTGTGTACTTTGACATCTACAGTTAACCACAAATAGTTTCCAACTGCAGTTAAGTCTGGTTCCAAGTAATCCAAGACCTAGTGAATCTGACTGTCATCTTTCGGGTTGGAGGAAATCAGACTTAACAGCGGCGCGCATAGTGCCATCGCACTTTGACCAACAGAGGGCGGTGTACATAGTTTTTTGTGTAAGGTATAAAAAATGTATCCTTTGAGGTTTGATGGGAGGGATACAAAAATCTATATCCATTGGTGTTCCGTGCATTCATGTGAAGAGATGACTACCTTGAGAGCTGACTACAGAAAATATCTGTAGCCTTTAAGAAATAATAGATTTGTATCAAAAGTCAGAATCACTAACCAAAAATAAAAAATAAATCGACTTCGAAACAACTAAAGGTACAGCACAAATTAAGGAAAGTTCATCGACAGAAACAATGATGTGCGTTGTTGAAAGATTTCATAGCCAACCCCATGTGAATCTGAGAACGGATGCTAATCCGTTCAAAATGCGTCGACTGAGCTAAGATAGTCTGAAATTGTGTGCCTAAGTGATGTGAAAGTCAAATTGATGAGGAACAATTCTTCCAAAAAGTTCAAAAACGATACTTACAACACCAAAAAAACCCATTGTTATGTTTCTAACATCTGAAATGACAATTTATTTACAGTGTTCACTTTTTTTCATCAAACGATTCAATGAATAAAAAATTTAGCGTTCAATTTACAAAAATAATGTGTGAGACGTTTAGAGAAACTGCAAACAATTGAAACAACAGGAATAATTTCAGGTTCAAGCAAAACACTGTTTCATAGAACTTGGATCTCGACCACCCTGCAGCTTTCATTATAGTTTCTAATGGCACACCTTTCCTTGATGCTGCACTACATGATGCTGAACGGGTGCTGTGGACGGAAAATTTGTCCGTCCGTATACCACACTGTGATAAGGTTAACTTAATCCACCTGGAAATAGTCTCTGAACCCACTGCTTTGTGGGGTGGCACATAACTTAAAAACAGTTTTCTTTCAGAACCTCTGACTAACTTTGTTTTCTCAAGGTAAACTTTGAAAGTAGTCATAACACGTAGTAAGTAATCATGTGGATACTTAATAAGTCGCACTTGTGTATGAGGCTTACCAACTTTACTTGTTTTATCGACTGATTTGGAGCCACCAAAATGTTGTATATAGGCTACCACTGTGGCATTGTCCGATTTAATATGGATTAAAATGCCACGTTCTTCCGCGAAGAATGACTGCAATTCTATTAATGAGCAAGCCCTTAGCTCAAGCCAATTGATATGACGAATGGCCTCGTCTTTGGACCATCTCACAGTGTGCCCAGGGCTGTCAAAAATTAATGTTGGCATATCTTAACCTTTAGATGTGTTATACATTGTTTTTACAGTTAGAAAGCCGAAGTTTATCATGGTGAAAACCGTTTCAAGATATCTGTAAACGTTTTCGAATGGTGACTATCTAACCGGACATGACCCTCCAATATTTGGAACATTTGGTTTTGATGTTGGAGAATAATTGACGTAAATAGAAAAATTACCCTTTTTTCAAAAGGTCACTGTATTGGTCCAGGAGACCATTCCCTTTTTATGTTGGTGGCGCCCTTCATGATTAACAGTGCTTCTAAGTTCTCCATTCTGGACACTTGAGGGCGCTCTTGATATTTACCATTACAAGACTTTCTCAGAAGCACATTGTTCAAGAAGCCATTTTGTTATCAGATTTTTGTAAGAAGTTCTCAGATTTTCCTGTAATTCTCTCACTCTACCAGCTATTTTGAGTCCGTGCACCTTTACTCTTTGTTGTCCATCATAGAGCCACAGTTTTGTAAGTGTTTCCTTTCTCTTTACTTGATTTATGTCATTTCTTTGGAGACTTCCGGGGTTGACTTATGTTTTTCTGGACTAGTGTGAGGCCGGATTGATTCTGGAAGACCTTTGATTTAGTTTAATGAATGGCTAGATTTTATTGTTAAAGTTTTCAGTCCTTGCTCTTTTCGGGTGACTAAGATGATAAGGTTTTTGTTTAATTATGAGCAGTCAAGTCGAGATTTATCAGTTATGGATGATACCTGCTTACTTCACAAGCTTCATGTTTACTGAGCTTCTCTCGAGTACTTTGTCGAATGTTCCTTTTAAGGCTTGTGTGACAGCCCTACGCTTTAAGTTCCTCGTGGAACGGATATGACGTCTCCATTTTATTATGATGCATGTTTCTGTTATTTTGATTGCCCCGTAGACCATGGTATTATTCATAGAATTTATGTCAGTTTTTGTATTTCTTTTGTTTACATTTTACAGTTCACCGCGTAGAATAAAGGATTCATGGTAACCAACGCCCTGACCTTTGGCCGTGTTTATTCTTATTTCTTGCGGTTGACACTACTGCCGAATCCTAGTTATCGCTTTCCATCAAGCTACACTTGTCGCTGAAACCAGTACAGTCACTGCTCCAAAAGTATTCAAGACAGCCTCAAATGGTTTTCACAGTTACTCCGAGTATACATTCCCATTTCAGAAAATGAAACAGCCCTACCCTTTAGACCCAAATATCTCACTTTCACAGAATTTCTGCCTGAACGGCCATGACACCCCCCTTTTAGGAGTAAACCAGATGGGGTAGGGCAACTTTGAAATAACTTGCACTTTTTTGGCATGGCGGGGAGTGCTTCATATTGACATGGTGAGATGCCATGTATATTATGAGTTGATGTGAGGTGGTTTTATGGGGCCCCCGTGATGCCGAGAGCTATAATAGCCATCAGTAGGCCCCAAAACGAGGCACCGGCAAAGCACCTTAAAATCTGCCATTTTCACCCATTTTAATGGTATTTAACTCATTTAAATTGCTTAAAATTAGTGTAACTTCAATTAGGGAACACATGTTAAGGTCAAATGATAGATACCTCTTACCCTTAGAAAATGCTTCATGATATTATGAATTTTACAATTGTTACCAAGAACGACACTCACATTTTACTGACTATTTTCTCAGAATACGTGGTTCAGCCGAATGTGCTACCTATCAGGTTCATACAGATACAGTTTACATTCATGTCCCTGTATAAACATGCACAAATTCATACAAAATATTCAAATATGACAGTACACGGCCATGATAAGTCTATCATCCTCCCCTGTGATAAGTCTGGTACCCTGACTACCACAATACACCACTGTGTTGTTTGTATGGTAATGTGTGGTTTATGATCCAGTTCCCCTGTAGAGACGTGTGGCAAGGAGTTATTGACTTGTGTGGTAGGTGTAGAGGGTTAGGGTTAAATTATTAAATTAGAAATATTTCTTTATGAGGAAAATGCAGTTGCTACATTACACTCTTAATGGGGGAAAAGGGGATTTTTTTTTGTTTTTTCAATTGTAAAACATCTATAATGATTTTTGGTAATTTTTGTTCAGAAATGGATTGAAGATAAAATAACAAACAAAATGAGCCCTCACTGACATCTGTAGCTTGAGTTTTGGGTGAGTTATGAATTTTTGACAATTTAAGGCTGTCTGGGCACACTGTGCATCTCCCGCCGGTAGTGCGACCATCAACATGTGCACCCCAGCCCAATGCAGAAGCATCAGTTTCAATTACGTAATTAGGCTCGTGTCTAAGGAGCAAAGGCAATTGGCAGTTCTTTGATCCACCAGTTTAAAGCATCAATTGACTCTTTGGAAATGCTCATGTGTGCCTCAAAATCACCACCTTTAATGGACAGTGCGAGATTCTTTTCGTTCTCAACTGTTCTTCTGAACAAAGGTCCATATAGTACAGCTACTTTACATGAAACTAACATGCCAATAATTCTGGCAACATCCCGAATCTTGGGAGATTGTTGCCGTACAAGAGTACTGATTGCGATAATTGTATTCTGTACCTTGGACAAAGGAAGAGACACTGTCATCTGATCAGAGTCCAAACGAAACCCCAAGAAATCAATTTGTCTTGTGGGTGTGATAATCGACTTTTTGTCGTTTATTGTAAACCCCAATTCTTTGGTAAGGGTTATTCGGGCTTGAACATTAGCAATGCATTCTTGAAATGTTCTGGCAACAAGCAGTGAATCATCAATATTATAGTCACATGATTCATGGCCCCGTAACCTCAGTGAGGCAACCAGTGGTTTCATAATTTTAGTGAACACACGAGGGGCACACGCTGAACCAAAAGGAAGACAGGTAAACTCGTATACCACATTCCGCCAGGTGAACCGCAGATATTTTCTGTGCTCAGCGGCTATAGGCACTGCAAAGTACGCATCTTTGAGGTCTATAGAGGCCATGTAACATTGAGGCCGTATCAGCTGAATTGCCATGTGGATAGTTTCCATTTTAAAATGAAAATACGCCACGAAGGCGTTCAGTCCCTTAAGATTTATTATGGGGCGAAATGTACCATCCTTTTTGGGCCGGATGAAAATATTGGGAAGGAATTCACCCGTAGTGTGACTCCTTTCTACAATGGCTCCTTTTTGAAGCATTTTGGCAATTTCAGTGGCTATGATTTCAGCCTCGTTGGGTTTGCAATGCAAATCTTTAGGAATGCGCGTTTGGCGTGGCATCTTCCAATGCAGACGGAAAACGGTCCAAAACATACGGTATACAAACCAGGAGTTCTGAGAGACCCCCCATATAGCCACATGTTAACCTTCTGCTGGGCATTTTCCATGGGTCACAGTTAGTCCTGTAAGTTAGAACAAACACTGCGGCCAGGATTCCCTGAGTCCACAGTGTACAAGTACAGCTGACTGTGTCACAAGGATCTCAGAGCATCACGAGAGGATTAGAAATTGGACTTGGATTTGATCTGATCTCGCCATGTTTAACCTGAGTTTTCTAAATTCCAACTATATGAAAGACAACCTTACGCTCTTGGCCTACGTCTAAAGCCTTTGTTCCGTTCACTCATCATCCTCTACGGTAAGCGAGCTCATTAATATGCAGTCCGAGCTAACCTTCGTAAAGCAACATGAGCAGGGGCCATTTTGATTGTTGCTCGCCCAAGATAAGGATGATGTTGAGCGTCGCCAGGGTTTTACATACCTTCATTATTGTAAGCTATAGTCGGCGGAGATAAGGCCTGTTTTTCTAGGACCCAGGGTGACAAGATCAAGATGACGACAAGGTACATGCCCATCAGAACCTACTTTGAAAGAGATTTTTGTTCATGTCTGTTTATAAATATTCGCCAGACATGTCTTTTTTATCTCTGTATACGGGCCGCTTGCCTGGTCGACTAACCTTTTATTGATGTCCATTTTCTACTTTCCTCTGTCTTTCCTCTTTCACTTTATCTAGTTCCACCTTTGTTTCTCATTTTGTGAATTTTCCAGTCCCCATATTGACATAAGCAGGTCTGTCTTGTTTTCTTTCACCTACTTGGAAATCACAATAATGGTGAAACTATCTGTAAAAGAACTACATGTGTATGTTCATCATTTATATTCTACCAGTTTTTTCAATGGTTTGTTAGGGTCCCATCTTTCTAACTGCTCTCTCGTACCATTTCTCTTGGTCTCTAAACAACAGAACATATCAGCAATTTTGTTCAAGCAATTTTGGAAGTTTCTTCACGAGGAATTTTCCTCAACATATTGAAAGAACGGAATTTTCAAATTCTGCTTGAACTACTGGACAGACCGATAGTATGGTTCAGAGATCACACAATATACAATTGTAACGAAGGGGATCATGTCATTCCGCTAATAAAAAGAATACAAGAAGGACTGATCTCACTTTTGTTTCGATGTTCATACAAATAACTACATGTATAATCCTACACTCCATTGAACTGACTGTTTGAAGAACAACAACACATTATACAAAAGGTGACTGATGAAGTGCAACAAAAAGCACAGAAAATATGCTTTGAACCCCCCGTAAAAGGATACAAACAAAGGGCTCAGCATATTATCACCGGAATAAAGTTGTTCTTTAAAAGTTCTTTTCTTCCCGTCCTCTTTCCTTCTTTGCTAGCGTTCCACTGGTATGATTTTGTGTTGATCTGGTTGATTGATATTTTCTGACTGCTTTTTTCAAGCATGGAGGTAGAAATTGAGGCAGAAGAACAACCCTGTTCTTCTCAGTTGGAATGTCGGTCGGCTGTTTTCGATACTATAAATCATGTTAGTTCCGCTGGTTTCCCTTCCTTCTCCCCCCCCCCCTCCCCTGTCCACTGCCTGTGGTTTAGCTATGGTGGGGCGTCGTAAGTTTGTTAGACTACTGGTGCGGGCACTTTTCCTCGCCTTTTTGTTTCCTTCTCACCACGACCCTCTCCCATCCCTATACCTTTCTTCCAAACCCCCCCCCCCCTCCACCCTTCCCCCCCCCCCCCCCCCCACCTTCCACCATCTAAAGAACTATACTATGCCTCTTGAAGTTTTTTTGAGCTCGATCACACTAATATAAAGCTCTTTAAACTTCTAAGAGAGCTGTCCGGTTTTCCTTTTTCTGAGCTATCATGGAGGTAGAAATAGAAAACCAAGATGACTCTATAACTTTGTATGTGTCCGTCATTTTGTTGGCATTGTGGTAAGACCATTTGGGTCCGCTCTCCTGATTTGTGTAACACGGCTACATGTATGATTTTGCCTTTCCCTCCACACACAAAACAGTCCACACCGGTTGAGTAGAATGGGGGTTGCCATCCTTGGTACCGATGGTGTGCCTCTTCTCTTCAAGCAGCCTGAGCAACGCTTCTGTAGGCTGTGGATAGCTCGGCGCCCACGTAGCACCCAAAATCTGCGGCGCAGATCGGCAAGGACTGTCCCAGTCCCGCAGTGTCCTAAGCGAGTGTCAGCCTCCTTTACGAGGAGAAGAGTGATGGGGTGCTTCGGGTCAAGCACAGGAGTGAAGCCCGTCTATTCAGGTAATTCCGCCAATATTTTAGGGCTTCTCGACCAATCAGATGGCCGGATTTGGCATCACGTGACCCTCATTAGCATAAATTGAGGAACGGGACTCTACCATTGAGCGTGGGGGTGTTCATTTATGTGAGGGGTAAAATGGGTATGAGATCACGCTTGGACGATACCATTTTCTTTTCAAAATATGATTTACATTATGTAGAGGTATATTTTCATCGTAAGTATATACTTTTATTTATTATTTCTTTATTGAATTATGTATAAATAGGTCCTTATTTATAGTAGACTTATATTGAGTATACAGTGGAGGCCTACCCAAATTCATACATAAATACATCAAATAAATACGATAAGATACTATAGACCTACGATACAATACAATAAAATAAATATGTATAAGTAATGCTGGGAAATATTGGTGGCAAATAATAAGCGAGTTAATTATTACGGCTTTGTTTTATTGCGTGAGCAGCGGTGGTAAGCGCTCTGTATGAATGGTACAGTCTCACCATTGAACCGGTGTAGGGGGAATACCTGTACATTGCACAACGTTGTGCAATGACCATTCGGACAATAGGAAGTTACCAATCATTGTGTTTACTCCAAAGCGGATAACTGACGTCACTAGGATGAGTCATCACTATTACCCATTCGTTCGTGGGTATTGTTTAGTCCCGTTACGTTCCCCTTTACAACCGTGGAGCTGGTTTTAAAAACGCGTCAAAATCTGTATCATTTTTAAAGTGGGGCTGTCGAATCCACATCTTAAATCATCGACTTGGAGTTTTTTTTGTCCTCATTATAAACACGAACTATACGAATCAGCCAACTTCAGTGAATGGTACTGTGCTGTCTCATCTTTGCACCAGCGCTGTGTACGGATTCACGGCTGCAACACCGTTTTATTGACTCTTCGTTCAATAAGGATGACCGTATACGTATAACTCTATGGAAGGACCCAACACGGATGACCTTTGTTTAGGTACGTGAATGGATAGCAGGGTCGGATTGACAATTTGGCAGGGATTGACCCTTTGTGATACGGCTTGATCCTTTCTATGGATAAATATAATTAGGAACAAGGAAAGGGTTAAAAACCTTTTGATTGGCCCATGTTGTCGAAAAGCAAAAATACGTACGGTACAGTGTTAAACATAAAACAAATAGAAACTTAACAATCAATACTTTGCTATGCTTAACTTTGGTTTATTCTTGTTCACCGTGAGAAATCATGTTTTCAATGTAATGCGCAGTTTGTTTTTGTAAATATAAAGAGTGACTAATGGGAAAGTATAATGCTAAATGATAAATTATTTGACAATTCTAATAGCATGTCTGAAACTAATAGTCTTTAATCATCATCATTGTCTTCCTCATTATCGCCATCTTCATCTTCGTGTTGGAAGAGACCTTCAAATTTAGCCTGATGTTTAGGCAATACTCTGTTAAAGGCGTTGTTAAGTGTCATGCCTTTATCTAGTTTTTCTTTGAGATCTTCCACAATTTCTCCATGAGTATCATTATTTTCCAGGTACAGAGAACTTGACAGAAACTCCTTGTAGTTGTTGAAGAAGATTCTCTTGACAGCCCAGAGAGTCTTCCTATTGGCCTTTTCTCTGGCTTGACCTTCGCTCATATTCTCATTAAGATATTTTTCATATTTTTCAGTCCACATCTCTTCAGTAGCACCTTTAGCCTCTTCCAGCCAGTCTTGAAAGGTGGCATTGTCTTCCGATTCCGAACTGGATTCATCTTCATCCGATGAGTTATCAGTTTCCTCCTCCTTTTCGGATTCCGAATCATTTTCCGCATCTCCGTCAAATTCGTACTGCATAGACTCAGTTTCTTCTGTTTCAGAATCGCCAATTTCACGATCATCGTGTTTAATTTCATCCATAGTAGGCCTGGGTGATTAGTGCTTTTCACTAATCGATTAATCGCGGAGGAAATAATCGCGATTAATCGATTAATCGCGATTACCCGGAAGTGACTATACAAGCAGCAGGTACCTTGTTTTCATCATAGCGGCACTGCAGTAAACTGCACTAGCGTAATGCATTGATTCTTACAAGTTTCAACAGCGATCAGTTCCGATTTCAGAGGCATTGAGCAATGCCATTTTTGTTCTGATAATGTATAATGCAAAATTCGTGAAGCTAATATCGTCCATAATTACTTCCTTCAGTAAAGTAGGGTAATTCCGCGAAGTGTTGGCCGACAAGGCATGCAGTTACTGCCTCACGTACGTACACACAGACCCATACATGCATGTACAAGTCAACGATAGTAGGCTGAACAGTGAACACGATTATTACACAGCTCACGATTACTGAACAGTGAACACGATTATTACACAGCTCACGATTACTAAACACATCGCGATTATTTTACATTTCACGATTACACCACATGTTCACTTCACGATTATCATACGATACGATACAGTAGTCCAGTACAGTACAGTAATCGTATAATCGAGTAGCGTCTGTACTCGAGTAGCCATCGCGCCATGCGTCAAGCTGGCCGGCCATGGTAGCCGAATCCATTGTAAACACGTGGGCCTAAGAAGTTGAGAAAAACTTCGTTGTCAGCTGTCAGGCTTGAATAAAAATTCACCCCGACACGTTTAAACTGTATGTATCCAATAACTCATGTGTGCGACAAGTCCCGACAACCTTTCGTTTTATTACTAAGTGAGATAAATAGTTTTTATTGGAAATGCAACATAACTAAATGTACCTCAATAAACAGCGAAATGGTATAGCCCTCATTCATGCCTCATCCACGTTGACCATATAAGGCAGTATTATTAGAAGGGCTACTGGCCAATTACAGTGTAATCTCAAAATGTTGTCACGGTGCTGTCACAATTGGGCGGGCATCCGGTGCACGTGCAGCACCAGACTTGATATCAAGTCGGTAATTTTATCGCTACACCAGGGGTACGGTGTGCGTGTTCATCTCTGTGTGTACGTCCTGCATAATGTCCAATATGCGGGGACGCGACCGCGGTACATATACACCCTCGACCCCCTATTGAATCAAGATTACGTTGCCTCACTATACGAACCATGCATGATATTGACGGACGGATGGACAAAACACGAATATCTAACGACTTGTCATCAAGTCTATGAAGCTGCTCCATGCAACACACACGGCATGGCTATTCATCGACTGAGAATAGTAGTAACTCGTGGAATTAATCGCATATCGAAGGCACTAATCGCGCTGGCACGATTAATCGAGTAGTTCAGAATTTACTAATCGAGTAATCGACACAGGAATGTAATCGCGATTAATCGATTAATCGAGTTAATCGCCCAGACCTAATCCATAGGCGATTCACGATCAGCATGTGCACTTTCTGCATGCCTGCAAAGGTTATAACTCCGTACAAAGCGTTTGCCACATATGTGGCAAACATCAGGTTTGACTACAGAAAAATTATTCATGTTGACCGATTGAGGGTTAATCTCATAATGACTAGAAATACATGCAGCCGTTTAATTTATATAAATACTCCTTTCAGGCGCATATCACTACTCATCTACTCATTCGGTTGCTCATTTTGCTCATTCATTTGCTCATTCGGTTGCTCATTTTGCTCATTCGGTTGCTCATTTTGCTCATTCGATTGCTCATTTGCTCATTCGGTTGCTCATTTTGCTCATACGGTTGCTCATTTGCTCATTCGATTGCTCATTTGCTCATTCGGTTGCTCATTTTGCTCATGTATTTATGTATGAATTTGGGTAGGCCTCCACTGTATACTCAATATAAGTCTACTATAAATAAGGACCTATTTATACATAATTCAATAAAGAAATAATAAATAAAAGTATATACTTACGATGAAAATATACCTCTACATAATGTAAATCATATTTTGAAAAGAAAATGGTATCGTCCAAGCGTGATCTCATACCCATTTTACCCCTCACATAAATGAACACCCCCACGCTCAATGGTAGAGTCCCGTTCCTCAATTTATGCTAATGAGGGTCACGTGATGCGAAATCCGGCCATCTGATTGGTCGAGAAGCCCTAAAATATTGGCGGAATTACCTGAATAGACGGGCTTCACTACTAAGCACTACGGGGTGTCTCAGCGACTCATCAAGGGATTGGGCTCGACGGAGTCTTCCGCCAACTCGGATGAGATGGCAGTCCTCATCAAGCTCTGGGGCAAGACTGGCCAAATGACTCTTCGAGGATACACTCTTTCCCCGCTAGAAGAGCAGCAACTTCTTCTGGAAAGCTGTCGGCCAGTGCCCGCTGGAACAGGTGAAGTTCAGTCGTTGCACGTTCGTCTGCTGTCAGAAAGTCAGGCTTTGGCCGCCCCGTTTGCTCACAGATGATGGCACAGTAGGTCTCAAGTAGGTCCTCCCAGGAGGTAAACTTGGTAAAGTCTACATCTGGACCGGGATCAGCTGTGGCGGTCGTGAGGGCGATGAATCCTCGGTGGGCGAGGTCAGCATCTGCTTCCTCACTGTTAACTTGTGCCGGCAAGACTGGCCACCGTTCTTTCGGGAGGAGTAGGAACGGTGGAGAATGCCAGCGGCTGCTGTCATTCAACTCTCCCAGCTTCAGCCCTCTGGTAAGGTCCATGTCAACACAGTTGTGCTGTCACTCCAACATGTGAGGGACAGTTTCATCTTCATTTCATCCTCAAACAGCTCTGCTAGCTCAGCTCCGCTGACAGCGGCTTGGAGTTTTAGTCGGGGGATGGTCTGGACACGCTTTGGTGCCAACCTTGAGCGAGACATCACAAATCTCACACTGACCTCAGTAGGTGGGATTGTGGCTCTCAAATAAGCCACCGCATGCCTTCTCAGAGGCATTAGTGAACACATGTAGATCATAATGTTCCATTACCGTAAAGGACTACTGGAACAATCTTCATGCTTACCTCAGTAAAACATGTTGGATTCCCATCACCATAAAAGGCGGAGAGATTAGGGTTGAAGCCAGAATAATAGACTCCATATCCCGCCTGAGGGATCAGATTGTGAAGAACGGTGAGGTGGAGTTGATCACACTCCCGGCAGGTCTTCTTCAAGTCACATGTTTTCCCTTGTTTGTGCAGGCGTGCACACTGCCAGCAATGACGGCCATCTTTGATCCATCTGATTCGTTCTTCTACGGTAAGCTTGCCAAACTCGTTACAGCGGGATAACCAGTGCTCATTCTTGCAGTAAGGACACCACTTCTTGAATGGTTTCTTTCCACTGCCTGTAGAGTTGTCCACACCGGTGTTTCGACTCTCGCCATTTCTTATGGCCGACTGGGTTTGGCTCTTGTCCCTGCTCTCGGTGTGGTAAGTGGAAACGCCACGCCGACGAGGATCGTTGTTGTTCTGGGAGCCAGCTCTGGGATGAAGGCTGTCTCCGAGCTGCATCTTTTTGCGGGCAACGGAGGCAGTTTCTCCCAACCAATGGTTCAGATCGACTAAGGAAAAGGCATGAATCCCCTTCACCGTCATCTGCTTCAGGAAGGCAGTTTGATGCGAGTGTGACAGTCGGCCATACAGAACGCAGGCGGTTGAGTAGGCTCGAAGTTCAGCCTCTCCCTCGGAAGCACTCTCCAATTGGGTGATCAGAGCCGCAACCGCTGAGGCAAATTCACAGGCACTGAGGGTTTTCACAGGCACTGGTGCACCCAAAATGGGCGTGGTCTGAAAGGTCGTCGGTATGGGTCTAGCGCCCAATTGACGACAGGATTGCAAGGTCGCAATCGGATGACCGGAAATGTCCGACGGAAAGGCGGACACGTGCCCAGTTGGCGCCCCAGCGCCATGTGAAAACATGGTCGGTGGTGTGGTCAAGGTGGATGATACACAGGTACCTGCTGTATGAAATGAGTGTGGAAGAAAGTAAGGTTCAGATGACACATACTGGTATGGAAAGGAAGGTACAAACGAACTGCCATGCAGGGGAGGGGTTGGACTGTGCTGAGGCATCGCGGCTGTCAACGGAGGCTGCGTAGTGCTCGGCTGAGTGATAGTAAACGCAATGCTCGGTTGCGGCCCCACAGATGGTAAGGAGTCATGTTCCCCCAAACTGTCTTCTGAAATGAGATCTGAGTCAAGTCTGGCATGAGCAAGATTGATATCGGCGTTCCGCAGTTGCAGTTCAAGTTCGATTTGCCTTGAAAGGTTTTCCTTCATCTTCAGAAGATGTTGCTCCTCATTCAATGCTGAGAGACGAGCCTGCTGGGCCTCCCGTAGCTGGACACTGCGTGAATCATCTTGCAGTGGGCTGGGGAAATCAGATTGGATATCTGCATTTCGTCCTGCTGCATAGGATCGCAGAACTCGGCGAGTGATATTTGGATCAGTATCTATAGTAACGGATGTCTGATGGCTGTCAAGCGCTGTGGTGAAGCTAGGTGTATGCTCGGGATATCACGTCTGGGTCACCAAATGTTATGGATTGGCAGGTTGGGGGTAAAAAATGAACCGGTGGAGACACTGGGTTGATGAGTTCAGGCTTACGCGGGATGCGTAATTGTTTTTCCACTCTTGGCAGTGGGCATATTAGCATAAACGCGCCCCTATTGGTTGGATTTCTCCCGCACGCATGTTGAATTATTCATGACAGTCCAATCCAATAGCTCGAGGTCGAGGAGGGGATGCGCGAGCATGTTAATTCGCTATAAGGCAAAATGTAGCGTGTAGCCGTGGAAACCTTGAGAAATAGCTATACAGTGTGTAAACAGTTTGATGGCCATCGATCATCTTGGTTGGTTCTACGCAGAAGCATGGAAAACCATGGTGGTCTCTTAAGAGTTTAAAGAGCTTTCCGTCAGTATGCAGTATCCCTGTCCAAGTGGATGTACACGTATGTAAACTTGGCTAGTTGGCAAGTTAACTTAAGGAATGGGAGAGGGGATGATGTAATTTAAAGGAAAATGGAAAGAAGGGTGAAGAAGAATAAAATAGAGGAAGGAAAAGGGAAACAATAATAGACACTATACTGAATAAAAGTACCTGGAAAATGGCAAAATAAAGATAACAATTTTGGGCTGAGGATTAACACAGAAATGTAGTGCTAGTAGAGAGAGACAGTAAAATCGTTCAGACCGTACAAAATATCTCTATTCCACGAGTATATATTCGCCATAAAAAAGGTTTTCAATTAGCCTAGTCAAAAGAGGTGAGATAATCCGCGCAGTTGTAATTATAAATTTTGACAATTAACCAAACAATTAACAAACAAAATGAAACTCCGAATATGAAGTCTATTTCAAACCAAAGAACCCGTGAAATATTTGGTGTTGAACAACCTCATCCAGGAATATCAATATGCTATAGAGACGTGCGCTATAGAGACGTTTCTCTTCTCTATAGCAATATCCCCAGTGTACAAAACCTTCCTTTCGAAATATTCCCCCGCAAACCTTCCTAATCCTAGTGTAACCTGAAAATATGACACGCTTAAAGAAAATAAAGAAAATCTGAATTTTGAACTCGCTCTTGGGGATTAACACATACAAAAAAAATACAATCTGAATCGTGTAGGGAGAAGTCGCGAGATAATTCCAGAAATAGAGACAACAAACCAATCTTTTAGATGACTACAAAAAAAAAAAAAAAAGAAGTTTACAAGTCAAGAGATGTTGTGAAAATCCAAGCAGTTGTAATTTGAAGTTGGACAATTAACCAAACAAAATGAAATTTCAAAGATCAAATCTATTTAAAAACCAAAACAACTGTGAAATATTTCATGTGAACCAACTTATTCCAGGAATTTCAATAATCTGACCAGAAAACCTTACAATCCAGAACAAGTAAAATAAACTTTGACCGACCTTAGGAAACAAATCAAAACCTTAAACCAAAAACGACCAAAAATTTAAAAGACTTTAAACCAACGAAACAAAGGAAAACCGAAAGACCAAAAAATAACTACATACAAAAAAAACCAACAACAGTGTTCAAGCAAAGTTACAAATTAAAACCACTCAAGCTTAAACAACCAAGTCTACTGCAGACCAAAACTCTAGGCAGAAATTTATAACGGAAGAAGGAGCGAAAACAAATTTGGTGTGCTCACTTCACTGCCGGTCTGTGGAATGCCAGGGCCAGCATTTAGGACCCACCTCACCAAAACATGGTCTTTGGAAAGAACAAGGGAGTCACTGTTTCTCAAGATTAAATGAGCTGCTTGTCTAAACCCCTGGGGCAGTAAACCATCTCTAAGGAAAAAGTGAATGATGCCATGCAGTAACAGGCAGCAGTATAATTGTGCGTGTAATACGTGCAGTAAAACTTTTTTGACAACTACTGTACACGTAAAAGGATTATATAAAGCACTGCTGTACTGTACATGCAATACATACAGTACAAGTACGCGTACAGCGTGCGTGTACACGTACACCCACATGGACCACGTACGTGTATACTTGGATTGGACTGTCATGAATAATTCAACATGCGTGCGGGAGAAATCCAACCAATAACGGCGCGTTTATGCTAATATGCCCACTGGCAAGAGTGGAAAAACAATTACGCATCCGGGATGGATCTTTAATAATTTCTCATACTGTTCCCGTTCTGATCATTAGGATCATCACTTACATTATTATAATCACTTAATATAATTGAGGAACAATGGCTCTTACCATCCAATGCCGGTTAACTGTTTTTTCCCCCTTAGAATTGCCGGTCCGGTGCTGTCACCAAAACGCTTTACTGACGTTTTACTCGCTCGCTCGCTTGCCAAAGCGCGTCGCGTGGTGGCGCCCTTTATAATCTCGCAGTACCGCTAATTCCTCAACAATCCGATTTCGGAGCGGCAGAGGAACTGGAACGTTGGCCAAATTTTTGGCCGAGTTTGTCCTTGCACTGCTGCACTTGTGCAGAGCAGAGAGTTGAATACTGCTGATTCAAATCGGGCTTGATCAGTTCTCTTCGCCGGAAATTCAACTCGGCGACGGCATGGCCAATTATAGCCATTGAATCAAGCAAAGTGTGTCACCAATGCTTTTCGGTCCAGGGTTTCGTTGTTGCCCATTAGAGCCTCAACGCACGACACAATTGGCACCATTCCTTTCAGTGCTGCTTGTTCAACCTTTTGTAGCTTGATATCCATCGATCTGGTCTTTGATTGCAAAGAATTTCAGATTTCTGGATTGACTCTAGTACAGTCAAGTTCTGGAATGTTGCTAGGTCGCTTGAAACTTTTAGGTTTTTCAGCCCTTATCCTCTGACGGCTTTTTGCGCAGTAGCTTACTGATTACAGCAGCCAGCTTGTCGTCGATCGCACTTCCCACGTCCTCCGTCGAGTAGAACAGTTCCACCATGCTGAGTACCCCGGCAGACGCATTGTCGTCAGCCTTGGGTTTGAGGAGGTCGGTGATGAGCTGGTCCGTCGCAAGTGACTCGTCGCTGGATGAGCTGTCGACCTGGTGGGCGGCCTTCAGGCAATTAGACATAATTGAAACTAATTACTTTGGAAAATTTTTGTGAAACTGTAATACTAATTAAAAAGGGATTTATACAATGCAAATTCTGTTGTAAACCTTCTTGTCCTGGAAAATATCTTAAATTATTATTACGATCTTAAATTATTGAAGATTGCCCTGTCTTCCACAATGATCCGATCCACTTTGAGCATGAGGCCCGAATTAGCTAGTGCATACTCAAGTTAGAAAAGTCCAAGTGTCTATCCTGCGGTTATGGAACTGCATTCTATAATCAACGCCTGTGACACCTCACTGATATTGAACACATCCGTACGGTGGAAGGACCAGTACAATCCCCGTCGCTTGTGCAAGGGACAATTACTTCTTCACTAGATGACCTTAACCTTGGAGGCATTTCAATATCAGGTCAGAATTTATTTTGGAGAGCATCACGGTGACACATTAGAATATACTTTGAGCGTAGAATCGGACGAAAAAAATTGAACTTTGTTGAAATAAATTTGTTTAGAGTAAAAGTAAGTGTTAGAAGCTGATAACATTGGTTATGATTGAACTTAGTGGCGATACATTGATATTAAATTGTGAAGCAAAACGAGCTTGAATAATAAATGATATTTCAAAATTAATGTGATTTGACTGATGATGTTTCAAAACTGATGGAATTTGATTGATGATAAATTGACTTTACCCCCCAAAAATGGTGAATAACGTGGAAGAAACAGTGGACTGAAAATTGAAATAATTTGTAAATTGTGACTGTTAAGACGGGAAATCTGTATTGAATTTGACTGTCAAGAAATGAATAATTATGGTTCAATATACATTCCTGAAAACCGAGGAAATTTCGATTTAATCTAGTAATATTCATAATGAATCTGTAAGATACTGTGAATATCGAAATTACCAAAAAAATGCAAACAAACAATCTGATAAAGATGGCAGGAAATTGCATTTATTTCTGTGATCTACGTCTAACATGATGATGCTACCATGAATTTAAATCATTAAATAAGATATCATTCTAGAAAATCAGATGCATAAAAAAGTATTATCAATATTTCAGCAATGATTTGAAATGTCTTATTCCACTGATGATGCTATAACAACCATGAATTTAAACCACACTGATGATTATCTATTTTCAACGGTTTTTTTTTTTAATAAGAGATCATTCTAGAAAATCAGATGCATACAAAAATATAATCAATATTTCAGGGATGATTTATAATTTCTGATTCTGATTTTTTTTAAGAACTATGATTTAAAACAACACGTATTACTCCTGAAACAGTGTGCCTGAAATTTGGACAAAGCATGTTACATTTTGGATTTAACCAAACACTGTTCCAATCTTTGTTATTATCATCTTGCAAAATGGACAATCACCATTGCTTTCTTCAACAACCTGAGCACATACCATACACATTGAGTGCCCACATGGAATGAGAAATGCTCCCTTAAACCGATCAAAGCAGATGTTGAATATTTGAGACAGACTAGCAGGGTCAACCTGAGGCAGAGCAGGTGACGAAGGTGCAAACGAAGGACTGAAGCCACATGCAGAGGTACTTGGTCCTGACCCATGACTGTGTGCAGTTTGGCCTGTGTTGAGTGGTGACTCTGATGTGGCACTCAAGGACGATTCGCATCTCTGTCTCTGGTAACTGTATGTGGTTTCTCCTGCGTGTTCTAAAGAGGCTTCTTGGACTGCACCTTAAATGTATGATATGCATGATAATAGCTAATACTTATCTTTTAAAATAGAAAACTCACACTATTTTAAGGCAAGGAATCCATATAATGTCTTATGGGCGTCCCGTGACCCGCCGCGGCGCTTGGCGGCGCTTCTTTTCCTTCTATAATCCACCCGGAGGAAGCGGCGCAGTGCGGCGCAAGATCTCAGGCTGCAAATCATTAAAAATCGTCCCATTGTATCCCATGTCATTGTTATGTTAATTTTGGTGCTAGTCTCCAATTCTCGAAGCCCGCCGCGGTCCGCCTTGTTGCACCAGCATGGCCAGCTCAGAAAGTTTATAACAAAAGGAAGATTATCTCAAAGTAAACCGCAAGCTATTATTACACTCCTTGTCCTAGGAGTGTGGCTTTTCGATGTGTGATTTGTCCCCAGCCGACCTTCCCATTATGATTTTATTGTCCCTTGATTATAAAAAACCCAACAAGTAATGCTTATTGTAAATCCTTTAATAATAAACATGAAGATGTCCGGAGAACCCGTGTTTTTATTTTCTTAATTATTGGGAGGTTGGTTTGCTTTTAAGTTTAAAAGTCTTTTTCTGGAAATTGTTTACGGCAAAACTTTCTGAACAAACTGAAGCGACAAGGATTAAATTTCAGTAACACATGATCATTTTAATACACAATTACACGCACAGTTTGCGTCCGGAGAATAACTGTTAAAACATGAATTAAGCTGTTACTTCAAGAAAACACACCATTAATTATTAGATTGAATATATTAAGTTGTAAAACGGAAAATGTACCCAACGAACTTCGATATTGTTTATATTACATGTATTCCAATACTTATTTTACATTATTTTACCATAAGTGTATTATATATAACTGAGCAGTTGGACAATTAAATTAAACCTAAATCCCCAGTTTCGTAGCCAGCTTCCGACATTTTCCATTCACTGCCTCCCGCAGTGACTTCTTGAAATTTTCGTCTCCAGACGTGCTTGGGAATTCTTTCCCAACTTGGCAGAACACAGCCTTGAAAACCCGGTTGTGCTTCAGGGCTTGCTTATGTACAACATTCCCTCCCTTACAAATCACTTCCCCCCATAAAAATTACTTCGAGCCAGATCCTCCTCCGTTAGTACATGTGAAATAAGCTTTAAAACTAGATCCTTAGGACCTGACGATCTCTCAAAAATATCTAAGTAAGACTGTCGGCTGACCTCGTGGGTGGCAACACTTTCGACTCCAATCCGCACTCTCTCCTGAGAAATGCTGACTAGTTTCGGCTCAGGTGCCTTCTTCCTGATACCTAATTGTTCTTTTATCGTAACCAGTTCGCCCTTAATCATGTCAATGTCGGCCTGCTGACTTTCCATTCCGCCCCTCTATCCTTCGTAAGATGCAGCGGCGTAGCTACGGGGGGGCCTGGGGGGGCACGTGCCCCCCCACAAATTCGGCGTGCCCCCCCAGGTGCCCCCCCACAAAAAATCGTGGGTATAGAAAAAAAAAGCGTTATCTGTAGGGTATGATAGCTATAAAGGAAATAAAAACAACTTAACAGCTTTAACTGTTCCAAAATGATATTTTTTACTTTCAGCAAATGTTCCTGAGTTCTTAAAACCCTATACAGTGAAGAAATCTGTGCAACATTTCAGTGTAAAAATGCAATTTTCTTACGCGCTTACGGGAACTTCAAAACAGCCCATCTGCCATTTTGTCTGGTTTGGCTATAGTTAGTCTGGTCCCCAGATTGAATTTCTCCCGCTCAAGAGTGTTGGATTAAAAAGAAATAATGAAGTAATAATATAATGAATAAATTTATCGGAACAATTGCTTCCAAAATAAGGCTCAGATTGCACCAAAGAATATCTAGAACCCCTGAGCTTCCAGGGCCCTTAAGCGGGCCCTGGACCCCGGCCGCAAGTCCTTCGCGCTTATCCATGATTTTCCAGGGAGCGTGGAAATAAAATGCACCAATTCAATAGCGACGGATGCGTTTCACGGCGATCAAAGCTAGCTAATTTTGTCTCCCCCCCCCCCTTTTAAAGCTCTTTTGGAGTCTTTCTGTTTCCCTTTTATTTTATTAGCTTTTCCGCATAGTTGCGGAAAAGCTATACTGTTTGTTAAGATTTTTTTTTTTCTTCTTCTTCTTCTTCTTCTTCTTCTTCCTTTTTTTCCCACGGCCCATAGACTTTGCACACGTTTTATTCTACGGGACTTTTTTGCCATTAAACTTTATTTGACATAGTTCAAAGTTTGTATAGGCATAGTACATACAGCATAGATGTGCCCGCGTGAAAAACGTCAAGATGACGTCATCAGGTGTCATGTGACAGGCTATTTGAATTTAATAATAAAAATCTTTTAAAATCAACAATAAATCAACCGATTGAGATATTAAGTTCATTCTTTCACCAAATATCAATGTTAGGCTAGGTCTTTCTTTGTGACACATTGCTTGACCTCTGTGACCTCTACTTCCGGTCAAACAGGAAGTAGCTCCTCATTTAAAAGTGGTAAGAGCTAGGATCATGATTCTCTCACCAAATAACAAATGTTAGGCAAGGTCTTTCTTTGTGACATATTGTTTGACCTCTGTGACCTCTACTTCCGGTCAAACAGGAAGTAGCTCCTCATTTAAAAGTGGTAAGAGCTAGGATCATGATTCTTTCACCAAATATCAATGTTAGGCAAGGTCTTTCTTTGTGACATATTGTTTGACCGCTATGACCTCTACTTCCGGTCAAACAGGAAGTAGCTCCTCATTTAAAAGTGGTAAGAGCTAGGATCATGAATCTTTCACCAAATAACAATGTTAGGCAAGGTAGATCTTTGTGACATATTATTTGACCTCTGTGACCTCTACTTCCGGTCAAACAGGAAGTAGCTCCTCATTTAAAAGTGGTAGAGCTAGGATCATAATTCTTTCAATGTTAAGGAAGATCTTTGTTTGTGACACATACATATTTAGATCTAATGTTGCATGGATTCATAAATACATTTTTAAACATGGAGCGGAAAAGCTCTATGCTCTGTTGCAGACAGACATAGAATCTCTAGTTTTTTTTTCTGTTTTTGTTTTTTGTTTTTTGGCTTGAAGAAAAGGCTGCCCCACGCCCGCTGGATCTGCCCCCCCGCATTTCTCATATTTTGCAAATCTCCAGTTTTGAAAAAATTCCGGGTGCCCCCCCACAAAATTCCAAGGCCCCCCAGTGCCCCCCTGCTGAAAAAAATCCTAGCTACGCCGCTGGTAAGATGGCAAGGAGCTCCATCTGCAGAGGCGGGGCTTCCGGGTGTGGCCGAGCTTGCTGGTGCGGGGGAGTGGATGGGACCGGTGTCATGCCAAAAGGTGTCTGTTGCCAAATAGTGTCCGCGGAGCATGCGCAGTGAAGCCTGGACACTTTCTGGCATGTATATACATGCCAAATAGTGTCCGCTGCCAAATGTCCGAGCACATGCAGCCCATGCGTACGTACGTAACGTAATGGTATACAAATAATGAATGTTTATGAGTGGAATGGTAAAAATAATATCATGAGGTGACAGATGGACTGTTCCATTTCACGAGGCGAAGCCGAGTGGAATGGAACAGTCCATCTGTCACCGAATGAAATTATTTTTTTCCATTCTACGAATGTGAAACATTCATTATTTGTTTTATATAGCATCTAAGTAGATCTTTGTCATTTGATTTTGATTGGAGGATAACATTTTAAGAGTTAGCGAGACAAAAAAAGCTTAAAATCTTGGCAAACTATATTGCTCTTATTACAGTAACGCGCGTTGCACACCAACGCGTACGCGCGCACGCAGTGACAAATAAATGGAACGCCGCCTGACCAATCACGTATTAGAGTCCCTGGCGTGCAATGGTACAAATCGGATGGCACCAAAAATGCACGGTGGATGGTACAAATTTCTACGGTTGTGACGTAAGCCATGAATTGGTATATTTATCACATATCACGTGACACACAATCCTCCAATCAAATGACAAGGATCTACTAAGGTGCTATATAATGCATTTAGCAGTAGGCCGCGTACGTGGTATATACTTGCGGGAGTTGCAGGGTAGTATTCTCGATCCTTTCTGATTGTTTGTCTTTTTTGAAGGTATTGCAGGGAACCTATAGAGAGGTGTAAAGAATAATACATATTTTGCAGGAAGTTGAAACAGTACAATACGCAAGCTATAAAAAAAAATTACAAGGCACTTTCATGTACAAGCAAAAAATAACGCGACATTGCATGAATTTGTTCACCGTTTTTTCCTTATCTGTATATAAACTACCGCAAAATTCTTAAACTATCTGCCAAGTTTGATGTCAGCCCGATCATTCCTATAACTGCCCAAGTAGATTTCACATGATGATTTTCGTCGATACAAGCCACAACGTGGTCTTTTTTTACGGACTTTGAAAGAAAACTTCGCCCGTCTAAGAGTCAGCCTGACTCAATAGGACGTACGCTAAGTGCGGACACTATTTAGCAAGCTTGCATAATTATGTGATGTCAACGGCGCATAGCCAATCAAATCCCAGTATGCTAATTAGCGGACACTATTTCGCAACGGACACCTTTTTGCATGACACCGGGTCTTGCGGAGTAGGTCTGGGTTGCGGCCGTGGTGGTGTCGGCCCGCCAGGGTCCTCGCTGCCACGTTTGACGAGTGTCAGCAACGGCAAGTCATCGTCGCTGTCCGACTCGTATGGACGTTCAAACCTATATCGTGAAAACAAAAACAAAGCAAAACAAATTTAATGAATTTGTAGTTTAAACGTCAGTCAGGGAGCACTCGCAATTTTGGACAGTAAATATCTAATACTGAAAATTTTGCAATTGACGCCAATTCGTCTAGTGCGAAAAAAGGAATTATCAGCTCTAGTACGGAAATGTCACTTTTTGAGATATTAGTCTTTAGGTTTCGTGCTTCAATAGTTTCAACGTTGTGCGTACAGCAATGCATGGGTAGGCCTACTGTTTTTTTTTACACTGATAATCTGTAGTAAAGTTATGCTATTGCATGGTTATCTAGACTTGGAGTTAGGAGGGCTTGACGGGTAATTCAGCGTTTGAGAAAGATCATGCTAAGATCGAAACGCGACAGGCCCGATCCTAAGCATTACATTTCAATTAAGTAATTTTGGCCGATGAGCAGTTTGCAGCAGTTTATTACTTGTAGTTTTTAAAAGGAAAGGTTTCGTGCTTACCGGTTACATTGCCCATGTCCACGATCCTGGCTTTGTATACGCCTGCCTTGTAGGCCACCTTGACCTCCATGCCAACATGCAGAACGCCCTTAGTCCGTACTCGACAAGTTGGCACGTCTTCTTGCAAGCCAAGCCATTTTGGCACCAACCAATCAATTTTCATGATTGACAGGGCTGTTAAAATGATATGGAGAATTTTCGGAGTGTGTACTTCACTTGACGTCCTTGGACAGAGTGAGGCAATCTTCAGCTCGACGCGTCATCAGTGATCGTTCAGAGTCAGTGAACAAAAAGGAGCTTTGCGGCTTGCCAGGGATGTTGGCGATGCTGGAAAACGCCATGCACTGTCGAGCTCTATGTGGAGACCGCAACCTGGCGGAACGCTATGAGTCCTCTCCCTGTTTGACATGGGTTTGGATCTCTAAAAGATGCCTTTCAGACCGCCGCCCTTTCTATTTATGTTCTAAATACCCCTTTATTTGGCATTTCTGCACCTGCAGATGCACTCTCGATGTAAACACATTTCTGCATTTTGTTTCACGCGGCAAGCATGGCTCTTGTTTCCATCGAAAACCAAGAATGTTACGTCAAGTGGCTTCTAGAAAGTCCCAAAAAACGAAAAAAGACAGCAAAACGTCAACCAAAAGAAACGACTCGCCGTCCGGGACAGCCATCTGTAGCAGATACTTTCCCAACTGTGATCGACACTGCTCGCAATTTCATTGAGAACAACGGGTTCAAGGCACACAGGAGGCGACAGGAGGAAACGGGCAGTTGTGGCTCTACTGTACCACAAATAAAGCAGCACCTGTTTCACAACGTCCCAGAGCTAAAGGAAAAACGGCCAAATCTAGGTAATTAATTTGTTTTTGCATTGCATGCTATTGTATTTTTATGAAACAATGCAGACTTTTTGTGTTCTCCAACTTGGGCATCAAATCAGAAATTGGGCAACACAATACTTGCATTCTTTGGTTTAATTCAGTAAAGGCAATTAGTCATGAATTCCATTTTCAAATGAAAAGATGGGTTTCAGATTTTAATGCACTTCTTGGTATTGCTGGCTTTGATGAAATATGCATACATCCAAAATGGACGTTGAGTTAACTATCTAAATAAAAACGAATAAGTCGAAATGGGCCAATTTGTATTAATCGGGTTATCCCATAGGCCTATACTCCAAAACATGTTTCCTGGGCACACAGTGCAATTATTTTTCAGGTAGACTTATATGTTGATATAACTATATATCTACTACGATATATCTGAAATAACTGTAAAATTACAGGGTCATACTACTGAGCACAATTAAAAATACTGATAATTTGAGTGATCTGAAAATACACTGCTTCATTATTTCAGGCGATCGAACCATTGCACGGTGGATGCAGCCGCCGAACAAGAAGTTCCGGGAATCCTCACGCTACAAGTGCCTCATCGATGCGAGGGTCCCGGCCAAGAAAAACTCGGTGCGGACTGAGAACCCAAACAGTCACTTTTATTCTGCGAGGGTTCGGTAATTGTTAGAGTTAGTTTCGATGTTCAACAGGTCCTCGGTAGTGTACTCCTGCGACAACAAGAACAAGATCCTGCTGGGTGAGACGGTGGCTACTGTTGATCGCCGAATCAAGATTAGCCGTTTTTTCCCCGCTGAAGATTTTCCAGATCTGTCAGACCACGACTTTCCGACACCGGGGTATTACGTCGTCCCCTGTGGCTACTTAAAGATGACTCCTCCAGATCAACCATCGGCTGTAATCAAAGATGACATTGGGCGGGATCAGTACGTGTAAGTATTTCTAAGTAATTTCCCACAATAGTTGGGACTGGTATACAATGTCCATAACTAATTCGGTGGCTTTTATAACTTGGAGTTTCGAATAAGTCGGTCAGTCGGGTTTAAAACACAGTCGTTGTTCTGGATATTCATGTGATCTCTAGTCTTCATCTGTTTAAGAAAAGCCTCCAGACATTCTTGTTCTCCTTTTTCGAGTAATGCATTTTTGTTATTGTGTGTATTCGTTTATATATGTATACATGTATGTATTTATTGTTGCATTTTGAAACCGTAATAACCCAAATAATCTAATAGTTTGGAATTAAATGTTTTAAATCTTAAAATATTTCTTTCCCAATATCTATTCCAGGCTCCCGGCACGATCCAAGGCTACCATAGTCAACCGAAGTCCCCAGAACCCCTGTCACGCATCAACACACGTGACAAGGGGACGTTCACTTCTTGCACCGATTATAGATGGGGGCCCGGACTACAATGTCAACCACACGGTCAAGGAAATTTACTACGGCCGCCTCTTCAAACAGTGCAAGCTGGACGCCCTCATTGTCACTTCTTATTGTCCTGGGCATTCAGCCTTAAATCCAGTGGAGAGGCTATGGGCACCGTGTACTCGGGCACTTACTTCAACCTCAATCCCAGCAGTCCTCCCCGGTGAACAGCAACCTCCAAACAAACAGACCAGTCTAACCCCTGAGCAACGATGGGCAAAGGATCAATCCATATTCAACAACGCAATGGAGAGGGTCAAGCACTACTGGAAAGATGTCCGGTACGCTGGTCATAAGGTCGTCACCATTACCACTCCCAGTGGGTCGAAGGATGCGCCATATGACGACTTTGAGCAAGTACACACCAAAGCATCGTCATCAGCCATGGGGTTGCGGGAGGACAGGGCAATGTATGACCGAATATCAAGAGACACATGGACCGGCGCATTGGCATGGTTATTTTCGCTAAATGCTCCGATCCAGGGTGTCAGCATTGCTCATCCAACCCACCCGTGAATGGTGATATGCTTCGGTATGTACGAAGTTTTCCTACGCCTGTTCCATCAACCGACCACCCGGGTCATTTCATAACCTTCATAGAGGCACTTCAACGCAGCAGGGATCTCCCATGTGAACACATGTCATGCCATTGTTCCAGAAGAAAGCGCTGGGCCGCTACAAGGTGGTAGGGTGTAAATATGCGTTCACGAGCAAGGAGGATACTGAAGAGCATGGGAGGAAAACACACAGATGAAAAATTAATTAAGTAGGCCTACAGCACATTTTTTTTTAAGTATTCGAATGTATTATTGTTTTATATGTAATAGTACCCAGTATAGTTTATAGAGTTTATACTCTTAAAAATCAATCATTTTTATCTGAAAAGACAATGTTAGTTTTTTTTTTAATCATCGGGCACTGCTCAAACCGAGAGAAAAGGGTATGGGTAGAAGCTTAGATGATCGGCTACATTATTTTTCAACTGGTGCATGTCAGCATGGCATCATGTATGTCTACTAGTACTATAATAGATTTATGTTACCTCCTTCCAAGGTTTGAATCCTTCCTCGAACAGATTTGACTACGCTATCCCCGTAGGAGTTGGTGAGAGAGTGAGAGTTTATACTCTTAAAATTAATTATTTGCGGAAAGACAATGTTATTTTTTTTTATAAATTTGCTATCATGTTTGTAATTGAACGTAATTGTACTTCTCCTTCCCAATCCCGCCTCCACTCCACCCCCATAAACCCACTCCCCCAACCCTCTCCACCCCTCACCAACCAACACCAACCCACTGACTTCCCTTGCTTTTATATTGATGTCCCATTTTGTTATCTGTGATTGTACATATCTGTTTCTTATGCTATTGAATCTGACCGAAATAATAATAAAAAAGCCAATAAGCAGATATTTGCTTCGTCTTAATTTTTTTTTTTTTAGATGCATGTTTTTGTCCCGAAGATAATTTATGTATACATAATACAATGCAGTAGGCCTATACAGTTGTTGCCGTCTTTAACCCCTTCGGCGTGGTCACCAATTCCAATCCACTAGCATATCATCTGAGTCTGTGTTTTCCATAAAGGAAAGAAAAAAATATATTATAGTGAATTATTATAATGACGTGGCAATAATGCATCAATATACAGTTTGTAAATGTAGTGCCCACATTTAGGCCGAGTTTGTATACTTTGAAACCCCAGCAGCTTTACTCTAAAGCAAAATTGTCACGTTAATTTTATTTTATTTTTTTACTTCAAGACAAGTTTCCATTGTATTAAAATAAAGTAGTTGTAGTGATACAGTTATTATGTACTTCGCCACACGTGCGTAAGGCCAAGGGAAATCCCCTCGGTGAGAAATTACTACAATACAAAGGATACAAGGGTACCAGTCTGACAAACTGGTGTCCAAGCGGCGGGTCACCGTATACTGGCCCACTGCAATGGCCCCTGGCTGGCCGTAGTGGCTTCTCAACCAGATACTCGCGGTACATGTATGTATTTCGAGCGATGTACCCTTCATCAATGTTGCCCTCGGCCACAAGTACAACAAATTCTTCCTGAGTCCATGCGAAAACATCAAGAAAGCATCATACGAATAGCGATAACCTACCCAGTGTAGTGTTTAACCATGGTTTAACCACAGAGGAACAATTTAGCGTCTTCCTGATCCTTCATGCCCCATACCGGTTTATTTATTGTTGAATAAACACTTCGTGAATATGGTGCCCTGCGCTATTTTGATTATAAACCGCATTGTTGAGTTCAGGTACGCGTCGGGAGTTCAGAAAATAGCATGGTGCTGCTGTGCTAGTGGTACACATATATTCTAAACCCTATTTTGGAGTCAGGGTAGCCTGCCACGTGTGGCCTACCTAAAAAATTTATAGTGGCATAATTTTTTTTCTGAATAATCTTTGATGCTTAAAGCTTGTCATGATTAATTGTAATTCAGTGTATTTTATTTTAGCTGTATTTCTTTTCCTTAGTGAGGTAGCAACTGTACCTTTAAGTTTGGTGTACTTAACCCAGTTTCTTCCAGTAGTGAGTACTTATAGGTGTTTAACAATGGACCAGTAGTCCATTCAGCTATCTACGTGGTGCATGTAGAATCTTTAAGTAGGGCCATAGCTAGTCAAATTAGAAGTATTGTTGTGTACAGGTGGTAGCCAGTACAGTGTAGAAGACTGGTATGCTAATTGTTCCTTAGCCAGGGTATACTTAAGCTTGGGCGTGCCCCAGGCCAGAGTGCTCTCCAGACACCAGAGGTGTAACACGTATGCTCTTCTGCCAGTTGCCATTGAGACTGCGTTTAGAAGCCATTTTCAGGCCTTGAGTGCCTTAGCTGTGTGCTTGCTGTGTGCAAAACCTGCTGTGTGCAATTTGCTGTGTGCAAATTATTTAGGTGATTTCTGTGTGTTAATCACCTCGCTGTGTGCGAACCGGCTTCGTGTTGCTGTGTGCAACGCAGTTGAATTCTGTGTGAATTCGAGCCATTTTGGGCTCCCCTCAGTGGAGAAGTTTGAAACCAGGCAACGGGCGGAGACGAGACGCAAGGTCAACCGAGACGAACCTAGCTGTAAGTTGAGATTTGAATTGTGAATTTTGATTTATTAGAATGTACGTGATTTAAGACACGTTCATTATGACTTTGATATTGAATTCATGTTTGCTCAAACTGTATAATTATTTGATGTAGAGCGACTCAAAGATGACTAAACTATGATTCACTGTTTGCATGAAATTGGACATTGTTGCACGAGTTATGGGGTTTGCTATGATTGTTGATTTGTAAGATGACCTGATGTTTCATTATAACTTATAGATTGTCTATTCGAGAAACGTCCTCATGCAACATGTAATGATTGATTGATTGATTGAGAAACAATGTGTTTATTGAATGTAGTGTAATAACTGATAATTGACAAGATGTGCTAGAACCATTTAATAGGCTAAGCCTGCTGTTAGGATTGTGATTTTATTTGTTGGGGATATCTTATTTTAATGTTTAGATGGCCAACCATTTGGGGCAGAGAACTGTGTGGGTGCTGCCTTAGAGGACCAACCACTTTCGGTCGGCTCCATCAAGAGGACAGAGGCTGCCCAGGGGATACGGTGCACTTCGACGGGCCTACCCGTGTTAAGATCGTTTTGAGATATGTCCTCCTTGCTTATTTATTTATTCTGTTGTATATATCTTCATGCTAATTTCTTCTTTTTTCGTCTCTCCCGCGGTGACGTATCCAGCCAATGACAATCCTGTCAAACTCCCGCGTACCTTTCCATCGTGACCGGTTGCATAGGACGCGCTTTCCGTTGCTATACCTTACGTAATTTCACCGGCCATGGTTATTGTTAAAGTAATTTGTGTATTTTGTTCGCGTTTGACACTTAATGTCTTCCTTTTCTGTTGCCTTGTAAATATTCATAAGTTGTCTCTGTGTGATTTTGTAATTTGGATGTGAGAATGTTTGAGTGAGAGAGAACGTTTTTGATCGTCAGAGTGTGAGGGTGTAATTTGCCGAATTCCTGAGAGTGACCGGTGCACCAACTTCCTGGGTCCCTGATTCAGCAGCGGACGATCGACCGGTGAATCCTGTCCCGGTGCGATCCATGATCGTCACATTTATATGCCTATCGGCAAAAATCTTCGATCACCCAAAACCGGTCCCGTTTTACTTTCGAGCAACAGTCAGCCCCGACACACCTTTGAAGTTCATTTCATTTCACGATAACCGTAAGTTTGTATTTTTTGTGACGTTTTCTGTAAGAAACCTGTTTGATACATAGTGCTGTTATCCTAATATAATGTTGATTGATCCGTGCTAAAGTTTGATTATAGACTTGATCGCTTATCTGAACGATGGAAGCTTAGTTATTCTTAATGTTTGAAGATTGATTGTCTCTTGTTTTGCATTAATCGATTGCTAAACCGACTGAAGCGAGTCTAGATATAGAGTTGACGAAAAGACTGAACATAGTAATGTACATACATTTGAAGTAGGCGTTTACACTCAAAACTTGATATATGGTGTAATTCTATTTAATCAACCTATTGTAGACAAGCAAACTGTATATATTTTGTTAAAACTTTTAATTATATAGATGGCCCCATCCTTGGGTTGAGAGAGCCTGTGCTTGACGGCCCGACCACTGTATCCTCCCGTCCTGGGCGTCGGATGTCGGGTATCCCCTGTCCCTGAGAGCGAACTACCAGGCGGCCCCATCATTGTCCTTGGCGGACATCGTCGCCGGTAAACACAATTGACACCACATTCGTGGGACTCTCACGTGACCACTGCGGGCGCCAAACTGCCAAACTGAAGAACATTAGCCTGTGCAGTCTTTCTTGTCACCTAATTTGTGTCTGGCCTTAGGGCCTTAATTCTTTAAGTAACTCATAAAAGGACATCCAATTTGTAACTGTCTTAATTGTATTATAATTTGTAAATATAAGAGTTTATTGAAAGTGAAACCTGTTCTCTGGAGTTTCATTATTTATTTGAGTTCATTGTTGAATCCGGAGTCAACACCCTCCCCTTTTTTAGACCAAAAATAGATAATATTTAGCTGCTTGTGGTTTGGGGACATTGGTGCTGACATTTTTGGGGGCTTGTCCGGGAGAATAGATAGTTTTTTTTTAATGATTTAAGGATTATTTTTACAAGTCTGTTTTAAAGACTCGAAATCGTACAGCCTACTTGTTTTGAGAAGTCACGGACCTACTTAGTTTAAAGTTTATTGTTATAATTTGTATGCTACTCAATCAATGCTATGTGGCAAGTGTTAATAACATTTTGTATAGTTGCTCTTTGTCCACAGGTTGACTGTTGCATCCCCTTCCCCCTTTGTTTTTCGCTATCATCTGCCCAATCAGAGTCCTTGTGTAAGGTGGTGCTGGTGTGTAAAATGGATGGAAGTGAGTTAGAAGCTTTGACTACTCTTGGCCGAAATTGCGGTCTTGAGGGACAGAGTTTGCTCGAATTTGTGTGTTCGGAAAGGGAGAAATTGAGTAAAGATAAGGAAAGGCAAGCACGCGACGAACGCGCTTATCAATTAGAACTCCGTAGACAGGAACTTGCTAAGACGCAATTACAAGTCAAATTAGAAACCGCAAAACGCACAGGTAGCGTAAGCAGCGATGAAGGTAACTCATCATCTCGATTCAAAGCCCGTGCACCCAAACTCCCGTCATTCGATGAATCACACGACGATCTGGACGCGTATTTACAAAGGTACGAGCGATACGCAGTTTCACAAGAATGGGTTAAGGATGACTGGGCAATAAACCTGAGTGCATTGCTCAAGGGAAAAGCCCTGGAAGTTTATTCGCGACTCTCACTGAACGATGTTTCAAACTATGATTCTCTTAAGGAAGCACTGTTAAAGCGATTTCATTTAACCGAAGATGGGTTTCGCGCTAATTTCCGTACGGCTAAGCCTGATGTCGGTGAGACGTTTCCTCAATTCGCAGTAAGGTTGGACAATATTCTTGAACGATGGGTTGATATGGCTAAGATTGATAAGGGCTATGGTGGATTGAAAGACTTAATTCTCAGAGAACAGTTCCTAAATAGCTGCGATGCTGAGCTAAGTACTTTCCTCAAGGAACGTAAACCAACAAGTTTTGCAGACCTTGCGCGTTATGCAGAACAATATTCTGAAGCTCATGGCGGAATCGGAACTCGTTTAGTTCGGAAGCAAGCTGCGATGAATACCGCGCAGCGACACCAATACTCTCCTTATCAACAGCAGCAGCAAAACCGATCACAGCCGCCACGTAATCACCCAACTGCAACGGCACACCGTTTTGATAGGCCAGGTCCGCCTAATGCGCCTCGTCAACAGAACACAAACTGGTCAACGCCGTCGCAACAAAGAACCTGCTATCTGTGTCATCGTCCTGGTCATTTTGCCCGTGATTGCCCTAACAAAAACTCGCGCCTAGCGAAAGTCGCTAATGCAATTACCTCGGCTTTGGTTGAAGTATTAATAGACGACAGTAACACAGAACCTAGTGCTGACGCGAGCCTCACACAATCTGATGATTACCCGCATGATAATGTGACTACACCTGAAGCATCATCGCACAGCGAAACAATTGCATGCATGATCACTACCTCGTCTCCGACTTACCCTGCGCTTTCTGAGTGTTGCATCCAAAACGGGTCAGTCAAACTTGAATGTGGGCACGAACTACCAATTATGAGCGCGTTGTGTAGAAGTACAGATGTTCGCGGCATGCCGGTAACTAAGGGTATGATAAACGGCAAACACGCAACGGTACTCCGCGACAGTGGCTGTAGTGGCGTCGTCGTCCGCGCAGATCTAGTCCTCCCTGAACAGTACACCGGCGAGAAAAAGTCGTGCGTATTAGTAGACGGAACAGTAAGGACTACACCGGTTGCTCTTGTAAACCTTGATTCACCATACTTCATCGGTCAAGTCGAAGCATTGTGTATGGCTAATCCGGTATATGACATTATTCTGGGTAACATTGAAGGAGCTAAGAATCCTGCAGAACCCAATTTAGATTGGAACCGTGGTCAAACTTCTGATCACGCAAAACACAGTTGCGACAAAATAGAGGCTTGTGGTGTTCAAACCAGATCTCAAAAACTTGCTGAAGGCAAACCTTTAAGAAAACTTAAAGTGCCTGATGGCCTTCCGGATGTTGAGAAACCAGACATCCAGAAAGCTCAAGAGATTGACCCTACTTTGAGTCGAATCAGAGAACTCGTCAAAAATAGTGATGAGAAGTGCACCAGATTTGGAACCTCTCGTTTCTTGTTTCGAGATGGACTTATCTTTCGTGAATTTCACTCACCGAGGTACGAGCATGACGAAACAATTTTTCAGCTTGTTGTTCCTCAAAAATTCAGAACTCATGTAATGAAGTTAGCCCACGAATCCATACTTGGTGGACATCAAGGAGCCAAGAAAACATCTGACAAGGTGTTAAGTAACTTTTTCTGGCCAGGTGTGCATGCTGAAATTATAAGATATTGTAGGTCGTGCGATATTTGTCAGAGGACAGTCACAAAGGGTAGAGTTGCGAAAGTGCCATTAGGTAAAATGCCCATCATAGACACACCGTTTAAGAGAATTGCAATCGATTTAGTCGGCCCAATTCATCCGGTTACGTGCAGCGGAAATCGCTATATTCTTACTTTAGTGGACTATGCGTCACGGTACCCAGAAGCTATTGCTTTACCTGGCATTGATACACCTAGGGTAGCAGAAGCTATGGTCGACGTATTTTCGCGAGTCGGAGTTCCTAACGAAATACTCACAGATCAAGGATCTCAATTTACATCTCAACTAATGAAAGAAATCAGTAGACTTCTATCAATTAAGCAGCTTACCACTACTCCATATCATCCTAGTTGCAATGGCCTTGTTGAGCGATTCAATGGCACCCTCAAGCAGATGCTAAAACGCCTATGTGCAGACCGTCCGCGCGACTGGGATAGATATCTAGCACCGCTCTTGTTTGCTTACCGCGAAACACCTCAAGCCAGCCTCGGATTTTCACCGTTCGAATTGATATATGGTAGATCAGTCCGTGGTCCCATGACCATACTTAAGGAACTTTGGACCGGTACGGTAGAAAACCCAGAAATAAAGACCACGTATCAATACGTACTTGAACTACGCGACCGTCTCGAGAATACATGCGAACTTGCACACCAAGAGCTCCGTAAAGCTTCAGAGACTGCCAAGCATTATTACAACCGCAAAACTAGACAAAGAACCTTCAAGATAGGCGACTACGTGCTCATACTACTACCCACTGATAGAAACAAACTCCTACTCCAGTGGAAGGGTCCTTTCCGCGTACTAGAGAAAGTCGGCAGCGTAGATTATCGGCTCGACTTGAACGGCAAGTCGAAAACGTTCCACGCGAATCTACTCAAGCAGTACATTACAAGATCAGAGAACTGCAACGCTGAAGCGCCCGTGATTAAAACCAAAACGAATTCCACCTTAATCGAGAGCGCAAGCGTATCGATCATCGAATGCGAAGATCCCCTAGCTGAATCTGAACTCGGTATCGATTCCATCATGACCGATAACGAAGACGTCATTGCGCTACCATCGTTGAAACCTAAAGAGACAGTTGCCGATATCAAAATAAGTGACAGTTTAGACTTTAATCAAACTAGCCAAGTGAAACGAATCCTTTGTAATCACCGCGATGTGCTAACTGATTTGCCAGGCGAAACTAACCTAGGGCAACATGACATCATCTTAAGCACCGCTGACCCTATTCGAAGTAAACAATATCCGTTGCCATTTGCGCTTAGAGAAACCATAAAGACTGAAGTAGAAGACATGCTAAAAATGGGCATTATCGAACCATCCAACTCACCTTACGCGTCGCCAACCGTACTTGTTAAAAAGAAAGATGGAACGAATAGGTTTTGTATTGATTTCCGAATGATCAACAAAGTGACCGTATTCGATGCAGAACCCATGCCTAATCAAGACGAAATCTTCGCGAAGCTGTCGCAAGACCACTACTTTTCGAAACTCGATTTATCGAAGGGATACTGGCAAATCCCTGTAAGCAATAAAGATAAGGCCAAAACTGCCTTCCTTTCACCCAGTGGGTTATATCAGTTCAAGACAATGCCTTTTGGTCTGGTAAATGCGCCGGCAACTTTCACGCGAATTATGCGTAAATTACTTCACGGAATGGAGAATATAGAAAATTTCATAGATGATATTCTTATCCACACTCCCACCTGGGAAAAACACATGCAAACGCTTAAAGAACTGCTTTTTCGACTGCGTAATGCGCACTTAACTGCCAAACCTAGTAAATGTGCGATAGGAATGGAAAAGGTTGAATTCCTAGGGCATGTCATAGGACAGGGCCAACTGACACCGCAGCAAGAAAAGGTTGATAAAATCAAATCAGCAGCGTTACCTGAAACCAAGAAACAGCTCAGATCCTTCCTCGGCCTTAGCGGATACTACAGAAAATTCATACCGAATTATGCCGCAATTGCCGCCCCACTTACAGATAAAACTAGGAACGTCGAGGCAAACAGAATTGAATGGACACCGAGCGCAACGCAAGCGTTTAATACATTGAGGTCAACACTATGCAATCCGCCCATACTACACCTGCCCAATTGCGAACAGCCATTTGTTCTTAGAACCGATGCATCCGAACTTGGCATTGGCGCAGTTTTGATGCAAGAACGCGACGGCCACACGTTTCCTATAGCATATGCAAGTCGGAAACTCCTTAACCGCGAACGCGCATACTCCGTCATCGAGAAAGAATGTCTCGCGTTGATATATGGAGTACACAAATTTCAGCCGTATTTATATGGGCAGCCATTCATACTTGAAACCGACCATCAGCCTCTCATCTACATGAACAAATCTAAGGTAGCAAACGCACGAATTATGAGATGGGCGCTCGCACTTCAGCCATATCGAATTCAACTCCGCGCAATCAAAGGGTCTGACAATGTTGGAGCGGATTTCCTTAGTAGGAACTTGTAAATAGAAGTTGTTTAGAGATAAATGTGATACATTTACTTTTAAAAGGGGAGTAAAATGTTAAGATCGTTTTGAGATATGTCCTCCTTGCTTATTTATTTATTCTGTTGTATATATCTTCATGCTAATTTCTTCTTTTTTCGTCTCTCCCGCGGTGACGTATCCAGCCAATGACAATCCTGTCAAACTCCCGCGTACCTTTCCATCGTGACCGGTTGCATAGGACGCGCTTTCCGTTGCTATACCTTACGTAATTTCACCGGCCATGGTTATTGTTAAAGTAATTTGTGTATTTTGTTCGCGTTTGACACTTAATGTCTTCCTTTTCTGTTGCCTTGTAAATATTCATAAGTTGTCTCTGTGTGATTTTGTAATTTGGATGTGAGAATGTTTGAGTGAGAGAGAACGTTTTTGATCGTCAGAGTGTGAGGGTGTAATTTGCCGAATTCCTGAGAGTGACCGGTGCACCAACTTCCTGGGTCCCTGATTCAGCAGCGGACGATCGACCGGTGAATCCTGTCCCGGTGCGATCCATGATCGTCACATTTATATGCCTATCGGCAAAAATCTTCGATCACCCAAAACCGGTCCCGTTTTACTTTCGAGCAACAGTCAGCCCCGACACACCTTTGAAGTTCATTTCATTTCACGATAACCGTAAGTTTGTATTTTTTGTGACGTTTTCTGTAAGAAACCTGTTTGATACATAGTGCTGTTATCCTAATATAATGTTGATTGATCCGTGCTAAAGTTTGATTATAGACTTGATCGCTTATCTGAACGATGGAAGCTTAGTTATTCTTAATGTTTGAAGATTGATTGTCTCTTGTTTTGCATTAATCGATTGCTAAACCGACTGAAGCGAGTCTAGATATAGAGTTGACGAAAAGACTGAACATAGTAATGTACATACATTTGAAGTAGGCGTTTACACTCAAAACTTGATATATGGTGTAATTCTATTTAATCAACCTATTGTAGACAAGCAAACTGTATATATTTTGTTAAAACTTTTAATTATATAGATGGCCCCATCCTTGGGTTGAGAGAGCCTGTGCTTGACGGCCCGACCACTGTATCCTCCCGTCCTGGGCGTCGGATGTCGGGTATCCCCTGTCCCTGAGAGCGAACTACCAGGCGGCCCCATCATTGTCCTTGGCGGACATCGTCGCCGGTAAACACAATTGACACCACATTCGTGGGACTCTCACGTGACCACTGCGGGCGCCAAACTGCCAAACTGAAGAACATTAGCCTGTGCAGTCTTTCTTGTCACCTAATTTGTGTCTGGCCTTAGGGCCTTAATTCTTTAAGTAACTCATAAAAGGACATCCAATTTGTAACTGTCTTAATTGTATTATAATTTGTAAATATAAGAGTTTATTGAAAGTGAAACCTGTTCTCTGGAGTTTCATTATTTATTTGAGTTCATTGTTGAATCCGGAGTCAACACCCTCCCCTTTTTTAGACCAAAAATAGATAATATTTAGCTGCTTGTGGTTTGGGGACATTGGTGCTGACAACCCGACAGGCTATCCCAGAGATTCAAGAACATTTGTTCCAAGAACATTCCGAGGTTTGAAGCCCTAGCGGCTAAACCCAAACTGATTCATTACTTTACTTAAACTTGATTCAAGCGGCACTGAGTGTGCGAATCTTAATATTGCTTGTTTATGTATTATGAATGTGTATATAATAGTGACTTAGCATTGACTTGAAATTCTGCGTATTTTCACATCAGCAACCTGAAGGTTTCAGGTTTCCTTTATTGTATTTTGGGGCGACCCAGTTGAATGTCGCACCCCGGTTTCAAGAGAGACCAATTCACATTTTGGTGAAATTCAAACCAAGTGCTTGAAAGTGTCAATTTGGATACATAGTAATTTTCAGGATAAATCTGACCAAATTACTGAGTTGTGAACGATTTGATTAATTGCTTAAATACCGTGGGGTTTTAAACGAATCACTATACTTGACCGAGTCAAATACTGTGTTCATGTAATTTGATATGATGGAATTAAGTTTTAAATAATTTGTGTTTGATATGGCCTGACTGAGGCCCAAGCTGTGATTTTGAGTGAAAGATAAAGTTGTAAATAATAATACCTTGAAACAGAAACTGTTTGTAACGTGTTTTATTATAAGGTGATGTCCTATGTCCGGCTTTGAGAGGCAAAACTGCCAAGAGCCGTGACATTTTTGGGGGCTTGTCCGGGAGATATAAAAAAAAAGGACATCACTATTAGCAATTGACAAAAGAAGTTGCTAATCCAAAATCATTTTGAACTACATTGTCTAATTAGATACCGTTTATAATGATCATGGATTCTGTTTCCCTGTATTTGCTTGTGTATATTGAAATTGTGTATTTGATAATAACTTAACCTATTGCCGTGAGTTGCGGTTATGATCTTTTGTATCCTCCCCAGGTCTGGTTTCAAACTTCTCCACCACCTGCTTTGCTGCGTCGCAATCGTCGCGATCATGAGCGCCATGCTGAGCATTAAGGAACTGACGGACTTGGGCAAGAAGTCCTTTGAGCTAACCGGCGAGAAGTTGCTGGAATTTGTGCAGTCTGAAAGGGACAGACAGGAAAAACGAGAGTCTGACCTGTGGCACCGTGAAGCTGAGGATAGAAAGGAAAAGGAACATGCAGCTAGTGAGAGCAGGGAACACCAGATTCAGATTCAGAGACAGGAAAGGGATCTCTTAGATATGAGGCTAAAGGTAGCAGAACACAAAGTAAGTGTAGGTAGTGTAGATGTAGGTCATGCTGATAACCATAAGTTTAGGGCTCGTGCACCCAAGTTACCTCCTTTTGATGACACCAAGGATGATGTTGATGCTTATCTTCAACGATTCGAGAGGTATGCTCTTAGCCAGGATTGGCCGAAACCTGATTGGGCCATTAACCTTAGCGCACTTTTAAAGGGTAAGGCTCTAGATGTGTACTCGAGGCTAGACATAGATGAAGCTAACGACTACCAGGAACTTAAGTCAGCACTATTGAAGAGGTATAGGTTGACAGAAGATGGTTTCAGGCGTAGGTTCCGTTCAGCTAGACCCGAACCAGGTGAGACTCCATCCCAGTTTGCAGTTAGACTAAGTAATCTTGTTACTCGCTGGATAGATTTAGCTTCCATTGATAAATCTTACAAAGGCCTTGTTGATTTACTACTTCGTGAACAGTACATTAATGGTTGTAATAGGGAACTTAGCATTTTCCTCAAGGAGAGGAAGCCAAACAGCATCAATGAGATGGCACGGCTAGCAGAGCAGTACTCTGAAGCCCATGCAGGTCTCTTTGGAGCTCAGAGGCTACAGAACTCTAGGCCACCTCAGCACCAACAATCTGCTTCAGGTAATAGAAGTCAGGCTGATAGTGCAGGTAGTAAGAGTAGCCATAGACCCACTCAGAGTGGAACTAGCTCGAATAGTTCTTCGTTTCCGCCTAGGAAGTGCTATGCTTGTGGTAAACTAGGACACATTGCTAAGAACTGTAGGAGTAGTTATACGAATGTGGCGGCTATGGTGGATGATGATCCTTCCGAAAAGCCATCGGATCTGACACCGGCAGGGAAAGCAAGTCACACTAGCTCTCAAGTATCTGGTCAAGAGGCTCAGTGTTGTAATTGTAGGAGACAGTGTAGTAAGGTACCCCAACCAGCAGAGACCGTAGCATGTATGGTTACACCACCTCAGGGGTTAGGTACGTGTTGTGTAAAAAGGGATCATATCAGGCTAGATTGTGGTCATGAGTATCCGCTCATGAGTGCAGCATGTAGGGAACCCATCACAAAGGGAATGCCTGTAGTGATAGGATTAATAGGGGATAAGGCAGTTACAGTTTTAAGGGATAGTGGCTGTAGTGGAGTTGTAGTTAGGCAGGACCTTGTACCACCTAAATGTTTTACTGGTCAGGTTAGAATTTGTGTTTTAATTGATGGGACAATTAAGAAAGCACCAGTAGCGAATGTATTTGTCAACACCCCATTCTATGTTGGTCAGACAGAAGCTCTATGTATGCAAACCACCTTGTATGATGTCATAATAGGGAACATCAACGGAGCCAGAGCACCTGGAGATCCAGACCCCAAGTGGCAGTCCCCACTAACGCATCAAGCACCACAGCAGGACACCCACCAAGGTCAAGCAGTCCAGACACGATCTCAAGTTCGAGCCATGGAGAAACCACTCAAGAAGCTCAAGGTGCCAGAGGCTATACCAGACATAGGACCAGAAGAACTCATGGAAGCGCAGCGAAACGACCCCAGTTTACATCGTCTTCGTCAAATAGCGTCAGATGGACAGACCGCATTTACAGCTGGAGGATCAAGGTTCATTGAGTCCAAAGGCTTAATGTATCGTGAGTTTCGTTCTCCTCAGATTGAACATGGCAATGTCTTTCGACAACTTGTTGTACCCAAGGAACACCGAAAGCATGTGATGAAGATCGCACACGAGTCAAGCCTAGGATCAAGGCATCAAGAGGACAATGGACAAGATCACCACCAACTTCTATTGGCCAGGAATCAACGCAGATGTGAAGAGATTCTGTAAGTCATGTGACACTTGTCAACGGACAGTACACAAGGGACGAGTAAGGAAAGCCCCGCTGGGAAGCATGCCATTGATCGAGATACCATTTGAACGGGTTGCTATAGACATCGTTGGACCCATTAAGCCAGCAACAGAGAGAGGGCATCGTTTTATACTTACCTGTGTCGACTATGCTACGAGATATCCAGAGGCAGTTCCATTAGTCAGCATTGAGACAACGCGAGTTGCAGAGGCCATGGTAAATATATTCAGCAGAGTAGGAATTCCCCGCGAGATCCTCACTGACCAGGGTTCGCAGTTTACTTCAGGATTGATGAAGGAAGTCAGCCGCCTTCTATCCATTCGGCAACTAACAACCACACCATATCACCCCGCATGTAATGGGTTGGTAGAAAGATACAATGGGACACTCAAACAGATGTTGAAGCGAATGTGTTCAGAGAAACCAAGGGATTGGTACCGTTACATTAATCCATTGCTATTCGCTTACAGAGAGGTTCCTCAAGCCAGTCTAGGGTTCTCACCATTTGAATTGTTGTACGGCAGAGCTGTTCGCGGACCCATGACGATCCTTAGAGAACTATGGTCAGGTGAAGTGGAAACGCCAGAGGTCAGAACGACGTACCAGTACGTTCTAGACTTGAGAGACAGACTTGAAGCAACATGCAAGATGTCTCAAGAATCACTGAGAAACTCATCCGAGAGAACACGGAAGTACTACAATCGAAGGAGCAGTCATAGAAACATCAAAGCTGGAGACAAGGTACTACTTCTCCTTCCCACAGATCACAACAAACTTCTTATGCAATGGAAGGGACCGTTCAATGTTCTAGAAAAGCGGGGGACAGTTGACTACCACATACAGATGGGAGGAGGAACCAAAACTTTCCACATCAACATGCTGAAGAAATACATCGAAAGGGACGATCAGAAGCATTCTCCTTCAGACAGTGATCCAGGCAAAGGCTGTGGATTGATTGAATGTGTTGCTACTGCAGTCATCCAAGATGAGGACACGGATGGAGATGAGCCATCTCAAATGACTGAAGAAATTGAACTTCCAGTGGTACTCAGCAAGGAATCCATCAAAGATGTGCAGATCAACGATGATGTATCCAGAGAACAACAGCAACAGTTAAGGCGAGTTTTACAAAACTACACAGACATACTGACGGATGTACCAGGAATGACGAATTTGGGTGAGCATGAAATCAACTTGATATCCGAACAACCCCTCCGGATGAAGCCATATCCACTCCCGCATGCTCTACGAGAAACTGTTAAGACTGAACTTCAAAGCATGCTGAACATGAACATCATAGAGAGATCGGATTCACCTTATTCTAGTCCTGTGGTGTTAGTATCAAAGAAAGACGGCAGTACCCGATTCTGCATAGACTTTCGACGGTTAAACAAGCTTACCATTTTCAACGCTGAACCGATGCCGAACTCAGAAGAAATCTTCGTCAAACTAGCCAAAGACAACTTCTTCACGAAAATTGACCTCAGCAAGGGGTATTGGCAGATCCCAGTTAAGCAGACAGATAGACCCAAGACAGCCTTCGCAACGCCCGACGGGCTGTACCAGTTTCGAATGATGCCGTTTGGTCTCATCAATGCTCCTGCAACATTCAGTCGACTTATGCGGGTTTTATTACACGACATCGACCACGTCGACAACTACATCGACGACATCTTAATCCACACACCAAGCTTTGAAGAGCACGTAGAGACACTCAACAAAGTCTTCAGACGCTTGAGAAAAGCCAAACTGACAGCACGACCAAGCAAGTGCATGATCTGTTACGAGAAATTGGAATTCCTTGGACACATTGTTGGTAAAGGGGAGTTGGCTCCACATCAGGATAAGCTAGAGAAGATCCAGAATGCAGATTTTGCTGCTATTGCTTGTCCTTTGACTGACAAGACAAAGAGCAAGGAACCAAACAAGATACAGTGGAGTGACGTCCTAGAACTGGCATTTCGAACACTCAAAGACAAACTCACGAGTTCACCGATCCTGCATCTACCAGATATAGAGAAGCCATTCACCCTCAGAACTGATGCGTCTAGCACTGGTTTAGGTGCTGTTCTCCTTCAAGAGCACGACGACAAAGCTCACCCTGTCGCCTATGCAAGTAAGAAGCTACTGCCGAGAGAGGTCAACTACTCGGTCATGGAACGAGAATGTCTCGCAGTCGTGTGGGCCATTAAGAAGTTTCAGCGATATCTCTATGGGAGAGAATTCACGCTGCAGACTGACCACGAACCGCTAGCTTACATGCAGAAGGCAAAAGTTGTAAATAGTAGGATTATGAGATGGGCGTTGTCCTTGCAACCCTACAGCATCAGGATTGAAGCTATCAAGGGTTCAGAAAACGTCGGGGCAGACTATCTCAGCAGGAGTTGTACATAGAACGAAATGTGGTACATTTCGCTTAAGGAGGGGGTGAAATGTCATGATTAATTGTAATTCAGTGTATTTTATTTTAGCTGTATTTCTTTTCCTTAGTGAGGTAGCAACTGTACCTTTAAGTTTGGTGTACTTAACCCAGTTTCTTCCAGTAGTGAGTACTTATAGGTGTTTAACAATGGACCAGTAGTCCATTCAGCTATCTACGTGGTGCATGTAGAATCTTTAAGTAGGGCCATAGCTAGTCAAATTAGAAGTATTGTTGTGTACAGGTGGTAGCCAGTACAGTGTAGAAGACTGGTATGCTAATTGTTCCTTAGCCAGGGTATACTTAAGCTTGGGCGTGCCCCAGGCCAGAGTGCTCTCCAGACACCAGAGGTGTAACACGTATGCTCTTCTGCCAGTTGCCATTGAGACTGCGTTAAGAAGCCATTTTCAGGCCTTGAGTGCCTTAGCTGTGTGCTAGCTGTGTGCTTGCTGTGTGCAAAACCTGCTGTGTGCAAATTATTTAGGTGATTTCTGTGTGTTAATCACCTCGCTGTGTGCGAACCGGCTTCGTGTTGCTGTGTGCAACGCAGTTGAATTCTGTGTGAATTCGAGCCATTTTGGGCTCCCCTCGGTGGAGAAGTTTGAAACCAGGCAACGGGCGGAGACGCAAGGTCAACCGAGACGAACCTAGCTGTAAGTTGAGATTTGAATTGTGAATTTTGATTTATTAGAATGTACGTGATTTAAGACACGTTCATTATGACTTTGATATTGAATTCATGTTTGCTCAAACTGTATAATTATTTGATGTAGAGCGACTCAAAGATGACTAAACTATGATTCACTGTTTGCATGAAATTGGACATTGTTGCACGAGATATGGGGTTTGCTATGATTGTTGATTTGTAAGATGACCTGATGTTTCATTATAACTTATAGATTGTCTATTCGAGAAACGTCCTCATGCAACATGTAATGATTGATTGATTGATTGAGAAACAATGTGTTTATTGAATGTAGTGTAATAACTGATAATTGACAAGATGTGCTAGAACCATTTAATAGGCTAAGCCTGCTGTTAGGATTGTGATTTTATTTGTTGGGGATATCTTATTTTAATGTTTAGATGGCCAACCATTTGGGGCAGATAACTGTGTGGGTGCTGCCTTAGAGGACCAACCACTTTCGGTCGGCTCCATCCAGAGGACAAAGGCTGCCCAGGGGATACGGTGCACTTCGACGGGCCTACCCGACAGGCTATCCCAGAGATTCAAGAACATTTGTTCCAAGAACATTCCGAGGTTTGAAGCCCTAGCGGCTAAACCCAAACTGATTCATTACTTTACTTGAACTTGATTCAAGCGGCACTGAGTGTGCGAATCTTAATATTGCTTGTTTATGTATTATGAATGTGTATATAATAGTGACTTAGCATTGACTTGAAATTCTGCGTATTTTCACATCAGCAACCTGAAGGTTTCAGGTTTCCTTTATTGTATTTTGGGGCGACCCAGTTGAATGTCGCACCCCGGTTTCAAGAGAGACCAATTCACATTTTGGTGAAATTCAAACCAAGTGCTTGAAAGTATCAATTTGGATACATAGTAATTTTCAGGATAAATCTGACCAAATTACTGAGTTGTGAACGATTTGATTAATTGCTTAAATACCGTGGGGTTTTAAACGAATTACTATACTTGACCGAGTCAAATACTGTGTTTATGTAATTTGATATGATGGAATTAAGTTTTAAATAATTTGTGTTTGATATGGCCTGACTGAGGCCCAAGCTGTGATTTTGAGTGAAAGATAAAGTTGTAAATAATAATACCTTGAAACAGAAACTGTTTGTAACGTGTTTTATTATAAGGTGATGTCCTATGTCCGGCTTTGAGAGGCAAAACTGCCAAGAGCCGTGACAAAGCTGGACTCCAACGATTTCGAAAAATAAAATGTTCACTTAAAATTGTGTTCACCTAGCTCCAATTAAGGTAAACATATCATTAACTCTCACTATTTGAAGTTTCTTGATGTGAATTTTAAGCCACTTTTTACCGTTCCGCATTCGCCAAGAATATGCAATTTTCTCTTGAATTTGCCGGTGTTTTGTTCATTTACATATCATGAATATTCATGTTTTCCTCAAGTTGATGACGTAGAAGAGGGGATTCGCTTTCCTTATGAATATTTATACACAGTGTGTTACATATTATAAACCCACACGAAATACTCATGCCCTCCAATCATTTCAAAAGTAAAATGGCTGAAAATGATACATAGCGACCGTCCTTGGGAGGAATACAGCATCGATGAAGAATCAATGTACCCATCGGAAAGTAATGATCATTCGGGCAGTGATTCAGACAGTTTTAGCATACAGAAACCGCATGTACACAAAACTCATTGGAAATCCCATAAAACTCCCGCGCACCGAGGGGGTTCGTTCGTGAATCGTATCCCCTCGACTACGTCACACATTGACATCAATTTAAATAGCGCCACCCACGGCCAGTTTGGGTAAATAGTCCTCGGCAGAATGTACAATTGTTATCAAATTTTACTTCCAATATTACTAAATAATAAACAAAAACCAGCCCCATTGTATATTATAAGAAAGTTCTTATATGTCATATAAACGAGGATTTGTATTTGTTTCATTTTTTTACCAATCGTTATTCTCCATCTTTAAGTTACGATAGTTAGAAATAAAGTGAAATGTACACAAAAAGTTATTAAACAGCGGTCCACTGTCGCAAAAAGCGCAATAACAGTATGTAGTTAATGTATGCGATTCGCCCATAATGTCATGTCATGTGTCAAGGACACGGACTGAAATGCCATGTGCGTGGTAAAATCGTAATTTTTTTTCAAAGTGGACATTTTCCGCCAAAAGCGGAATCGGGTTGGGGGGTCTGTTTGGGGGACTGCCATCATTCAAAAATGAAACTGCTTCTATAGAAATACTTCTATAGAAAGTACTGACAAGCTGCCTCAGGCTCAAAACAAAGCATTTATTCAATCTTAAATTACAATCATTATTCAATTATTAAAAGAAAAAGTCTGAGCAGTGACCACAAAAACAGTAGGCCTACTCAACATTTTTCGAAACACGCTGGGCTTGGTTTTCGCTCCGTTGAGAGCTCAGACACACCGACAACAGACCATGCCGGACGCGGAGCAATCGAAGACGTAGTAGTCCAGGCTAGTCACTGCACTATACATGTATGTATCGTGTTTTAGGTACGCACCGCATGCACCATGTACCAGTGCAGTAGCGTCTGCCCACAAGCCCCCAGTCGATCGGCCGGCCGCGGCGGCCTGATGATGAGTCATCCTCGTATACACGTGAACAGTACGTTTTGTAAACGTTGCGTGAACATGTGAGAGGTAGGCCTATGCGACTCGGCCCGTGCCCGCTAGTCGCTAGCGTTATTCGTGTGACTCGACTTTTCATGTGGACATGCCAATGTAATTCCTGTCGTGAATTTGCCCAGCCAAAACGTTCCCCCTAAACGCTACATTGTTTTTGTGATGACCCCTTTCCAAAACGATGGCAACTACATGGAATACATTTTATGCCGAAGATTTCTCAATCATGCCAAAGTGCCGGCGAGCCGCGGCGGGCTGTGTGTGCCATACAATGCGTTCAGCCGTGAACCATTGTTATGCATGTTTTCCTTCAGGGCCCCGCTACGCCGCCCATCGGCGGGCCGCGGTAGGCCCACGTGCGGGTATGTTGGGCGCAGTGAGGCGGAGCGCGGCGCGCCGATAAAAATAATATGGGTGTTGCGCCTAAAGATAATCAGTGAACCAATTTTTTGGAAGAGGGAAAATATTGATGTGTCTATACAAATTCAATCAATCAATCTACTTTTGAGTGGTACTCCTTCGGTCCCCTAGTAGTATACACAATAGCGGTTCTGGCGCAGTGCCCGCGCGTCCGGCCGAAGACCAGTGTAGGCCTTTTATTTTAGGTTTTACTATCTATACAGGGGGTAGCGGGTTTGGCGCAGCTGCCCTTACCACTCGCTAGCCCAGGCGTGTGGTTGGTTGTAGCGGTCCAAAGGTCACTCTGTGGCGCGTGCCGGGTTGATGATTGGCACCAGCCTTGGTGTTAATCATTAACATCGACCTGAAGAGGAACCTGCGCAGTAAGGTCAAAGGTCACTCCTGGTTATTGAGCCAATTAGACATACCTATTGAGATGGGTATATCTGAGGTATAATATTATAGTATACGATGAAGGGTAAAAACAATTGCCAGTGGCTCGTTCTAGGCTCTACGGAGCTTTGTGGTCGCAGCTGCCTTAGAGAGACCATTGAAAAATTCACCTGGCTCTACTTCGAAAAGGCAGGACAACGTATGCCTGTCAAGGTTGTGGGATAGGGGTAAAAACAGCCCTGGCTTGGTGCCGCACCTGTGGTGGTGGCCTCATTCGGAAGCAGGCCTGGCGCGAAAAGCAACGTACCTTTAGATTAGAGTTTAAACGTCTTGCAGCGATAAAGATTTTCAATTAGAGAAATGTAGTCCCTATGAGAATACTTATCTAGCACCATGCAGATGAGCTCTGAAGCACGAGAGCGTAGAAACCGCACCGCGCGGGAACGATGGGCAAGGCGTACCCCAGAACAGATCGAGCGGGACAGGGCCAGGCGGGCGAGAAATCGACAAGCCCGCCGAGAGAGAGGGGGGGGGGAATGCCAGAGCCAACCATAGACGTCGCCCAGTTGTTGGCTGAAGTTAAAATATCAGAACCAGCCCGTGACGTTGTAAACAATATCTTAGATGAGCCAATCCCCGAGGAAGTAAAGAGGCGCCTGCTTAAGCCTCTGCTTCCAAGGGCACATCGGCCTACCATTCCTCTTCGCACGAAGAAGGAGAGAAAAAGGCAGGCCATTGTAGAAGAGTTTGACCCGATCACTAAAGTTTTTCGAACAACTCAAGACTATCAAAAAGAGATATTAAAAGTGTTCCAAGAACCGAAAAAAGACGACTTAGTCTTTCAACGACTCCCATGGGAGATAGGGAATTTTTTACGGGGTTGGGAGCTAAACATCCCCCAGGGGCACGCCCTCGAAGCAGACCCCAAAGCTCTCCTGGAAGGTTTGCGTCCCCGGATTCGCAAGAAACTCGAGGAAGAGATCGAGGCTCTGAACGGGGTAAAGTTCCAGCTGGCTCTCAAGGTCCAGCTTCGAAAAGACAAACCCGACGGTTTCTCGGAGTACACAGACCCTGTGCTAAGACACAAACAGGAACCACTTATTCAGACCAATGAAATCAAGGAGGCACTTGACAGATCTTTTCCCGTCATCCAGGAGACCCTTGAGAAATGGACCCAAAGGGGCTCTGGGTGGGTTGTTGACAGAGTGCTGACTCTATAGTTGAGCATAGCTAGATACCAGCCCCTTAGAGGAGACTCTTACATCTCACTACCCGCAGCGGTGAAAAACAAGAAAGCTGTTATCAATGTGAAAAACCAGGATGACAACTGCCTGCGATGGGCCTTGAGATCTGCCATGTTTCCTGTAGAGAAAGACCCACAGAGGCCCTCTAAATACCCCACGGATGACGGTCTAAACTTCGAGGGGACCGTAGCCCCGACACCCATCTCTATGATCGAGAAGGTCGAGAGACAGAACAACCTAGCCATTAACGTCTTTGGCTGGGACAAGGACGTTATTATCCACCGCCTCAGCAAGCAAGCAGGGCCCCGCATCAACCTGTTGCTGATCGAAAAGGCGGGAAAGTTTCACTATACCTGGATCAAAGATTTTAAATCGCCTCTTATACGATCAGAGCAAATACGAAGGGCGCAAGCACTTTTGCGAGCGCTGTCTTCACGGCTACACAAGAGAAGACCTGCTGGAGGCCCACAAGCCAGAGTGCCGCGGTATCGGGCAAACGGCGGTGAGAGTAGAGATGCCCGAAGAGGGTAAAAACAAGTTGGTATTTCAGAACCACCAAAAAACAGCTGTCAGCCCCCTTTATCATCTACGCCGACTTTGAGGCCCTCACAATCAAACTCGAGGGCCCTGAGCTCGACCCAACGAAGAGCAACACCAGGAAGACACAACAGCACGAGGCGTGCAGCTACTGTTTCATAGTTGTCCGTTGTGACGGCCAGACACAACCACCCGTGGAATACAGAGGCCCCAATGCGGCAGAGCACTTCTTCCGAGCGCTTAAGGAAGAGGAGCGAAAAATTATAGCGATGCTGGCCAGCCCAAAAGCTATGCAAATGACCCGAGAGGACTGGAAGTCTTACAACAAAGCGACAACCTGTCATGTGTGCGATAAACCTCTAGCGGGTGATACAGTCCGGGACCACTGCCACATCGTCGGAAAATACAGAGGGGCAGCCCACAACGCATGTAACCTCAAATTGAGGCTGAACCCGAAGACAACACCCATACCAGTTGTCTTTCACAACCTTCGGGGCTACGACTCCCATCTTCTCATGCAGGCGATCTCGAAGGTAGAGGGAAAGGTATCATGTATCCCCAACAACACGGATAAATACATTTCCTTTTCTCTCGGGCAGCTCCGCTTTATCGATAGTGCGCAGTTTTTGCTAGCCTCGTTGGACAAGCTCGCGGCGGCCAACCAACCCGAAGCATTCCATATTACAACCAAGTTTGAGCCCGACGAAAAAAAGCGCGAGCTGCTGCTGCGCAAGGGCATCTATCCATACGAGTATATAGACTCCTGGGAGCAGTTTGCCGAGCCAGCGCTCCCACCCAAAGAGGTATTTTACAGCAAACTCTCGGAAGAACGCATCAGCGAGGCCGATTATGCCCATGCCCAAAATGTCTGGGGGGGCCTTTGGATGCCGCAACCTGGGAGACTACAGCGACCTATATTGTCGCACCGACGTCCTACTTCTGGCAGACGTCTTTGAGACCTTTCGAAAGACATGTCTGCGTCAGTATAAATTAGATCCCGCCAACTACTACACGAGCCCCGGTCTCTCCTGGGACGCCTTGCTCAAGAAAACGGGAATCGAGCTAGACCTGCTGACGGACTATGACCAGCACCTCTTCATTGAAAAGGGGCTGCGCGGCGGGATATCTATGGTCTCGAGGAGGTATGCGAAAGCGAACAATCCCCTGGTCGAGGGATATGACTCCTCTAAAGAACGTAGCCACATCCTCTACCTCGACGCTAACAACCTGTATGGCTGGGCGATGAGCCAGCCCCTGCCCACTGGCGGCTTTCGGTGGGTAGAGGATTGCGATGGGCTCGCCGCAAGTATAGCGGATCACCCGGCCGAGAGCCCCAATGGCTACATCCTGGAGGTGGATCTCGAATACCCGGAAGAGCTGCACGATGCGCACAATGCATATCCGCTGGCTCCGGAGCGCATGGTGGTCCAAAAAGAGTGGATGTCGGAGTATCAGGACAACCTTCTTGCTGCCGGGGCGACGCCCACTGAGGTTGAGAAGCTGGTCCCCAACCTTCGCAATAAGGAACGCTACGTGCTTCACTACCGCAACCTACAACTCTATCTGTCGATGGGTATGCGCCTAAAAAAGGTTCACAGAGCTCTATCCTTTAATCAAAGCCCCTGGATGGAGCCCTATATCAGAATGAACACTGAACTCCGGAAAAAAGCAACCAGCGACTTTGAGAAGGATCTCTATAAGCTGATGAACAACAGTGTCTTCGGCAAAACCATGGAAAATCTCCGCAAGCGGGTCAACGTGAAGCTCGTCAGGGCTGATGTAGAGGACAGACTCAGGCGCCTTATTGCCAGCCCAGCCTTCGCGCGGGCAAACATCTTTGATGACGACCTTGCGGCCATCCAGGTCCACAAGAGCAGATTGGTTCTCAATCGCCCGGTGTTCGTTGGGATGAGCATCCTGGACCTCTCCAAACACCTTATGTACGACTTCTACTACAACCAGATGAAGGGTCAGTACGGAGAGCGCTGTCAGCTCCTTTACACCGACACGGATAGCCTCCTTATCGAGCTCCAAACTGAGGACGTGTACCAAGACATGGCAGAGCGTGCACATCTCTACGACACGTCCGGCTACCCCGAGGAGCACCCACTACGCAGCAATACGAACAAAAAGGTGCTGGGTAAGATGAAAGACGAGTGCGCCGGGCGCCCTATCGCCGAATATGTTGGTCTGCGCCCTAAAATGTACTCAATCCTAGAGGCTGATGGCAAAAATATAAAGAAGGCCAAAGGTGTGAAAAAGTCTGTCGTGAAGAAGCGTATTCGCCACGAGCAGTATAAAGAAGCGCTCTTCGATAAAAAGACCTTTCGCCACAGCATGGATGTGCTCCGGTCCGAGCGCCACCGCATCTATGGACAGAGTCTGAACAAAGTATCTCTATCACCCCTTGATAGCAAGCGCTGGATCGCGAAAAATGGGGTTGGCACCTTGGCCTACGGACACAAAGATGCAACCCCTGTAGGCATGTTCGATATTAACCAATGACTAGACGAGCTATTCAACGCTTGAGAACCCCATCTGGCGGTAGTTGGGTATCAGGAGGCACCACGAGGAGCTCCTCCTGGACGAAGCCACGTGCAGGCCCATCCAGCAAATAGTAGAGCACGGGATCGTTGGGCTTGGTCACCGAGCGTCCGAGCCGGTACACATCCAGGGACCACGTTGGATCGGTGGCACGACGGCGGCCACCCTCCAGCTCGCCCGGCTGGTACAGATAGCGAACACCAACGTCTGAAGGGGGCTTTTGCTCACTAGGGCCAACAGGACGGCCTGGAACGGTGGAGGAGGGTTTTTGCATCACCGTTTTAGCCTTGATGGCCTCAGACGGTCTTTTACCAGTCAACCGAGTCACTTCTCCATTTAAGGCAGCAATTACGGCGGGCAACCGGGCCACCCATTCAGTCGACCTTTGACCCTCGGAAAGCCTCATCTCTTGAGCGTATTGGTGTCCGAAGAGCCGCTCAGCCAAGGTCCAGTTAAATCGCTCCACGATTCCCTGGTCTCGGTGAATGTCCACACGGCCTCGCCTGACCTCGACGTTGTGCTTTGCGAGCAGCTGATTGACTGCACCCATGAACTCACGTCCAGGGTCGACCTGAAGCAGCCTGGGCCACCTCAACGGGCCTCGCTTGTAAATGCGAGACATGGCATCGGCAACTTCTTTGGCTTCTTTTGTTGCCAGAGGTTCAGCTTCCTTGTAGCGCGAGGCAACGTCAACGATGGTGAGTGCGTACTTGTATGTCTTGCGGCTGGGGCGGTCGCGGGGGAGAAAGAGCAGGTCAGCTTGGTGAACCTCGTTTGGCACGCCGACATCGAATTTTGGCCTTGGAACGTGCCTCGGGGCTGGGAGGTAGATCTGCCAAATTGCCTGCTTTTTAAGCCAAGACCGAGCATCCTCTTCAGAGATCTTGGCAACAGCAGAGAGGTTTTTAATCGCCGCTAGTCCCTTCCAGTAGCCGCGGGGGCTATAGTAGATGCGAGACAGCTTTGCTGTCAGGCGAGCAGATGTCGGACTGGCGGTCATGTCTTGCGAGATATTCAAGCAACCCAATCAGTCTCCAACAGGCTGGGCTCGGAAAAAAAAGGTGGGATTTTTAATTTGGCTGTCTCGGCAATCACTTGGTGAGCATATAGGCTGCGACCGAAGTGGCTCCCAGTCCCACGACTACAAAGGCGATTTCTCTATCGCGTTGCTCCGGCGATGGTTGGTAAAAATCTGACAGCTTGGGTTCCGGTTTTTGTGCTAGCACAACGCCGCTGCCAGCAGTGATGAGATTGTATTGGCGGATGGCTTCATCAACATCACGGAAAGTGTGCACGGCGTGTCCCTGGCGGCGCAGCTCTTCATTGATCCAGTCAAGACGTTCAGCCCGCTTGCGCGACCATTCGGCCTGTGCAGCTTGGAGCTGTTCTAAGGCTTTGTCATGTCGTTTTCGCTCCTCGTCGGAACCGCTTAACGATGAGAAGAGAAAGTTTGACCCTGAGAACGCGAGTGCGTTCACCAATGCTCCACCTACAAGCATCGCTATAGAGGCCATCTTGTTGCGGCTATACAAAAGTAAGAGCGTTTACTTCAATATGTCGGCGGGGAGTATCCCCTGCTTTACGAGCATATCCTTGGTGGCCATGGCCAGACCCACATCTAGAATGACCATGCCGACATCATATGGCACAAAGTCCAGTTTTGGCGTAGCACCTTTCGTGATTTTTTTTGCCAAGTGCGGCGTACCCCATTGCGAGCCCACTCACAACGGCGGAGTGGTATGCCAAATTGGCAAGATGTTTGCCGTCTGTACTGGGACTAGACATGGTGGCATCAAGAGTTATTGCATATGGAAAGGGTCAGGCCTTTTTTTCCCGTGCTTCGATTCTGACAGGGGCGGCTTTTGCCCGCGCGCCTCTATTTATAGAAGGGGGCGCAGACTTTTGCGCATATAGCGCGGCGCCAACAGCAACAGCTGCGAGGACTGCAAACGCTATCCATCCGGTCTGCGCACTGAAAGTCGCTGCCTCAGCCGCAGTTTCAGGCGCAGTTTCAGCGGTTTCGGCAGGCTGGGCGGTTTGAGATGGCTGGAGACCCTCTTTGGCCTTTTGAAGCTGTTCAAGTAGTGCTTCTTGTTTTGCTTTTCTGGCCGCCGCACCCTTTTGACCAGCCGCGACTTTCTTCGGGTTTTTAATCGTCACCCTCTCTTGCGTTGGAGGGGTCGCCTCCTGGGCAGGCTCTTGCGGGGCTGTCTCCTGTGGGGCCGTCTCCTGCGAGGGCATCGATTTCAATGTCGTCTCCTCCATCTTCCGCATATGTAGGAGATACCTGATCTCCAAATCGACAGTGTTTAGCTGTGGTCATCGCCGCCGTCAGCGGAGCTAGGTACATTCCATAGCGATAATATAGCTCGCAGCAAGTAGTCGTCAGAGCATGCTGAACAAAGGGGTCTTCGGAGAGGTCTGACACAAGCTGGGGTCTATTTTCAGGAGGAATGGGTAAAACTCTACCCGCTAATAGCGCATACATCTGCAGCGCGGAAGCTCCGAGCGTTTTTGTCATTGAGGCCCCAAGGCGCGCCTCATAGCGTCCATAGTGTTTGGAGACCTCGCCATCGGTCATCTCGTCAACTTGTGCGAGAGTCGGTTGTTTACCAAGGTATTTTTTGGCTGTACCACCAGCCACGATTGCCGCCAGACGGGCTCGTTTTTGTTCTCTCTGTGTCGATTGTCATAGCTACAGTGGTACCCGTGCTTTTCTCTTTGGCACCCTCTTGAGACAACAGCTGGTCGATAAATTCATCCGCGTTTGCCATGTTGTGGACAGCACTTCGCAATGGTGAGATCACGTATGTTATTCCGCGCTTAAGTCTAACATACTCCAACAAAAAATAACACCACAACATCAAATTAGCAAAAACTGCTATCACCGTCGCCGTCTGCATCCAAAGCTCCAACATAGTTGTTAAGCTTATGTTAACAGTTGTTAAGCTTATGTTAACAGTTGATAAGCAGCTGGCTGATCAGTCTTTAGTATGAGCTTAGCATGTTTAGCTTCAATTAGCTGTTTCCTTAGCGCAGCTCGCTCTTCTTTTGTTGGGATTACATCGTTTTCTCGCAGGCAATCTTCAGAAGAATCTCTATCTTTGCAGTGGAAGATAGCGATCCACTTTGTCTGCTCACGGAGGTCTTTAAGGACCGAGTTATACTTCTGCGTTAAGACCCACACAGATTGAGAGGCATGGCGGCCCGAAAATGCAAGCTCGGACAACATGTCCTTCTTTTTGGTCAGGGCTTTACTGGCCGAGCAGTCGTCAATGATGTACAACGTTGGCTCGCCGGCAAATATAGAGTAAAAAGCTCGCAGATATTCGTGAAGTCGATCGCCGGGGTCGACTATGAATACCTCCGGGTCCGTCCAGACCCAGTGCCGCTCGTGGTAAGTTTTGTTCCAACGCGCTGTAGGGCACAATATGATGATGTGCGCAAACGTGTCTCTGTAGCCGCCACGAGAGCGGGGTAGCTCGAGAAGGTCCTGGGTAAAAACCGTTTTGCCGCAGCCAGTCTGCCCGCAAATAATCGCGTGCCCATTAGTACAGAGCGTTGATAAAACGCCCATTTTCAATGTTGATCTGCGCGTCCATGATGACGTACAGATACATGTTCAATGCGCCCGCCGTTTCTGCCTTTTTGGTGATCTGGACCGTGACTCCCTCACTCGCATTTTCTATGCGCCGGCCACTACCGTGCAGCGAGTCGTCGTCGCTGGTCCTCATGTCCAGCCATAGCGCGTACTTGCTTGATAGGTACTCCCCTATTTTTACATCGGCCAGTCTCAGGTCTTTGGCGACTGCAGCGACCTCTGGATGGTGCTTTGCTGAAGGGCCGCTGGCGAAATATTTCCTGGCCTCATCCCACTACTGGTACGCCCGTATTCCCTGGGAATACAACTGGTTTGGCACCCCTTCTATCGTGACCTCGACTTTTTCAATCTTGGGATTATAGAAAGATTCTGTATCTCGGCCGAACGCTGCTGCTGTTTCCCCATCCTCAAACAGCATGAGTATTCCCTTCAAGCTTCGAGCGGGGACGTTCAGGTTGATATTCCACAGAGTCTGACTCTTGTCGAGGGTAACCTTGCGGTGGCGCAATATGCGCTCGTACAGGATGGCTAGCCGGCCAGCATACCGACCGCGAATCGTGCGGGCCAGGCTCGGCTCGCTCACAGTGTCAAACTCGAGAGAGATGTTGTCGATGGTGTAGCTGGCCTTGCTATCATCAGTTGCCTTGATAACGCGGCTGTAGTCGTTGAAGGTCAGCTCGTACTCCAATCGGTCACCAAGGGCGGACTGAAAGAATGGCATGTGGGACTCGAGTAATTCAAAGTCTAGCGGGATGGCGAATCGGTTGCCATAGGCATTTGCGATGGCCTTGTCCTCTACCTCTGTACGGCTGCCGTCTCCAGCATTCACCCTAAGTTTCAGCATGTTGCCTGCAGCCTCGTCAATACCCTGATAGACATGAGACTGGCGCTCTCGTTTTGTTTTCCACAGGTCGGAGTAGCAGTTGATGACATCGCTATCGTCTACAGACATGATCTCTTTGCCACTTATTCTGATTGTGGTCTTTTTCACAACTGCCCGTCCAAGATTTTGGACAACTGTTCGGTTTTCGTCAGTCGAGTCCAGAGAGATGGTAAATGCGAGGCGAGCTGTTCCAGGAACAATCACATCCTGATCGCCGAGGTTGGGAAAGCGGACCAGGAGCTGCTGATTCTGGTCGATGGTAGACGGATTGTTGGTTACAACCACGCTCTGTCGGATGCCTTTGATCCCGAGTGGTTCTCGCAGGCTTCGAAAAGGATTCAGTTTGCGTCCATACTTTGACGATGCCATGGTGTGTGCGTATTAAACTTTGTTCGTGTAGTGTTTAATACACATGCTTCATCAACCAACATGGCGGAAGGTGGCTTTGAAATGAGTGATATTGGTGGCCATGAGGAGTCTTATGACCCCTATGAAGAAGATACTGGGTTTATAGACGACCCACTTAAAGACGACTCTGGCAACATGTATAATTATAGCCCCGTCAACCACACCCTCGTGGGCAGGTGGTGTAGAAATACCAGGCGGGCTTGATGAAGGAGATCTCGCATCCAGCAATGACCGTGACCGGGTCGTGGCGCGATTCTAAGCAGAGCGGTCAATATACTCGCTGTCGGCTGCTCTCGAATTCCAAGTATCTGAGTCTGGAGATTTGTGGGTCAAGTGGGGTCGTGACTGGAAACTCTTGACATGGAAGAATGATCCAACAAAGTTTCTGAGCAGTTCTTCAATCGAGAGATATGGGGTACTCTTGGCCCGAGCCTTGGGAGTGACGCCTGATGGTGCCCCGCCGGCCCGTGATATTCTCGATGAACTGATTAACTCTGCAGAAAAGGCCGATGCGGCTGTCCAAGCAAGCGCCGATGACATTGATAAGAGCGTTGATGATCTCAGTATGTCAATTGAGTCAATTACCGCAGAAGACACCCTGCCCCTTAGAGACCTTCTAGGACTCTACAGAGCTCTGAGAGATTTGCGTGGCACAAAAGCGGTGCAAGAGAGCAAAAAGGTTTCTCTCCAACAGGCAATCGCGGATCTCCGCAACGAACTTGAGCGCCCTGGGACGTCAGAACGAGCTGATCAAATCGAGCGTGAAATCCAAAAGGCTGAAGAGCAGCTCGCAGCAACCCAAGAAAGCATCGACACCCTCAACCTACAACTCCGATCGCAGGTCCGCCAAATCCGGGAGACTATAACAAGGGTCTTAGACAAAAACACAAGCCTGGCCGAGCGGCTGCGGACTCTGTTCCGCGAGCAGGGCGTCACCATAGCCAGCATTATAACTGCGCTGGGCTTCATCATCAGCACTCTGGTCCTTGCCTTGACTGGCGGGTCCGGGGTTGCACCACCTCCCACACCTCCCACGCCCCCAAATAAGGAGGGGATAAAGAGTGGGCAAAAAAGCACTTGCAAGCTCTCGGGCACACATTAGCCCAATTGGCTGGAAAGGCCGCAGCCGCGCTACCCGGCATCATCGGAAGCATTATATCTTGGCTCCTCAACCTCTTGAGTAAAACTGCCGGCTGGCTTGCAGAAAACCTGTGGGCACTCGTGGTTGCCATCGGCGGCCTGTTGATCGTAATTGTGCGAGAGCGGCTAGCGTAGAGCGAGCCAACCCAGGCCAACAGCTACACCAACAACAACCAGTGCGGTGAGTCCGTCGTAGTGGGCTTGCACCTCCGGTTGTATTGCAACGTGTGGGACCGCCTCAACTGGTGTTGCAACGGGCGCCTTGACTGGATGCAGCTGTGTTGTCGGTTGTATCGCAACGGGTGCCTCGACTGGCTGTGCTGGCCCTGCAGCTGGCCCCTCCATATCGTACGACTGCGATGGAGTCGAGACGTTTATGTTGGTGTTGATACCTATTTTTTGCCCCGGTTCTGCGACGACTATCTCATTGTTGTAGTCTTGGATGGTTCCAATCTGCAGCTCCATGTCGCCGGGAGCCATATACAACCCGACCCCAAACACGAAGTTTACCTTAGAGCGGGCGTATCGAAGCACGTCCTGGTAGCGCCCTATCGCACTCGGGAGGTCCACGGGACTTGCGATTGCATCTTCAACGTTCGCCAAGAACTGTTTTTGGGCGTCAAATGCGGTGCCAGTGCCGATGATGCTCGTGCGGGTCTGGGCCTGCGCGCCTAGGATGGCCAAGACATATGTGCGGATAGAGTCGTTGATTCTTTCAACCCCGACCTGGGTAAATCCTTCCGACTTGCCGAGTATAAAGGTCCTCCATGCCGTTTCTCCAACATCACCTTGGTCTATATAGTCTATAGTATATGGGTTTCATGCGACACCAGATGCTGAAAATGACATGAGGTCTTTCCGATATGTGTTTGACGTCAGATGTTTGCTTGGTTCAAGGATCTTTCTGAGCATGTCACTCACTTGTTTGATAGGTCGCATCTTTCCATAATACCAGTGATATGGCGTTCCAAGCCCATTATTTTCGCTAAGTTTTTGTCGACAGTCGGTGTGTGGAGAGACACCAAACTCCGCGCAGATTCGTTCATACGCCCTCTGGTTGTATGGGGTGTCAAAGGCATCCCACGTGTCGTCCTGTGGGAGCGGCACTTGCATCACTTCAAGAATCCTGCGGATCTGGTAGTACACATGGAAACGATAGAGAGATCGCACCATCGGGGTCTCAGAGTTAATATGGTCCTCTGTAGAGACACCGCACCCTGTGGTAGCACACCACACTGCAAAGTTGACCTTGTTTTGCCAAAATTTCATCGGGCTTGAATTCCAAGCCTGGACAACTTTGTCTGAGGTCACTCGCGGCAGACGATCTTTTTTTAACACGTCGGGGTACTGCGCCTCGAACCATTCGTCGAACTCGCCGGGAATGCTCGCTTGTATCTGAACGCGGGCTTCGACGAGTTGTGGCACACTCTTTGCGCCGGCTTGCACCCCAGGCTGGTACTGCGCATCGCTATTAAACTGAAACGGTGACTCCATAATATAATCTGGCTATCATGTATCAGACGATATTCATAACACTGACTCAACTTCAAAATGGAGAGGCCACGACTCTACAATCGGTTGTAGACAATACAGGCGGCAAGCTCTATATCGCCCTCCGAGAACTCCATTATGAGGTTGGCTATCACAACATGGGTTCATCGTCTGAAATTTTGTGGCGCTCTGAGTCTACTCATGGAGCTCGGAGGATTACGGTTCTGCCTGGGTTATATACCATAGAATACCTATCGACATTTTTCATGGAAGTGATTCCTGGTTTAACATTCTATATATCCAAGGCAACTGGTCTGATCAAGCTCAATATCCCAGGGTCTGATGGCGAGATAAGACTCAGTAGTGATTTACGCCGGATTCTGGGCATTGACGAAAAGGGTTGGTTTGGTGGGATATATGAGGGAGACAAACCGGTACAATTTATTCCCAACAAGTGGTTTTATATTTATCTTGACCAACTCTCAACCAGCTCTAATCATGTTGATGGTGCTCCCTCGACCCTGTTTGCGATAGTCCCAGCCGCAGCTGGTGGTACTGTAGACATAACCCCTCCATACCCCATGTATAAAAAATTACAAATTGGACATATCCATCAATTAAATATACGTGTGTTAGATGAAAAAGGTGTGGTAGTGAACAACCATCAGCGACCCATCACCGCAGTTCTTGAGATTCGAGAAAATGCCTAAGCTGCCAACAGCGCCGCCAGTCGAGACGACTGAAATAGAGTCGATATATCCTAAGCTCGATCCACCCGCGTCGCAACAAGACGAGGGGTCTAGCTTTCGTCTTACTGAAATCCGCGACCTCGAGCGCCGCCTAGAGCACGAGAGAGATGAAAGAGCAAAGCTATACAAAAAATACCGCAGAGCTATCAACGTCGTTGATGGTGTTGACACAGTATTGGTCGCATCTAGTCTGGGAATGGGTGTGGCGGGTGTGGGCCTGCTCTCCACGATCATAGCCGCACCCGTTGTCGTTGCACTCGAGGCGGCTGCTCTCGTTTGTGGTCTGACCGGTATTGCCGGGAAATACGTCTCACGGCGGCTCCTAGTAAAAGCCGAAAAATACGACGAGATTCGCATTCTCGCCCTATCTAAGCTCAACAGCATAACGGATGTGATCTCAAACGCGCTTAGCGATGGGCACATCTCCCAATCCGAGTTCAAGCTCGTACTCGATGAGGTAGAAAAATATAGCCAAATGAAGGCTGATATTCAGAAAAAATCTCGCAAAGCTTACACCGCTCAAGGGAGCGAAGTGGCAAAAAACGAGCTCATGGCCGAGGCCCGAGCCTTACTAATGAAAGAGCTCGCTGCCAGGCAACCGACATCGAAATAAAATGTGGTTGCTTCAAACTTGTTCATACATCGCGGACATCCCCTGATCGCCCGCTGCCATATTGCAACGCGCCGTAGCCTGCGTCAGTAGCTGGCCCTGCCCTCTCTGCAGTGGCACAGTGAAACTAACACTCACACAAGTGTTCCTGTATGAACGTCGTTGCTATGCTATTGTGTACCTTAGATACCGCGTTCCTGCATGAACGTCGTTGCTATGCTATTGTGTACCTTAGATACCGCGTTCCTGCATGAACGTCGTTGCTATGCTATTGTGTACCTTAGATACCGCGGTCCTGCATGAACGTCGTTGAAATGCTATTGTGTACCTTAGATACCGCGTTCCTGCATGAACGTCGTTGCTATGCTATTGTGTACCTTAGATACCGCGTTCCTCCATGAACGCCGTTGCTATGCTATTGTGTACCTTAGATACCGTGGTCATGCATGGACGTTGTTCTCTAGATCTGGATAATTTCTCCGACAAAGCGGGTTCCCGCATCGCGTCAAGTGTTGATTTTTGTAGAGAGAAAAAGAACAGGGCCCGAGAATTGAACCCAGTCCACATTGGTGTGAGGCGAGTGCCTAACGCACTTGCCACCTATGCCGCCGTATTGAAATGCTGTACCAAAGGTACTACACCTTCTTGCATGAATACATGCTCTGAGAGCCTGGGCTGATAAGGCTATAGAGTGGCCTTTGGACTGTTATAATTAATCGCACGCCCGGGCGAGCGTGGGGGGTAGGTGTTAATGATTAACACCAAGGCTGGTGCCAATCATCAACCCGGCACGCGCCACAGAGTGACCTTTGGACTTCTACAACCAACCACACGCCTGGGCTAGCGAGTGGTAAGGGCAGCTGCGCCAAACCCGCTACCCCCTGTATAGATAGTAAAACCTAAAATAAAAGGCCTACACTGGTCTTCGGCCGGACGCGCGGGCACTGCGCCAGAACCGCTATTGTGTATACTACTCCCCTGATAGTCATATAGTCTCCACAAAGGTAACAGCTCGGCAAAGTCAGGGTGAGTCATCCCGACATCGCCGAAAATACTCCACGGCCTGAATCCTCTAGCGTCCTTCCCATGGCCCAGTGTGGAAAAGTGTGGAAGCCTCAACACTTCCTTGTCCCACACCAGTCGAAACTGGGTAGAACTCGGACATTGAACCCCCCACCTCACATCAATAGTACCCGAGTATAGTTTGAACAGTAGAGTCATCTGAGTCTGCAGTACCCCGCGGAAGCAAAGAAGCTGGCAGAGGGCACTTCAATACACCGAGTCGAATGCCTTCCAGAGATCGATATAGGCTGCAAGGAGCCTACTACGAAAGAACCCGCATGGCCAAAATATGGTCAATCGCTGATGCTTAAGCAAGTGAGGTCGAATCCAAACACAAATTGTGATCATGTAAACCATGCTTTTAATGACTGATCTGAACAGTCTAAAAAAAAAGGGCATGATATTGTTGTATAATCACCAATTAAGTTGAGTGCGAGTCGCGCACGGAAACCTCGGGGACCTGAGGGCTGGCAGACTGAGACACAGAGAGACACACGATGGTTGAGGTTCAGGACACGACTGAATGTCCATACACATGCGGTGGGCGTGGGCCGCGTGGCCCTAGTCATGCATGGCTGGTTTATTCAACAACCTCATATATATATAAATGCATAATGCATCAGCATGGTCACAACAATATCAATTAGGTGCACTATAAATTGTGCCTGTCAAAAGTATCAACAAAAAAGTAAACAACAAACGAGCATGATACATACACTTGGTAAAGTTTCCACTTAATTAAAAAATAATATCAAAAACATCCTTCCAAATAACAGAGACAACTGAGATAATTTATCACACAAGCACCAAATTCAACAACACAATTTGGAAACGCAGAATTCAAGGATATGCTACTGCTGGCACTAAAACAAAGAAGTGCGTGTTTGCGTAGCTATGAATTCCGTGTTTCCGAGATATGCCAACATGGAATTCCACAGAGCTACCAAGTTTCACGCATTGTGCGTGAGACTCACGCATTTAAGGTCCGTCTCATGGTCTCACGAATGACACCCATTTTTCTCACGCATCGGGACCCGACAAGAAAAAAAAAAAAAAAAAGGAGCATTATTTTCATTGTTTACCTTTTGTTCTTTATAATAAATAAAAAAAAAAGAGAAAAAGGTCACTTAAGTATGCACCAGCTCGCACCATTAAGAGCTAAACATTTAAAAAGCTCCCTACCATGGGAGGGGGGACAACCCCCTCCCCCCGCTTGGTTGCTCTGCTCCCTCACTTTCGGGACTGTGCGCGCGCTGAGACCCGCGTCATGAAAATCTCACTCATGAAAAAAATTTGAACTTGGCATCTCTGATTTCATGATACAGTATCTTTGAATTCCGTGTTTGTTTTCTGTGTAAATGGAAAGATTTGCCACTTCTGAGTAACTTCTGAAATAAAAATCATTCAAAGTAGAGATTGAAAGGTTTTCATTAAACCAATTTTTATTTGCATACTTTTATTACTTATCTGCAGCTGTTTCTTTGTCTTCAGGTACACTCTGGTCTTGAGAACCCTTTCTTCTAGTACGTTCTCCATGGAAAAGTTCTTCGTATCAAGATCGTGGCCTTGAAATTTACCCTAGGAGATTTGCATGAGGGACTGTGGCCCTTTAACGGAAAGAAAAGGGGCAATATGTTCTCCATTACCTTAGTATATGTGCAGTTTCTAGCCAAAGTAACAAATCTGACCCCTCCTCCCTTTTGAGACCTGACTTGTGCATACTGTTTAGTCTTCTCATTGTAATGCATACAGCCAACCTGGATCTTTGCTTTTGGATGTGGTACTTTGCTTTTAAGGATGGAATCAGCACTCTAGGAGAAAAAAAAAATAAAAAAAAATAATGATTTATCCAAACTGATGCAAGTACACCATTGTGCATTTTAAAAAGTAACTCGGTATTCAATGACCTCTGTGCATATCAATGATATCAACTGTGTGACTACAAGAATGACAAGATGATCATGATGATGGCAATTTAAAATTTTCTTTCAATTTATGTGAACCTCAAGATGGTGAGAAAAGATTCCAAAGGCCTTTCCACATACAGATCATAACCACATTTTATTATAAACACGTCCTTGCATGTGGACATCAATATGTATATTGATACAATAGAGTAAACAAAAATGGTTAAGATTTGACTGAACAAAAAAGTAAGTTCCAGGTAAAAACAAAATATTTCTGTAAACCCTTTTTATATTCAAACTGATATTAAGTCTAGAAAAATTTGCATCATTGCAATTTCACATTTTGAAAAATAGAATCCATGTATTATTTAGTACTTTCAACTATACATGTAACATGCAATTTGTAATGATACGGAATTATGGCTTTACCTTCCTCGGTGCTACTCCATGCGGCTACTGAAAAAAAAACCAAAAAAACATATAGAGCCGAATTCATGAAAGGTATTTTTCGTGTGTTTTACTAATCACTGTTTAAGTCCTAAATAGTGTCTAAACACAGTCTGCATGCGGGCAGCTAAACGTATTTGTTTTTCCAATTTCACGACGGGTGTTTTGCAACCGTTTAGCTACACGCTTGTAGTTTGTCTTGTAAGCTGTGTTTAAGTGGTGATAATACAATAGCAGCAATCGTAATGACTCAGGTTCCTTTGTTACGTTCGTCTGGGCTGTCGCGTAATTACCTTTTCCTGGACACGATTCTGGGTGGCAAATGCGCATGCGTGTCCATTTTGTACTGTATACAAATCAATTTCCTTCCTCCAAGATACAAACATTTACATTAAACAAGTCGGATAAAAAGCGAAAACAGGGGTAGATAATTTCACATGTGATCAGTGAATGGGTGTCATTCAGCTCATCAAAAGACAAAAAGGCCGTTGTTGAAGACAAGAAAAGTGATACAGGCACTAACAGAAAGAAACAAACATACTGGAATGAGATGAAATTAAGTAACACTGAAAACACTTCCCCCGATCGCCGAGAAAGTACCACAAATTAAAGGAAAAGAGGGAATTGTTGCGAGGAATGAAAATTGAAAAGTCATAGCCAAATACAGGGTTTAACAGGAAGATCTGAAGAAAACACTGATGCAGAGGACAATCACACTGAGGTGGAGCTGTCTTCAGTGCAAGTTCCAGTAAGTTATCGCGTCCATGACCAAACGGCACTGCAACATCATCAAGTACATGTACAAGTAAAACAGGGCTTAAACAACCCCCCCCCCCCCCGGCACGACTAAAGTTTTCTTTTGTTCGCTAGACACATGTGACTAGACTAAAAGATAAACAGCGTCTGCATAGACACCCTTCTAGAATTGATGACTAACTAAACGCATAAGGTGATCACCCGTTTAGAAAAGTTTGACAGCAATAAACTCAATCTGTACTGACCTTGGTTAAGTTAATGAATATATGAAATGAGAAACACATAATGCCACACCTGCTAAAAAGCACAACAATTTTTTTTTTTTTAAAGACATTTCATGTTTCAAAAGACTGTACTTTAAGGTGATGTCCTTTTCCGAAATATTATATCTCTGCTGTGGTGGGGTGATAATTCAAACTGTGGTATATGTGACGAGAGGTAAGAAGGGACCAATACATTGAGAAAACGGCTTTCTGCTGGATGATACTTTAATCTGAAACACGTAGACAAGAACGCATATATGTGTGAACGGTCTTCGTTCCAAAACGGTAATCTTACAAACTTCCAATATACATTAGGTTAAATCTTAAACATCAATCGAATAATAACTAAATTATCAAAATGGAACTAATAACTATCTATTTACAATCATTATAATATACGACTTCGGCTTTCCGCCAAATGATTGTGGGGAAGGCCATCTCGGAACTCTGGTTTTTGCCCCGAGTACATGTATAAATAAAACTAATTCCAAGTCATAATTTATCTTTAGACTTAACGTAAACCAAACTGTTCATAACCATGGAATAAAGAATGGTCTGGAGTAAAGTAAGACATCATTAAAATAAAGGAAATGTTCATTACCTGAAACACGAAGACAAGAACGCATATATGTGTGAGCGGTCTTCGTTCCAAAACGGTAATGACGAAGCCCGCGAAATCCAAACAAAGGAAAATAAGGCGAGGGCGCTACAGGACTAGTACATTAAATAATACAAAGGAATTTATGGGGGGGGGGGTCTCTAACTTGTCATTTTTAAACACTTGTCACATTCTTCCCCTTTTTGGAAAAGATTGTCGTACTCGACAATTGCAAACAAAATATAAGGCATAATTTAACACACATACGCTAACACTGCATTTTATGGAAAGATGAACACAAGCTGTCCAAAAATTACAATAATTACACTGAATAACCTTCTGGACTAAATCAATCAACCGGCGCCTGGCATCATAATTAACCATCAAGTAAGATACAGTGTGTCCCAAAAAAACGATACCCCTTTTAAAAAAATTATGAAGAGAAATTGTATGTTTGTAGGTATTTGATTTTTAGTCTAACGCATTCAATGGCTCGTATTCATAAAAACTAGCAGGTGCTTCCAAGTAAATACTTCTAGTAAGTACTTTTTTCTCTAAGTATTTAGCATAAGGTGAAGCTTATACTTGATTCCATATTCATAAAACGAGCATTTGGTACAGAATGCTAGACTTACAAACTTCAAGGTAATGCTTTGTGGTTTTGTGGTTAAGTACCTATTCAATTGCCAGTGGAATACAGATTGGTTTGATGTTAATGGGATTACATGAACAATTTGAGAGAAGAAACCATTGTCAGAGGATAGCAACTGTTTGGCTCCGTGCAGGCGAACAGTTAGGGCAGATTTAGCCCTCAGAAAACAGGGGGGTTGGAAATCAAAAAGTGTCATTTCGATGAAATCAAGTCCTAAACTGAGTCGCAATCTGAAAAACTTATCGAGGGACGTGTCATGGCTAGAGCACATAAAATTCTTCGTTTACAGAACATAATATTTTTTGTAGAGATTTTTCTCCAATTATAGGGCATAAAACATGAAAACATTCATCAGATCTTGGCATGTCAATTTGTACATAAATTTTGTGATTGTTTTTTTTTCTCCATAAAGAAATAATAATTATTGAAATAAATTCATTTGTAACTGTGTTCTTATTTCAGTGCCTTGTTTCTTTGGAAAGAACAATATAATTGTCTGTTCTTTGTTTGGAGTCGTCAAATATTAAGTTATACTAACTCAAGTTTTGGATTCTTGCGTTTAACCAAGCTTTTGGACTATTTTGGACTAAGTTCATCTGGGTTTTAATTGGACTCATCGTTTTCGTCATCGGCGGTCTGGTACCCGTCCTTCTCTGCACTGCTCTCAATGATCTTCTGTAGTCTTTCCCTGGCTACGTCGGCCATGATCTGCCTCATGTCCGGATGCTCTGCCAACACTAGGAGACAGAAAACAAGAGAACAGCCGATCAGAATTAGGCCTACCATATTACAATGACAAACATACTGGGGGTACTACTCCATACTGGGGGAACTACTCCCATACTGGGGAACTACCATACTGGGGGAACTACTCCATACTGGGGAACTACTCCCATACTTGGGGAACTACCATACTGGGGGAACTACCGGGGGCACTACTTCATACTGGGGTAACTACTAGGGGGCACTACTCCATACTGGGGGAACTACTAGGGGGCACTACTTCATACTGGGGGAACTACTGGGGGAACTACTCCATCCTGGGGGGAACTACCGGCGGGCACTACTCCATACTGGGGAACTACTGGGGGAACTACCGGGGGGCACTACTTCATACTGGGGGAACTACTAGGGGAACTACCGGGGGCACTACTTCATACTGGGGGAACTACTAGGGGAACTACCGGGGGCACTACTTCATACTGGGGGTTCTACCATATTGGGGGAACTACCATACTGGGGGGAAAGATGAGTCCGAACAGTTGGGGCAGATTTAGCCTTCAGAAAACAGAGGGGTTGGAAAGCAAAAAGTGTAATTTTGATGAAATCAAGTCCTAAACTGAGTCGCAATCTGAAAAAACTTATCGAGGGACGTGTCATGGCTAGAGCACATCAAATTCTTCGTTTACAGAACAGAATATTATTTTTCTCCAATTATATAAGGCATAAAACATGAAAACATTCAAATCACATGCAGGTATGAACATGGTTTTAAAATGACCAGAATTTTAAAGGGTGCTCATTTTCGGTCTCCATTTATAATACTGATAGTTACTAAGAATACATCGGTCTGCGCTACACCCCGCAAAACCCTCTCTAGATCCGCCACTTGAACCATTCCTCACTGAGGTAACATCGGGCAGCATGTCGGACGAAGATGTGACGGGTAGCTAGCCAGTCCACATTTTCTTCACCAAAATGATAAAAACGCATGAAGTACGATGGCCAATACAACTGCCTGACATTATAAACATTTGTTTTCCTCCCTGCACCTTCCACAAGTTCAATGTAGCCAACCACGCCAAGCACAAGTAATCACAAAGACGTTCAAGCTTGGTCTGGAGCAACCTTAGAATTTTCCAAGGATATGCTTGTAGTTTATGCTTAATACTACTCTTTATGAATATGTATAGAAGGAGATGCTTCTACTTTTAGTTTTTGCTCGATGTCTTGAAGGAGATACTTTTACCTGAAGCATATGCTTAAATGTATAAGCAAATCCTTCCCTTTTTATGAATATGGTGCGTGCTAAATACTTGAAAAGTGAAGTAAAAGCATATGCTACGTTTTTATGAATACCAGCCAATATTATTATTTTTTTTATTATTATTATTATGGTGTTTTATTTAATCATCATTGCAGCCAAAATAGGCTGAACTGCACATGATTTCAAATTGATAAAAAAATACAGTAAAATACAATAAAATACAAAGAAATGAAGATAAAATACAAGCACAAATACAAATACACAGATAAAGAGTGACCCAACACAATGCCGTATGCATAAAAAGTAGCAATTGCTTGCAAGCAATTGCTTCAAGTACAAGCAATTGCTTGTCAGGCAAAAGATCAAGCTCAAGCAATTGCTTAAATCTGTATGCATAAACTTTTGCTTCTGCTTAAACCTTTTGCTTGCTTTCAGCAGGCAATTGCTTGAGGTTTCAACAATAAGGACGCCACGCCAGTGCAAAAACCATTTATGGGAGTACAAAGGCGGATTACGTAATATGTAACGTGAGTGGGGAGGTGATCAGTACAAGATGCCTAACACTCATACGAGCTCTACAGCAGGCAAAGACCAAAAATCATGACCATTTTTGGCAAAAGGATGGATGAAAAACAAATGGAGACAAGAGCGAAAACAAAACACAAACAGAATTATTTGCTGGAGCTATTTCTTCTCGATTTATTCTACCCCTGTACAACTTCGGGGTTTCTCTTACGATCATGAACACGATGAATGAATGCAAACATCATGATTAAGCAAGAGCTCAAGCTGGTATGACGGAGCTTCAAAAAACGTAAGCAATTGCTCATAAGAGCAAGCAAAAGGTTCGTTTTATGCATACGTTTTCTATAGCAATTGCTTATCTTTAAGCAATTGCTTGCTGTCCGCAAGTTAATGCTTGTGCTAGCAAAAGCTTTTGCTTGCAAGCAATGACTTATTTTTATGCATACGGATTCAAGTAAAAGGCTAGTACAAGCAATTGCTACTTTTTATGCATACGGCCCATTACACCACTGTGGTAGTAAATAGTAATTACAATGATCAGGAATTGGATGAGTTAAATTACATGTATTTAGGAGTCTAGTAAGGAAGGGAATTGGGCTATTTTTGAAACGATTGGTTTTACACATGACTTCTCTAAAAGGCTTACAATTACGTAAGTTCTTAGATGTTGGATTATTTAATGGTAACCAGTGGTTAAACTGAGGGGATTTAACAAGTGATTGAGCAAATTTCAGGCAGAGTCTAATCCTTCTATCACTGAGTGTTTCAAGCTGAACAATGCTAAGGGCAGTTTCGTATGTTTGATACTGGAAGCCTAAAATTAAACGTAGAACTCGTTTCTGAACTCTTTCAATTTGGTAAGTTTGGCTTTGAGTTAAAGCTGAATGCCAAACAGGTGCAGCATACTCAAGAAGCGGCCGAATGTACCCTATATATATTGTAATGAGATCACATCTAGGCAGGTTGAATGGAATCAGTTGACGTAGCATATGCACTCTGACATTTGCTTTTTTAACAATTTGTTGGATGTGATTATCCCATTTAAGGTTAGACTGAATAAGAACACCCAGGACTCTCACTGACTCAATTTGCTCTAATACCTGGTTGTCAATGGTCAAATGGAGTGGCTGAAGAGTAATTTTACCAAAATAAAGTCTCATAGCATGACATTTGTTAATATTGAGACGCATGTTGTTTTCAGTACACCATTTGTCTAAAGTATCAAGAGTGGCTTGGGCTTCAGTTTCAGTGGTCGCATCCCGCGGTGCTGATTCAGCGATTGTCATGTCATCGACATACTTCCAACATTGGGGCTCCACAGAAGCAAGAGCAGCATTAATAATAACAAGGAAGAGCACCGGTCCCAACCGTGTTCCCTGGGGAACTCCCGCAGTAACTGGGGACCAATCAGACAGACAACCACGATATCGCACACACTGGGAGCGGCCACTGAGGAAATCAGCAATCCAATGAATCAGCCAGCCACAAGGATTTAACTTGCACAGTTTAGATATTACAATGGAATGGTCTACCCTATCAAATGCTTTGGAAAAATCAGTGGTAATTAAAGTTGAAACATTAGTAGGTAGTATCAGCACATTTAGCAAGATAATTAACAATATCAACCAAACAGTGAGTAGTAGACATTCCTGGACGACTGCCAAATTGATTCAAGTCTAGGCAATGATTAATATCCGTTAGGAGCCATCTAGTAATGAACAATTCAGCTATTTTAGCTAGGTGATCAGTGAGTGCAATGGGGCGCACTTTACCTAGAGATGCTGGTCGTTCCTTAGGCACAGGGACCACTATTGCTTTTTTTCACTGCTGGGGAACCCGATGTTCAGCAAATGAACTATTCAGAATGTCACAAAATGGAGCACTGAGTTCATAGGCAAATAAATTAATCAGTCTTGCTGGAATAGCATCAGGACCACATGCTTTACCAGGTTGAATTTTCGAAAGTTCATTAAACACCTCCCAAGGCTGGACTATAGGTGGTTTACTACAAGGCAAATAGGCTGGGAGATTTAATACATTTAAAGGAGCTATGTCATGAGCAACCTGAAGGAAATTATCATTAATGGCATTAGCAGTTTTCAGCAGGTCAGTTTGGTCTATCCCTGGAGTGTTGATGGCAGCATCAGACTGCACTGTAGAGGATGTCATAACCTTAATATTTCTGTACCATGAAGACGGATTATCACGTTTTAAATGGAGGACACGGCTATGATAAAGGTGGTTCTTAGCATTTTTTATACAATGGATAATTTTGTTCCTACATTTCTTCCAAGCGCTATCATTCCCTTGATTAAAGAGAAGTTGGCGTTGTTTAATAAGTGCCTTGATCTCAGTGGTAATCCATGACTTATCTTTAACATGGGTACGAACAGATCTAACAGGGAAGTTCACATCAAGTGCACTGTTGAAAATAGAATAGAATGTGTCCAATTTAGCCTCTGTCGTCTTAGCATTCAGTACCTCTTGCCAATCACAAGTTGAAATCCACCTTCCAAAGCATCGAATATCAGAGTCGCGCATCGGCCTAACAATGCGTTTTAATGTGGAATTTTTGGTGATTGGCAGGTCCTGGATGGGAGACCACAGGACCAAATTATGGTCGCTTCTGCCAAGGGGAGGCAAAATGTGAACATTCGTGTATTAACGGTGAACATTGGTTACAATTTTATCCAATATAGCATTTTCCCTAGTGAACCTATCAACAATTTGTTTGAGATCACAGCTACCACATATTGGATTAGTGTCGAGCCTATTAAAAGTCACCCATTACAATAAAACCTGCTTGTGGGCGGGCAGTCTTAAGTTGATCAATAGAGTTAATGATGTGTTCATTGAGCTCGTTTCCGGTATTACTGTTAGGAGGAGAATACAGGACTGCAACAAAGATTCCTGAGACTTCACGTGGCAGTCTTTTTGGACGAATGTAGACCCAGATAATTTCAAGTTCCTTGGGTGTGATGATACAATGGACTGTAGAGGGGTTGAACTCATGCTCGACATATAAAATGATTACTCCGCCGCCTCTTCCAACTTCACGAGGTTTCGAGAAGTGAACGAAACCGTCAAATTGTGGAGCAGGTGTCTGGTCGGGTGATAGCCAGGTTTCAGATATTGCGCACAGGTCAATATTCTGGTCTCGCAGAATGAACTCCAATTCATCTTGCTTGTTGTAGATTGAACGAGCATTGGTCATCAAAACTTGTGGGAAATCGTAGCGAGGACCATTAGTTGATTTCCTCCAGGTTGTACTTGGCCTCATCGGGATGTGTACAATATTACCATGGTTGGCTGATTGTTGACGTCGTTTTGGGGGTAGTCGCTGGGACGTTCTAACTGCGATGTGTCTCAGTTTCATTCTGCGGCATCCAGCTCGACATCCTCGAAATCTCAAGATGCCACACTGTTTAAGCTCGTGTAGGATGTATTCATGAGGTAGAATGTACTTGGCAGTACTCCGTAACTTGTACAGTTCTCTAGCTGAATACCGGTAGATTGACTCCCGGGTGTCATTCAATGTACCGCAGTTGTTCTCATACCTCTGACATGGTGAGCGATCGCAGCCATCATTTCGTCGTTGCTGGTAGTTATCGGGACCAGGGTTGCTCTGGATGTCCATGGATACAGTGATATCAACTGGTGGATGATGGTCAGCGGTGGGTAGAAATAAACAGGTATACCGAAGTTTGGACCAATTAGTGTTCTTTCGTTTTATACCGTAGGCCAGATGCGTTAGACCGTTGACGTTCAGCATCCAATTAGAATTCAGGGCAGACAAAAGAGACCGCCAATCGGGACGTGTCCAATCATGTACGTGCGTTGCGCCTGCGTCAGACCGTATTTAAGTATTCACGAAGTGTGGGCTGTTCAATATTAAACAGGTTGTGTGTCAAGCCTGAAATCAGCCAAGCGTGTTTGGTAATTTAGCTACAGCTTGGAGAACATCGGGTCTCGTGCAATTTCAAGTCGCAGCCAAGACTAACGGTGTAAAGTAATATAGCTGCTGCTTCAAAAGGGCGTGGAGCGTGCAAGTGAGGTAAACGTGAAGTCATTGTTCGTCTGAACAATGGCGCACAGGGAGCGGGATATTCAAGTAGAATAGGGATGCAGCTGCCGTTTCCAAATGAAACATACCTTCTTGGTAACAACTGATATGCAAATCGCTACCCTATTATGACCAAATTCAGAGCAAACCAAATACAACAGGTTCTCAACAATGATGACAGCATCGCCATGCGTATCTTCAACGAGGAACACGCCAGATATAGAATTTACGTCCAGCATGTCATGGCATACTTCAAATCATATAGCGCTGTGAAGGATGTGTACCGACACCCACGTTGGATGATGCCTATTGTAACAGAATTATGTGCCTTTTTGGCACAAAGACACATCACTTTGTCTGAGGAAATTCATTAAATGAAGATGAGAATCTAAAATGTTTTGAGCTTCTTGTTTGTAATTATTATGACTTTCTTACAATGTTTATTCTACAATGACTATGTCTCATCATGTTTCCTCCATTTGTAAAACTGTAAATTTTCATCTAAGAAACTTATCACGTATTAGGAGCTTAATTGATGAAGTAACATGTCACCATGCAGTTCGTGCTCTAGTCACATCCCGTATTGATTATGGAAACTCCCTACTTATAGGATTATCTAGCAAAGATAAAAGCCGACTTCAACGTCTCCAAAATAGGGCAGCTAAATTAATTTTTATGGCAAAAAAGTATGATCATGTCTCACCCCTCCTTCAACAGCTCCACTGGCTTCCTATTCATCAACGCATTGATTTCAAACTGTTAACTATTATCTATAAATGTTTGAATGAAAGTGCTCCATCTTACCTCACTGATCTCATCGTTCCATATAAGCCTAATCGACCACTTCGTTCTAGTTCAGATACCAGGATCTTAACAAAACCACAAACCCGATCATCCTCATCTGCCAAAGGTTTTTATGCAGCTGCTCCAAACCTCTGGAATGATCTTCCATATGGAATTCGTCATGCTGAAACTCTCACCCAATTCAAAACCTCACTCAAAACTCACTTATTCCAGACTTTTGTTGAGTAGCTTTGTATTGTAACTGTAATTTGTATTGTGTTCCAGTTATTGTAAAGCGTTGTGATACCATTGTGTAAGAACGCTATATAAATGCCTTAATTATTATTATTATTATTATTTATTCTAAGGCGCGAGGTCTATTTACAATCCCTTCCTGGACCGTCTGGGCAAGGCCCACCCGGTTCAGTGGAGGGATCGGGATCCTGAATGGAACCGGGTGAGGGGGGATTAAATATGCCAAGCAGGGGATTAACTCAACTGGCTGGAGGGACCAGGCAGGCCAGCCTTAACAAAAGACCAACTTGGAAAGCTATAATCCCCTGGGCAGGCTGGACAGGGAAACAATAACCACGCCATGTAATCTATTAACAAAAGGCAACCATGAGATTAAGCTGCCCCTTGTGGAAGTAATGACCAGTGGTCTGGACTAGAGTAGGTGACACGCTTGAGTAACCGAGTGGCATTAAGCTCTGAACTGATCGGGCAAGAAGGGATTAGGCAACCGAGCCCGGTTCCCGGACGGTCTGTAAATAGACCTCGCGCCTAAGTGACCCAAAAACATTAAGAATTATAAAAAATCTTTATAAAACAGTAACAGTTGGAAAAAAGCACTTATCATTAACGATCTAATAATTATGACATCTTTCAGGATTACTTAGTCGTTGAGGAATGTTTCCTCATGTTATTAGCAAAATAGCGCAAAAAAACAACTTACTTTACTCACAATACATTCGCTCCCCAGTTGTAAACTATTTGGACCGTCGATGCTCATTGATATTTAGATGCGACGGTTCTCCTCGTGGTTCCTTTATCAGTGAACCGTCGATGCTCATTGATATTTAGATGCGACGGTTCTCCTCGTGGTTCCTTTATTACTGAACCGTCGATGCTCATTGATATTTAGATGCGACGGTTCTCCTCGTGCTTCCTTTATCAGTGAACCGTCGATGCTCATTGATATTTAGATGCGACGGTTCTCCTCGTGGTTCCTTTATTACTGAACCGTCGATGCTCATTGATATTTAGATGCGACGGTTCTCCTCGTGCTTCCTTTATCAGTGAACCGTCGATGCTCATTGGTATTTAGATGCGACGGTTCTCCTCGTCGTTCCTTTATCAGTGAACCGTCGATGCTCATTGATATTTAGATGCGACGGTTCTCCTCGTGCTTCCTTTATCAGTGAACCGTCGATGCTCATTGGTATTTAGATGCGACGGTTCTCCTCGTCGTTCCTTTATCAGTGAACCGTCGATGCTCATTGGTATTTAGATGCGACGGTTCTCCTCGTCGTTCCTTTATCAGTGAACCGTCGATGCTCATTGGTATTTAGATGCGACGGTTCTCCTCGTCGTTCCTTTATCAGTGAACCGTCGATGCTCATTGATATTTAGATGCGACGGTTCTCCTCGTGCTTCCTTTATCAGTGAACCGTCGATGCTCATTGGTATTTAGATGCGACGGTTCTCCTCGTCGTTCCTTTATCAGTGAACCGTCGATGCTCATTGATATTTAGATGCGACGGTTCTCCTCGTGCTTCCTTTATCAGTGAACCGTCGATGCTCATTGGTATTTAGATGCGACGGTTCTCCTCGTCGTTCCTTTATCAGTGAACCGTCGATGCTCATTGATATTTAGATGCGACGGTTCTCCTCGTGCTTCCTTTATCAGTGAACCGTCGATGCTCATTGGTATTTAGATGCGACGGTTCTCCTCGTCGTTCCTTTATCAGTGAACCGTCGATGCTCATTGGTATTTAGATGCGACGGTTCTCCTCGTCGTTCCTTTATCAGTGAACCGTCGATGCTCATTGGTATTTAGATGCGACGGTTCTCCTCGTCGTTCCTTTATCAGTGAACCGTCGATGCTCATTGATATTTAGATGCGACGGTTCTCCTCGTGCTTCCTTTATCAGTGAACCGTCGATGCTCATTGGTATTTAGATGCGACGGTTCTCCTCGTCGTTCCTTTATCAGTGAACCGTCGATGCTCATTGATATTTAGATGCGACGGTTCTCCTCGTGGTTCCTTTATTACTGAACCGTCGATGCTCATTGATATTTAGATGCAGCCGTATAATCCTTTTAAATGCAAATAATTTTCGATGCTCATTGATATTGGACGCCCGTTTTCCCCACCTGGCTTTTAATCAGTGTGCATTTATGTGACGTACATGTATTAGATGTAATAAAAAGAAAGATTTGGAAAGTTACTAAATTGATGTCAATGTTTGTCTTTATTTTCAAATTGTCAATTTTACAGACTGAATAATAGTGCTTACCCGATATGAAGAGGGTTTTTTTTCATATAACATACACATAAAATGTAGAACTTACATTTTTTTTTGTAAAGTTGCCTCTGTTTGTTTATTACTATATAAATGAATAAATACATATACGGCTATAATGACCGTAGGATATATATATATATTAATGAAGTGTTGAAACGGGGTAAGGGGATGGATAAGAGGAATGACATTTTTAAATCGACAGAAAATTAGAACGCCGTATTATGGGGAAATGTAGCCCAGAACGCAAAACCTGAATACGCTATTGTCATTGTTACGTTGCCCATTCCTTTGACCCAAGTGCAGACTGTGTGGCAAATCTACAATACTTGAATGAACTGCATTTCCTGGATGTTTTCCGATGATTGAAAAATGAAACACGAAGTGAGTATAGGCTCAATCGTGGACATGTTCTCAAGACTTAGCAGTTACTCGATAATGAAGTAACAATAGTGTAAATGCCAACAGGCCTGAAAGTTTTAGCTTGACTCCACGCCCGTGGGAAGCTGTGGAATGCTTTTCTGCGCGCCTATTATTAGCAAAGCATGGCCAAAGGGATTCGAGTCTCACTTTCACTGAATATGTATATATGCCTAATCATTGCCTAATCCGTAAAGCACTAGCATTTGATTGGACTGGTACACGACTTACTGGTTCTATTGTTGTTGGTTGCATACGATTGGACAGCGCTCGTCGTACTTATCTGCACGGGTTCCAAACGGTTCAAAACGAAAGAACACTAGTGAAACGTGGGGATGAAATACTGAGACGGTTGCCCAGGTTGTGCTGACGAACTCTAAGCCGTACTGTTATTTGGGGTATGATGGGTGCCTCAAAGTTATTCGAGTAGTCATATGCATAGCTAGGGAACTGTGCGGCTGGGTCCAGATCACTGGAAGTGGAATACGGCAAGCCAGCATTGGTATTTAGAACAGTCTCACCACAGCGAGGATTATTGTACTAACAGCCATATTGCACGCTGCAGCCAGTGGTCACTTCTTAATTAATTTATGCACTGTCGCTACTAGTATTCACTGGCGGTTGGCAAGATGGAGATGGCGTATTGTGTTGAAGTCCAAACGTAAACCAACACGGAGGCACTACCGTGAAGGACCATCAAAATTCAACGTTAAAATATCACAAAAGCACATCAAAACTCACATAAATCTTGAAGCCCCGATGAAGACAAACATCAAAGGTTCATCCGGTTAAATAAATGTTGCTGGATTGCACAAACGTAAAGAGATAAAAACGGATTAAAAACGCAGTGCACAGAGCTCACAAAAAGCCCTGTGGCAGCTGATAAACAGCGCCCTCTATATCAACAGCGCCCTATATCTCCAAGACCATGTTCTGATGAAATTTCAAGGCAATCCATTCATGCATCACTGAGTAATTAATGATTGTCTGGAAAAGTCCATTTTGTTACCATTACAATTGAGTGCCAATGGTGGTCATCTTTACATTCTTAGTTGTGATCTGTTAATCTCCCCTAATTGTGGCCGCCCACATTCACTACACGCAGATCACCACTAAGATGACCACAACTGTCACTCATTTGTAATGGTAGCAAAATGGACTTTTCAAGACAATCAGTAATTGCTCGGTAATGCATGAATGGATTGCGCTTGACATTTTGTCAGAATTCACACAATGAGATAGTGAATGCAATAGGCTAAAAATCAAATAGCTGAATCCTTACAACTTCTTCTCATATTTTTTTGAAAATGGGTATCGTTTTTTGGGGACACACTGTATATGCTTCTTAATTACTTCAAGAAAATCATCGTCATCAAATCCACTAAATGAGTTAATTGTATGCTGTACATAGAAAGAAAATAAATTTCATCTTCCGGTACTTATCAAAGAAACCAATACATTACACCAAAAGTAAATTGTTTGTCTCTCGATATATTAAATAAATCAAGACAAGCAGAAATAATACGGGTAACAGTTAAGTAATACATGTTTTTAGCAATTTACAGACATTCTATTATAGATTTAACACACAAATGAAATACTGTACATTATATTCTTGCAAAGTTTCTTGCAAAAATCTAATGCCAATATTCTTTCTAGTCTCAGCCATGCAGGGACTCTTGAACCTGGCCCATAGCTTGCTTCCTGCCCTTTTAAAGCTTTTGTTTGTACATATCTTGTAGTACCTGGTCTTGTGTCACAGTTTGTTGTTTTGTTTGCCCGAGGAACTCATATGTGAGTTCGTCCCAAAACGGTAATCTTACAAACTTCCAATATACATTAGGTTAAATCTTAAACATAAATCGAATAATAACTAAATTATCAAAATGGAACTAATAACTATCTGTTTACAATCATTATAATATACGACTTCGGCTTTCCGCCAAATGATTGTGGGGAAGGCCATCTCGGAACTCTGGTTTTTGCCCCGAGTACATGTATGAATAAAACTAATTCCAAGTCATAATTTATCTTAAGACTTAACGTAAACCAAACTGTTCTTAACCATGGTATAAAGAATGGTCTGGAGTAAAGTAAGACATCATTAAAATAAAGGAAATGTTCATTTCCTGAAACACGAAGACAAGAACGCATATATGTGTGAACGGTCTTCGTTCCAAAACGGTAATGACGAAGCCCGCGAAATCCAAACAAAGGAAAATAAGGCGAGGGCGCTACAGGACTAGTACATTACATAATACAAAGGAATTTATGGGGGGGGGGGTCTCTAACTTGTCATTTTTAAACACTTGTCACATTCTTCCCCTTTTTGGAAAAGATTGTCGTACTCGACAATTGCAATCAAAATATAAGGCATAATTTAACACACATACGCTAACGCTGCATTTTATGGAAAGATGAACACAAGCTGTCAAAAATTACAATAATTACACTGAATAACCTTCTGGACTAAATTAATCAACCGGCGCCTGGCATCATAATTAACCATCAAGTAAAATATATGCTTCTTAATTACTTCAAGAAAATCATCGTCATCAAATCCACTAAATGAGTTAATTGTATGCTGTACATAGAAAGAAAATAAATTTCATCTTCCGGTACTTATCAAAGAAACCTATACATAAATTACACCAAAAGTAAATTATTTGTCTCTTGATATATTAAATAAATCAAGACAAGCAAAAATAATACGGGTAACAGTTAAGTAATACATGTTTTAAGCAATTTACAGGCATTCAACACACAGATTTAACACACAAATGAAATACTGTACATTATATTCTTGCAAAGTTTCTTGCAAAAATCTAGTGCCATTTTTATTTCTAGTCTCAGCCATGCGGGGACTCTTGACCCTGGCCCATAGCTTGCTTCCTGCCCTTGTAGTACCTGGTCTTGTGTCACAGTTTGTTGCTTTGTTTGCCCGAGGAACTCATATGTGAATCTTTGCACTGGTTTTCTGTTTCTTTGAGGTGTGATAGGAGACGTCTGTATGGGTTCATTTCCTGATTCCTCGATGACTGACAATGGTTCAGTTTGGTCAGTCTCTTCCATTGCAGACAATGGCATTTCTGAAGGAGAGTCAATTGTGGCCTCGGTTTCATCATGACGCATGACTGGTGATAAGGATTCTTTTGATGGTGGGTTGAAGTCGTCTTGTTGGATGGGAAGGAAGACGATCTCCGCTTCTTCATCACTGGAGTTGTCCTGCTCCTCGTGTTTCTCATGGTTGGTATCTGAGTCTGTGAGGCTTGATGTTGTTTCTCCAGTAAAATGCTTCTCATGTCGTGGAGTTGCAACGGGAGAAACATGCATGGTGTCAGAAGGTTGCGGTGTAGAGTTCTCTCTTTCCTGGTTTCCAGAGAGCTAACTACATAGACCGGGATATTTGGTTGTTTGGAGACAACGATGTATGGTGTCGGTTCCCATCTGTCTGCCAGTTTTTGGGTGCCTATGATGTGTTTGTGTTGGACTAGGACCCTGTCACCGGGACGGAGAGGTGCTTCACGGCTGCCACGGTCGTACAGGCGTTTCTGTCTTCTTTTGGCTTTCTGGGCGAAATCACAGGCAGTCTTGTATGAGGACTTCAGTTTATCTCGTAGTTGTGTGATGTATTGATCCTGAGTGACGAGTGAGCAACTATCGCCTTCTTCCTTCAGGCCAAACATCAGGTCAATGGGGAGGTTTGGATGCCTGCCAACCATCAAGTAGAATGGTGCATACCCAGTGGAGTCATGTCGGGTTGAATTGTACGCATGCGTCATTGCACCTACGTGTGCCTTCCAGTCCTTCTTGTGATTCGTCTCCAGTGTTCCTAGCATTTTGAGCAATGTGTGGTACTGTGGTTGAATCTTTCAGTTTGGCCTATACACTGGGGATGGTAGGGTGTTGTGCGGCTTTTCTTAATGCCACACACCTTACATAACTCTCTTATTAAGGACCCCTCGAAGTTACGGCCTTGGTCAGCATGTATCCTAACTGGAAAACCATAATGTTGGATAAAGTTTTCCCAGAGGATCTTGGCAACAGTTTCAGTTTTCTGGTCTCTGGTCGGATGATCAGAATATTTTCGTAGCCTCCCTTGGATCTTTCTAATACTTCAGGAAGTCGATGCACACAAGCTCTAAGGGCTAAGAAGAATGGATACTGACCAGCGGAACTTCTTAGGTGGCTTGGTTTTACGAAGACAACATCGTTTACACTGTTCACACCAGATTTTCACATCGTGGGACATCTTGGGCCAAAAGAACCTACTTCTGACCATATCCAGCGTCCTTTCAAAGCCAAGATGACCCAGGTCGTTATGCAGTGCAGACATGGCGGTTGATCTGAACTGGGTAGGTAAGATCAACTGTTGTGTCGTTTTGCCGTCAGGTGTTTTTCTGAGTCGATATAGAACGTTGTTTCGCAGACAATGTTTATCCCACTCTCGGAAGAAGACAGAGCACTCGGCAGGTTCCCGAGATTTCTTTCTTTCCTGTTCGGTTTTCTGTTCTGTTCCATGTAGAACATAATACGGGACATATGAGGGTCGTCTCGTTGGGAGATAGCAATTTCTGTCTTCGAAATTCTGGGAAGATCATCGTCGTTGGTGTGGAGCTTGGGTAGATTTGCTTCGTGTTGTGTTGTCATTTGGCATGTGGCAGATGGGACTTCGAGAAATGGTTGTGATGTAGATGGATGTCCAGCGCAGATTGCTTGCACGACATCAGGGCGTATGGTGATAGCCTCTTTCTTGAACTCTAGGGATGATCTGGTGATAGGGGCTTTCTGGAAAGGGCATCTGCTGCACCATTGCTTCTTCCCGGTCTGTACTGGATAGTGAAGTTGAAGTGAGACAAAGCTGCCACCCATCTCTGTCCTGTCGCATCAAGTTTCGCTGATGAAGTCACATACAGGAGGGGTTATTATCTGTTAAGACCGTGAACTTGCTGCCAAGTAAGTAATCACGTAGCTTATCGGTAACAGCCTACTTCAGAGCAAGAAATTCTAGCTTGTGAGCAGGATTTAAACATCTGCTAGCGTACGCTACGACACGTTCGATGGCATCTTGTACCTGGCTAAGGACTGCGCCAAGACCAACAACACCAGATGCATCTGTCAGAAGAATGAAGGGAGATGTGAAGTTGGCATATGCAAGTATAGGAGCGGAAGTCCGGTGATCTTTCAGAACATCCATCGCTCGCTGACAGTCTTCGGTCCAAATGAAGGGAGGTGGTGGTACATGAGATTTCTTTCGGCCTTTCTTTTTGCGACGGGGGTCGCCAGTAGTAGGTTTATACAGAGGAGCTACGATGTTGGAGTATCCTTTAATGAACCGTCTGTAATAGCCGGTAAACCGCCAAAACTGTTGTAGTTCCTTGCAGTTGGTAGGGACTTTCCAGTCTTTCACTTGAGAGACCTCGGGGTCCGTGGAAACACCCTCATTGGATACTAAGTGTGACCAAGGTATTCGACCTCCTTCTGTAGTAAGTGGCACTTACAGGGCTTGAGTTTTAGTCCGTGTTGACGGAGACTTGAGAATACCTTCCCAAGGCGTTCAATGTGCTCATTAAAAGTAGAAGAGAAGACTATTATGTCATCTAAATATAGGAGAACGGTGGAATAGTTCTGGTCACCAAGGCATGCCAACATCAACCGTTGAAAGGTAGCAGGGGCGTTTTGGAGCCCGAAAGGCATGCGATTACATTCATACAATCCCATCGGGGTCGTAAATGCTGTTTTGGCTTTATCGCTCTCATCGACTTCCACTTGCCAATAGCCAGATGTTAGATCCAAAGTAGTGAATAGCCTTGCGTTTCCGAGTGCATCAAGGGCCTCTTCGAAGCGGGGAAGGGGAAATGCGTCTCGAACTGTCTTGCTGTTTAATTGTCGATAGTTTAGCAAATCCGGAGAGAACCGTCTTTCTTGTGGACAATTACCATCGGTGAGGCGTAGGACGAACAACTCTTGCGGATGGCACCCTGATTCCTCCAATCCCTTCAGATGTTCCCTTACGGCTTGATACTGGGAGGGTGGTATGCGTCGATGTGCAAGACGGAAGGGTTGGTTATCAATAAACGGGCTTGTATGTTTTATAGTTCCGGTGAATCCATAGTCCAGGGAGTTGACGGAGAAGATATCAGAATACTCATGAAGGAGAGTGGTGAGCTTTTCTGTCTGTTCTTCATTCTCTATTGCAGCAGTTGTCAAGTCCAATGATGGGATGATGGTCTCTGGTTTTTCTACAACAGTCTGTAGCTCAACTTGACCAACACGTGAAGTTTGAAGGAGATATGATCGATGTAGACTATCGTCATGATCGGGTTGCAATGTTTGTCCTTTCCTGCGCAGAATGGAGGACACCCGAGCAAGCTTGCATCTACGGTTGATTGTGATGGGTTTTGTGGAGATGTTGCACATCCGCACTGCGACACGGCGATTTTTTCAGTTCAGTTCAGTTCATTTTATGTCCACTCATATAAGTTAATTCACAGTGAATAGAAGAGCATGATTGTAAAATACTTCTAAGTGGGGGAATTAACTAACAATAAGTGGAGGATGTCCCCAAGAAGCAGAGCTTGTGGACTGGGGACCCCCTTAATAGAATTGTGTTCTGACATATTCTTGAAGATGATAATTACATAATATAATAACTAAAGAAGTACATAATACACAATATTTAAGTTCAGCCCTTCCCTCGGTGGTGGCCACGAAAATCATTTTGTAGAAGACTTTTTGCACTTCGTCCAAAAGTCTAATAGTCATTGTAGACGTACTTGGGATTATTCTCCTTGGCCCTTCTGGTTGCATACAACTGCTTTATCATCTGCGGCTGAGTCACACTACGTGTCTGCATCTTTTCCCAATGAGGATCAAGGTACCAAAGAGTTTGGCGAAGGTAATTGCAGAACTTTCTACCATATGTCTCTGCAAATGCAGACTGGAAGCCAGCACCAGTTTTCTCTAGCATCTGCAACAAAGGATTTTATTTATTAGTGATCAGGTGATTAAGTAATCCAAGAATGTTCCTTTGTAAATACGGCTAATTTTATTTTTCAGCAAAATACTGCGCATAATTTCCCCCAAAATTCAAGATTCATTTAAGCTTGACTTTTCATTTCAGGTACAACATGGAAAACACGGCCTAATAATATGTGACAAAATACATATTTTACCATCACAACATCATTGAATAGTTCATCTTTGCTGTTCTTTGCTGCAGAGTCAGCTGATACCATCCGTGGTAGGACAAAGGTTTTGGAGGCTTGCATCATGACACTAAATGCATTTGAAACACCATGATCAGTAGTAGATGGGCCAGCAGCAATCTATATGTACACCAAACAATATTAAAAAAAGTTTGAAAAGGTTAAAAAATAAAATTATATATTTAATTTTTATGTGTACATTAATAGGATTGACCAGGTATGTAAATCTGAAAGGGAGTATAACAAGGATTGTAAAATAACATATATGAGCCATTTCATTGTATAAAAACGAAATTTGAAAATCTCAATTTGGTTTGTAACAACACCAAAATGCTTTGAAAATAGCTTCTTCTGTTCCAAAATGAGATTTGTTACTTAAAGCAAATTTATTCATAGGTCTTGTAAACCCTAAAATTTACATATTTCGGAAATATTTCAGTGAAAAAAAGTTTCCTACCCAAATAAATGCTGAAAATAATATGGGTGGCATAAAAGACACTAATGTCCAATTTTCAATGTGTTTGACGGTCTCCCCCCCCCCCAAAAAAATCCAAACCATGTCGTCTTTTTACAAAACTATAGCCTTGTAACACAGAAACGGGATAGGATCCACAAGCACATGAAGCATGGCATTTACTTCATTGGAATTAATATTCCATCATAGACTATACAATTCCTAAATTTGACAGCAATCACTAAAATATAATAAAAGAAAAAAATTCATACCTTCATCATCGCCATCTCCAAGGAATATCTGAACAAAATTTGCACCCTGTACACCCATCAGTTTCAGCTTCCCGTTTAAAGGCACATCAACAAGGGTTTGTTGATGGGGCTCAGCCTGTGTTTTAACCCCCAACTTAACCATCATGCTTCTGTTCATCGTATCCACCCCTAGGACCTCTGGTAGGCGCATGAATTCGAAGTCTCCGGACACATCCTGCACCCAAGTTGGCCGAACGATGGTTTTTTGATTCATCTTAATTTGTACCATACAACTTACGAATGTTTTCACAGTGGACGCCGCCATGATTGAATGCAAAAGATTAGACTTGCTTCCATTCACCGAAATTCCAACCGTTGTTTACTAGGTTTGCAAATTTGAAGAAATCTTTGGGTTGGAGATTTTGTATAATTAATTCAATGCATGTTTGTTTTTGTAATTGTTGTTTCAGTAGAAATAAATTGTCTATCTAAATTGTTGTACCTCTCGCTTTGATGGATGATTCGATCGATGAAAAAACAAAGCCCATTGAGGACTTTGAGCAAGTTGAATACAAGTTGGTCCCGCACCTTCCCTTCATTGGATGTACACACATACACATGGTACCGGGCACGAAGGCCACGTCCAAATGAATGGCATAAGCAGGGCGAACAAACCTATTGGAAAATTGAGCGACCAGAGACAGTGGCTGTTATGTTTGTGCGTACGTCCGGCCACAGCCGGCTAGCTGCAGTCAATCATTCAGACGTGGTTTTTGCAAATTGCGTGCGTATGTACTATAGCTATCTTTACACCGAAGGCAAAGTCAGTGTGTGTTTAGAAAGTACAAAATGTAGGCATAATTGGCAAAAGTTGTCTCCCGAAATTCTCGATTTTTTTTTCATTCTGGACAGGGTCGGCGGCAAAAAAAAAGTTTTCTTTTTCTTCGGTCGGAGCCCAAAATATGGGTCGGTCGGAAATGAGAACCATAGAATTAAATGGGGGCGCCCTAATATGAGGAAAGGGGACATAACTGTGCATATTGATAATATTGATCCTAATAACTTGGAATTGATTGCTAATAAGATTAACGACCACCTTGCTAGTTTTTCTCAATCTCAGAGTCCTATCAGGTTGCAGGATTTACCGAGTTACCTTCCTTCTCCATCAGTTCCCCCCAAAAATACAACCTTGGGAAACATATAAGGAATTAAAAAAATATTTCAATCACTAAATCAAAGGGACCGGATAATTTATCAGCTAAAATCCTCGAAGAGTTCGCTTACGAGCTGAGTGAACCTGTTACTAGCATTTTAAATGCTTCAATTCAGCAAAGTTTTGTTCCAGTCCAGTGGAAACAAGCCAATGTAGTGCCTATTCCTAAAGTTACTCCCCCACACTGCAGAAATTGAGACCCATCTCTTTTAACTCCTTTAACTCCATTGTTGGCCAAAATTGCTGAAGGTTTATATGCAAATGGGTTATGAAGTCGATGAGTTCTCAACTTGATACCAGACAGTTCTGTAACAGAAAAGGTATTTCAACTACTCACTGTTTAATTGATATTTACCACCATTTGGTTTCTGGAGCTAATAATTATAACAATATCAGTACTTTAATTCTCACAGACTTTAGTAAAGCTTTTGATTCAATTCATCACCAGGTTGCTGTTAACAGTCTTATTGATCTTAGAGTTTCCTCCTCTACTGTCAATTGGATTGTTAGTTTTTTGATAGAGCGTCAGCAGAGAGTTAGACTATTTATTTATCTATTATCTATTTACGTATCTATTTATTATTTATTTGGTTTAACTATTAATGAACAGGGACCTTATTCATGAAGCTCTCTTAATGGTTAAGAGCACCTTACGCACCCGTAACACGCTCTTTGTAAGTTACCTGGTATTCACAATAAGCCCTTAAATATAAGTGAACCCTTAAGACGCTCTTAAAATTACGTGTGCTCTGAGGGATTCTTAGCGTCCTCGTAGTCTTACGTGCGTTGTTTGTCAGCATCATTTGACACGCAAGTGATCATAACTGTCGGATAGGTTTTGCTGGAGAGGGAAAACACGAGCTCTTCGAAGGCAGCATGTGTTTGGGGGGTCGCCTACATCCCTTGCACATATAATAATATGATGACACCGAAGATATTTAAGTGCCAACAAAAATGACATATCGTTCGGCCGCCATTTTAGTAAGCAACGGAACTATTTCTGATGTTAACTTCAAATTAAATTCTTGTAAGACGAACATTTCCCCTTAAAGATAGTATATACTTTGGTAAGAGACAAAACTTAAATGTTCACAGATTTACGTATTATTTTCCGAGTATGAAGATGATGCTGGTAGAAACCTGCCGTTAAAATGTTTTCGTCTGAAATGGTGTATTTAATACTATTCATCCAGAAATTAGTAAAACAACGACCGAAAATCTGTTTGATCTTTTAAAAGATAAAAAATAACAGAGAAAAGACTTAAGAAACTGTGGCCGTTTTCCTCTTTTTTCTCAAAAAGTGGGCACCGTATGGGACTGCAATTTTCACAGATAACTATAACTGTATCCTCCTTGATATTTAAGCCCATGAATCTGTATTTCTTTGACGAAAACCAATGTATGATATTACCTTTAACAATTATTTATATCATTATTAAAGCATATTATTATTTATTACCTAGAATCACACACCAAATGAAAACAGGCTTACGAAAATGCTGTCTGTGCGTACTTCCTCTAATAGTGCGTGATTTAAAAAAAAAAGATAGGCCAAAGGATATTTGGATGACACTGACTTAATTCAAAGGAATTAAGTTTATTGATATCCACTGGACAGAAATTGGCTTTTCTCGTACGCTTTGCCGGCGTGGCCATCTTAACTGGTGTACATAATTATTGTCCACAGACTCCAATATGACCGCGCGACAGAGGTATGTTCCATGAGCGCAACCCAAGCTTCCTGGGTGTATAATATCTTATACACCCAGGAAGCTTAAGAGGTCGTTAAGAAAGTTCATGATAAGAGTGCTCAACGAGTGCTTTGTGAATAACCCTAAGCGTAATCTAAGAGAATGCTTTGCGTATACTTAAGCAGCTCTTTTGGAGCTCGTAGCTCTGATTTTAAGAGGGCTTCATGAATAAGGTCCCTGGTTATTGTGTACAAGAGTTACATTCGTTCTATTTTGGAGTATGCTACCCCGGTTTGGCGTTCATCTTTGACATTGAAACAGTCAAATCAAATTGAATCTATCAAGAATCGTATTTGCCGAATTATCTTAGGACTTGCCTACAACAATTATAGCCAAGCACTTGATGATTTAAAGCTGGTTTCTTTGAGTGAAAGGCGATTGCATTTATGCAAAAAATTCATTGTTAAAACGTACCGCTCAAACAAATTTGTAGACTGGTTTCCAAAAGTAAGTAGATGCCACTCGATGACTTCGGCCATGGCCTTATGGATTCCATATGCATTTTTGGGTACACTATTGGTAACTTTCAGGGTATGTTTTCAACATAGTAAGAAATCCAAATCCACTTGATACCATTTTTTCTAATCATTTTCATGGCGGCCATCTTGGATTTAAAAATGGCGGCCATTTTGGGTCAATCTTGGCACTTTAAGTTACATGAATGCATACAAAATCATCAAAATAATTATACTTAAGCAATTGAAAATGACAGTGAAACAGTATTTATGTGTCACTGTCGAATTCAATTTAATTTCCTTAAAAATTATGACTGATTAGCATATATGAATATATAATTATATATATTAAACGGAGGATTTTCAGTACTTTTCCCAAATACCGTCATTATAGAGGGGAGGAATTATTTTATAACTGATGTCAATAAAACCAACCAAAATGACAGGAACTCTTTAAATTTACCTCAACTGCCTTTGCTTGTTGTCAAGGAGCAAAGCTCTGAACAACCCTCTTATTAAGGAGTTAGCTCAACACCCAGTACATCTAAGGTTGACTTCATAAAATGGAATTTTATACCATTAACAGCTTTGCTAGGTAGTATGTGACTTCAAATTGTAGTATCTCTTTGGGAAAATGTGGTATCATTTGAGGATCAACAAAAAACAAGTTTTACTTTCCCACAATGCAACAGAAAAAGAGGCGTGGTCGTATTTTCTGCCCCCCCCCCCCCAAGTCCTTGATATGTATTTTTGGTGAATGATTATGTGATTATATAATTCATAATCCATCCACAGAGAAATAACAATTAGAAAAAAATCTGAAGAACGAGCTATTAAAACCCATTTGTTGAAATTTCTTTTGTTTTTCTGAATTTTGGGGGGAAATATTACAATAATTGTGTGTGATAATACACAAAAGTGCTACCACAATTTGAGGTCACATAGTTCCTAGAAATGTTCCCTGAGGTCTGCACCATCAATTTCTTAAGTCAGACGGGATTGAGAACTCATTTTCATGGTCCGTGCTCCTTGTCTATTGTTTTAACTGATAAATGTGCATACCATATGAATTAATAAAGCATACGTTTTCATAAAATAGTCATTGGATTGTACCATTCTAAGCCGATATATCCTTGAAGACTGGCTAAGATGATTCTGGCGGGTTTTCATGACAAAGTTAGGAAGTCAAATGTTTAAAGGGCTGTTATTTCGCACCATGTCCCACAACACAATGATGTGAAGTGGGCAAGTTCTTTTTTCAAGTGACAAAGTTACTCATTGAATTGTACCATTCTCAGCCGATATATCCTTGAAGACGTGTGTGAAAGGGGAAGCAAAATCATAGATGAGAGACAGGTCCCAATCGTCTACCACAGAGCAAACAAATTGTAACACAGAAAAATAGAAGGACTGGAATGCGCTCCAAAGGTTTTCAGAAGCTTTTATCAGTGTAGTGTATACCAAGCTCAAGAAAAAACCTTTAAGAGGCATCATATGTCTAGTTCTATCTGAAAGTGGTTAAAGGCGGTGGGAGTTAGGGTGGGGGAGGGTGGTAATATCGAAAGGGACAAGGGAGGGGAATGAAGGTAGTGGGAGAAGAAGGGGAGGAGTGATGGGGAGAGGAAAATAGAGGTAGGGGTAAGTGGTAAGGTGGGGGTGTGTAAGGAGGAGGAAGAAGAAGAAAGGTGGATGGGAAAGACAAGGGGAAATGTGGATGGGAAAGACAAGGGGAAAGGTGGATGGGAAAGGTGGATGGGAAAGACAAGGGGAAAGGTGGATGGGAAAGACAAGGGGAAAGGTGGATGGGAAAGACAAGGGGAAAGGTGGATGGGAAAGACGAGGGGAAAGGGAAATGGGAAAGACGAGGGGAAAGGTGGGTGGGAAAGACAAGGGGAAAGGTTGATGAGAAAGACAAGGGGAAAGGTGGATGGGAAAGACAAGGGGAAAGGTGGATGGGAAAGACATGGGGAAATGTGGATGGGAAAGACATCGGAAAAGGTGGATGGGAAAGACAAGGGGAAAGGTGGATGGGAAAGACAAGGGGAAAGGTGGACGGGAAAGACAAGGGGAAATGTGGATGGGAAAGACATCGGAAAAGGTGGATGGGAAAGACAAGGGGAAAGGTGGATGGGAAAGACAAGGGGAAAGGTGGAAGGGAAAGACAAGGGGGGAGGTGGATGGGAAAGACATCGGGAAAGGAGGATGGGAAAGACAAGGGGAAATGTGGATGGGAAAGACATCGGAAAAGGTGGATGGGAAAGACAAGGGGAAAGGTGGATGGGAAAGACAAGGGGAAAGAAAGAAAAGGTTATAGTTGGGCTGGGGTGTATGTGGGGGAGGGAAAAAGAAGGGAGGAGAAAAAGGGAAGAAAGGGGTGTGTAGAAGGAAGGGAAAAGGAGAGGGGGAGGGGGAGGTCCGGGTGGGGTTGGTGTGTTATTATAGGAGAAGAGGGGGGAGAAATGAAACGGGTTAAAAACGAGAAACCGCGGGAAAGAAAAAGAAGACAGGGATGGGAAGGAAAGATGGGGGTGGAAGGTGGAAGATGGGCAGATGGACCTGTGGGTGGACATAAACCTAGCTATCATCAGCTGTGGTAGGTGCAGGTTAGGAAAGCACACGGAACTTAAGTTAATATGGAGAGTGGAAGGGTGGGTAATTAGACATACCAACTGTTTACAAAGTGCAATATATCACAGGGAACCGAGACAGAATAACTTGTAC
>OZ020244.1:10358117-10541361 GCA_963971285.1 Astropecten irregularis | reverse complement strand
AGCATATTATTTTCTGGGCGTTACGTTTGTGTGCGTTGTTTTTGCAGCACTTCATCAGTCACCTTCTTTGTTGTTCTTTTGACAAGCGGGGTATAAAGGTTATTAAAATTCTGTGTGAAATATCCACATTAGAACCAAATGAAAAGACTGTCATCCAAGTTACTGTTTTTAATTATTATAAAGATAAATTATTCTTGTCAGAACTAGTAGCTGGGCTAATATAAATGATATACCAAAGGATATACTTAGCAACAATTTTACAGCAAATTTACCATACCAGGGTAGTCTTCTCTGAACAACAGCAAACGTCGTGCCCTCTCAAATTAACACATTGTACAGAAATGTATTTTCTAAATCATAAAAAATGTATAAATTTCTTAGGGAAAGCTACAAAATACACAATGATTGATCATTTAACTTCCTAGGGACTGTAACATCTGGAAAAATGCCACGGTGCAACCTTAAGATCGTATACGAAATACTGGTATAGTTCCTTGTCACCCCCTACAAATAATTTGTGTTGTGGCAACGGTACCAGTCTAGCAGAAAAAAACCCCGTAAAATCTATTCAACAAAAATCAGATTTCGAAACCTCTCTAAATGACTTGATTTTCGAAAGACTCTATTAATTATCAAGTTGAAGGATTACTTTCAACTGATTGATACTTGATAGTATTTTTCTAAAGATAGCCAACCTGACAGTCAACGACGTCGTTTAATTCCCGCCAAACAGTCATACGTGCGTGACACATGCACGTTGTTTTAATCCACGGTGATACTGTGGCAGTCTGTGCTAAATGGACATTTTAAGAATGCAGGCCCAATTTCAGCCAAAGCGCAGTATTGAATACTACGGGGAATCCCCAATTGCGCGTGTACTCAATTGGGTTTTATTTACCCAAGCTCCGTTTTGTGAGATCGTCGACTGCAATTTTCAGCGGAAAATCACTAAAAAACAAATGTTCCGGGGCTAGAAAAAAAATGGTATCAATCAGAGATGCCAAGTTCAAATTTTTTTCATGAGTGAGATTTTCATGACGCGGCGGCTGAGCGCGCGCACATGCGCAAAAGTGAGGTAGCAGAGCAACCAAGTGGGCGAGGGGGTGTCCCCCCTCCCATGGTAGGGACCTTTTTCAATCTTTAGCTTCGAATGGTGCGATCTGGTGCATAATTAAGTGACCTTTTTCTCTCTTTTCTTTTAATTTATTTTGAAAAACAAAAGGGAAACAATGCAAATAATGCTACTTTTTTATTTTTTTCCTTGTCGGGTCCCGATGCGTGAGAAATATGGGTGTCATGCGTGAGACCGTGAGACGGACCCTAAATGCGTGAGTCTCACGCACAATGCGTGAGACTTGGTAGCTCTGTGTCAATTGGTTTTGGTTTAATTGGTTTCCAAGGAACATTTTGTGAAAAAAACTAAGATTGTTCCCAAGTTGCACACAGAGGCATTTTTTCTTCCATAAGGCTATGGACTAACTCTCAGATCAACCCGGATATCAGACAGAATTCACGCTTACACAAATAGATTCAAAAACAGTCCTATTCCATACCTGACTCGATTACTCAATGACTCCTGATCTTAAGTCTATGGCTCATTTTGTTTAAGTGGGGGGGGGGGGGGGGAATGTAATAACTGCCAATGCAATGTGTGTCCGAATGTTACATGTGGTTCTTTTTTATTTCAATTTATTTAGATTTTTTTCTTTAAACGATTACTTTTGATTTAATTTATATTTAAATTTCTTATTTTAATTGCGATCCGTTTACTTTTCATATTTAATGTATCTTTTAAATATTTTAAAATAATTTTTAATTGTAAACTTCATGCAATTCAGCCCTCGGGCTGCTGAATGAAAGTATAATAAACCATGAATAATAATAATGGAAAAGTGTCTCGCATCATGCTAAATATTAAATTATTAATGCACCATTTGTATGTACACATGACAGGTTCTCATGATGCCATGTTCTCTTACTTACAAATTGCACTTAGCTTGTACATGTACAAAATTTCTATATTTTTTTACTGTAGCTGGTCACCTGCTTTTGCTATATTTTCCCTTTCTTTCCCCAGATTTACAGATGTCTATATTGGGTGGCCTGGTCGCGCACACGATGCCAGAATTTTTGCCCACTCCGATCTCTTTGTGAAGACTGAACACCAGCAAAATGGGCATCTTTTCCCACATAATGTGAGTACATTGTTCTTCCTTATAATGCAGACTTGATGACAAATTGGTTTTCCCCAATGTTTGAGAACGCTGTAATTTTGACCTTTTCCCGAAATCAAATTGCGTTGCCTTTGCTATTTGGAGATGGCAGGCAATAGTTTAAGCCCACCTGGGGCCGATTCCACTAACACTTTGCGATATCGCTTAAGCCCAAATCCATCGCTAAACAGAAAATTGCTATACAAAACAGCGATCGATTCTCCATTTAGCGATGGATTTGGGCTTTACGATGATTTCAAAGCGTTAGTGAAATCGGCCCCAGGACCCCCCCCCCCCCCCCGAGAAAACATTACAAACAACCTTTCGTTTCCTTATCAGGCCATTTGGGAAATTCTTTTTGTTGTACAATAAAAAATGGTATTTGTAAGAATCATAATCATTTATTTTCTTTGAAAAATTAACTTTTTTAGTGTTTTCCAATATTTCTTTTCATTTTCTTCTTTTGTTTCTTTGTAGTGCATTGTTATTATGTGTAGGTCACCAAATGGTTTATACACAGCAGTAAGTTGAAAACAACTGCGAGGATTTGTGGTATCTCTTTTAAGATCTTATAACCATGTATTCATGTGCTCTTATTTATTTTTCCTTTTCATCTTGTCTAGAAATCCATGCTCATCAATGGCAGGACCTAACCAGACAGCGAACCAGGCGAGGTTCAACCATCGGCTCAGTTCTGCAAGAATGGTGGTGGAGAACGCGTTTGGGCGACTTAAGGGCCGTTGTCGTCGGCTTTTGAAGAAATAAAGGTGTAGAAAAATCATTTGCATCGGCTGTCATTGCCACCTGCTGCATTCTCCATAACTTCTGTGAAGTTCATGGAGAGGCCTATGACATGCGATGGGAGCAACAGAGAATTGCTTATGAGGCTTCTCAAGGACTCATGCAACCAGAACCAAGAGATGGTGATCCACTGATAATATTCAGACAACTCAATATTATACATACTCCAAAAAGACTAAGGGAAGCCATTTTTGATTCTATATTTTGTTCTTTATTCAGAACATCTTCATTTCTTTTTGGAGTATGTATAATATAGAGTTATCAAACTTGTAAGTTGAGTGACCAATGTATGTTCGCTCTCTCCTTCTTGTTATGAAATTGTTGATATAGTTCCCAAAAGGACTTTTTTTTTTTTACCTGGATGAATGTGGCTTATTTTCCAACAGAGAAAATAAAAGAAATAGAAAAAAATATTTAACCCATGAAAATTTATTTAATTTAAATTTTATCTAGCTGATGCAGAAATGCATGTGTATCATCCTCTAAATCTGGGGAAAAAAATTATGGCAAGTGTTTGAGTGTGTGTGCATATAGTATTTTCAAGCATGCACAGTTTTATATTGATATGAAAGGCAAGGAAATGTGAACCTTGCGAACGTACATTGTTAAGTATTTAATTAGTAGTAATACAAGGAAAAACACCATTTCAAAGGTATTTAATGCACAAAATAAGCAAGAAAATACTGAGGTTTTTTATATAACTTTCAAACACATGCCGAGGTAGACAACAAGAACATTTTCAACAACTTTTTAAGTTACAAAACAGTTTTTCAAAGAGCTATAAGTGTTGATACAGTGAAAACTAAATCATAAACATTATGCAAATTAGGCTTGACCTTCACCGACTTGAATGAGCAATGTATACTCGGTGCTTGTAAGTGCACATGAAAAAATCACGTGCTGGCTCAGGTGGGATTCGCACCCACGACATCCTGCTTACTAGTGCAGATGCCATACTGCTAGGCCACCGAGCTAGCTGGGATTAACGGGGTGAATCGAATCCAAAATCGGTGTGGGTGCCGCAGTAAATCATGAATATTGATATGGAAAGTGCAGTATCAATGTGCCTCAACATCAAGAGGTACCTGTTTAAAATGTAGGATAGGAAAGCCCACATTAATTTTAATCACTGTGCATCATGGATTTTTTAATTGTATGTCATCAGTGTATGGAAGGTCAATCGAAACAAACCAAAATAAGTTAAGTAAAAAACCAACAAAATAATTAAGCTCATTGTGACACATTAGCAGACAAAGCACTCAGACACATTTTGCAGGGTTGAAAAAAATCATGATTTTTATAAAAATAAAATCCTATTTAAAAAAAATAGGATTTATTTGATTTAAATCATTTTTTTTATTTAAATCGATTTTTTTATTTAAATTTAAATCTCAATTATTTTTACGTAACAACATCTTACTATCATAACTTTTTGATTTAAAAAAAAAACCCATACATGCTGCCAAATTGCATCTTCTTGTCGCTTGGGTATTGAACAAAAGTAACAAAAAACAGAAAATTTTACTGACTGTCACTACAGACATACTCTACTGCTTCCTTGCTGATGGGATGTTTAAAGCTGGGCTCCAACGATTTCAAAAAATAAGATGTTCACGTAAAATTTTGTTCACCTAGCTCCAATTAAGGTAAACATATCATTAACCCTCACTTTTTGAAGTTTCTTGATGTGAATTTTAAGCCACCTTTTACCGTTCCACATTCGCCAAGAATGATAAATTTTCTCTCGACTTTGCCCGTTTTTGGTTCATTTACATATAATGAATATTCATGTTTTCGTGAAGTTGGTGACGTAGAAGAGGGGATTCGCTTTCCTTATGAATATTTATACACAGTGTGTTGCATATTACATACCCACACGCGATACATGCACTCCAATCATTTCGAAAGTAAAATGGTTGAAAATGATACATATGGCGACCGTCCTTGGTAGGAATACAGCATCGATGAAGAATCAATGTACCAATCGGATATTAATGATCATTCGGGCAGTGATTCGGACAGTTTTGACATACAGAAACCGCATGTACACAAAACTCACTGGAACATGAATTTAAATAGCGCCACCCACGGCCAGTTGGGGTAAATAGTCCCAAGAATTGACAATTACTATCAAATTCTATTTCCAATATTACTAAATAATGAAAAAACAACAGCCCCGTTGTATATTATGAGAAGGTTCTTATATGTCTTATAAACGAGGATTTGTATTTGTTTAATTTTTTTACAAATCGTTATTCTCCATCTTTAAGACCTCATTCAAAGATGTTTCATGGCTTGTACGTACCAGTGGTCCATTTGCATCTCAGTACATGTACATGTGTATTAGAGCTAATAATGGCAGTATTACTGTGCAAAGTCAAGATGTAGTGATGTACACAAACAAAAGTAAATTCGGTGTAGTTGCATACATACATGTACACAGATGTACATGTACATGAGTTACATACATACATGTGTACATACGTGTATTATTATACTGTGTATAATTCTATTTATTGTATCGATTACAAGTAATGCTGAACACATACTTTGCTTCAGAAAACTGCCTCATTTTTCATACATGTGATTTAAATCAATGATTTAAATCTATGATTTAAATAAATGATTAAAATCAATGATTTAAATCAATGATTTAAATCAATGATTTAAATCAAACAACCCTGATTAGCACCTAAACTTGGTTAAAACACACATGGAAATAGGACGGTAAGTAACTTTTATCTTGATGGTCACGTATTTCAGAGATATCACTTTTTTGGTATAGTTTGTAACCCGAGTTGTACTTTTATTTCATAAATTTGACAAGTTGAAAAACAGGGTTCAACCAGAGGCTTACCAAGATATCCAGTAGAGTTTGCAAGAGCCTTTCGTTTGACCCCACCTGTACTAGGCCTGCGAGTCGCTGATGTCTTGGTTGTTGCAGGTGGTGGTACCAGGGGATCGTCATCATCAACATCATAATCATTAGCATCTTGCTCTTGGAGCAACTCGGAACTGGCACTATTCATGGCCATGCTGTCTGCCGTGGTGCTTTCCTCTAACACACCTCCATTGGTATCTCCTCAGATCTGCCATGCTGTTCTATCTAGTCTGTTGATTGATGACACCACGTTAACTGGCTCAGTAAGAGCCCTGTGCCCCCAAATTAGGAAACACAGTTCCTCATTTGCCATTGCTTTTCCCTTTTCCGCTTGTTTTGTTGTGGCATTTAATTTTTAGCCTTTTGCACTTGATGTACTTTAATTCATTGAGCATTTGTGCCCTGTTCTTTTCGATACCATGCTCATGCAGCTTTTGTAGTATGGTGTCATATGCAGCGGAATCAGCCGACGTCCCACTCAACTCTTCGTTGACTGTTGCCTCACTCCGAAGCTTTAGTAACAGTCTCTCTTCCTCCTTACTCCATGTACCAGCCATTGCGAGACAGACCTGGTTATCCAAGTTCAAAAGCTGCTGTAGCTACACATTATTATGTTTATTGTGCATAGGCCTAACAGTTCAACATCTGACAACACTCATAAATGCGTGTACTATCGATTTTGACAACTGACTGACTGAAAGGCGGTATATAGTACGGGTTGCGAAAAGACAGACATGTACGGACATGTACATGATTTTTCCGAGAAAAAATCACGACCTTTCATTGACCTTGTTCTATTTCCGGTGTTTCGCCGGCGTTTTGACCGCGACGACCATTCACACTGCGCGTACAATGGTGGACCACCGAATTTTACCCAGGAAGGTTGGAGGGTAAACATTTCCGAAAAATCTACGGGTGATCTACCGGTGGTCTATCCGATTTCCCTTTCACACTGAGGAATTCACCGGGTGGACCCAGGTGCACCCGGTGAAAATATCGCTAGTGTAAAAGGGGTATAAGTACCGAGTGATCAATGGTGTCAAAGGCCGCTGAGAGATCGAGAAGGACTAGCAGCAGGGCTGTTTTGGTGTCCACGGCACACATGATGTCATTATGAACTTTTATAAGGGTCGTTTTTTACACTGTGGCAACTTCTGTACGCAGACTGATGATTTTCACGCAGCTGTTGTTTGGACAAGTGTGCATTTAGTCTTCCTGCAACCACTTTCTCAGTGACCTTTGACACAGATGACAAGTTTGATATTGGACGATAGTTTCTCATGTCGTTACTGTCCAATGATGGGTTTTTGATAGTTGGGGTAACCAAGGCCGTCTTGAAGTTGTCTGGGAACCGGCCAGAGTCTGATGACATGCTGATCATCCTGGTTATGGGTTCCACAAGAACAGGCAGATTCTTGACCGAAGTGGTGGGTAGGGGATCCAATCTGCAGGACTTGGCAGGAGCTGTCTTGATTATCTTTTTAACTTCCTCTGTTGACACCGGTGTGAAGGTTTTGAGCGTGGAACTTGAAGGCCAGGCTGGATTTACCTCAGTTGAAGGTGCTGCTGGTTTTGGATTATTGACCAGAATGTCTTCTCTGATCTGCTCGATTTTCTTGGCAAAGTATGTGGAGAAACTAGATGCTAGTTCCTTTGTTGACATGTGCTCCGGAAGTTTGGGATTAGGGGTTTTCTTGTTACATGTAAGTTGATTGATGATATTATAAAGCGTTTCTTGATCGCCCTCACAACTTTGTATTTTGTCATAAAAGTAGGCTGATTTTGCTTTTTCAAGAGTTTGTTTGCAGAGTTCTCGTTGCAACTTGAAGTGGTCATAATCGATCTGAAGACGGGAATTTCGCCATTTTCGTTCCAATTGGCGTCGCCGACGTTTTTCGATGGTAATTTGCTCATTGTACCAAGGAACAGCTAGTCGGTCAACAATTTGACTAGTTTTTAAGGGTGCATGAATGTTTAGCAATTGACTGAGGACACGATCGTATTGATCAGTAAGAGTCTCAATCGTTGTGGCAGGAGCAGTGAATAAGGGAGATGCAGTGACGTCACTCAGGAACTTGTCGAAGTCAACTTGTCTTTTTATATGCTTCGGTTTGGGGAGATCTAAGTGGCAGTGAATGGCAGGCACAGTGGTCAGAGATAAATTCGGAGATGGTAACTGACTGTAGGACGCTGTCTGATCGGCGAGTAATGACAAGATTAATGGTATGTCCAGACTTGTGGGTTTCGGAGTTGACCATTTGCTGCATATTGTACCGGAGAAGAAGATCCCTGATACTTTTGGTTTCGTTTGTGTTTCTATCCCAATGAATGTTAAAGTCACCCAAGATAATGACATTTCCTGAGTAGAACACCTGTCGATCAAGAAGCTCAGTGAATTCTTCAGTGAACACGCTGAAAGGGACTCCGTGTTTCTGTGAGGGTGGTGGACGATACACAACAATGATACGTGCCCGTTGATTGTTGTTGATGAAATCCACTTCTATGTGTTCAAAAGAGGCTGGTGATGGTTGTGTACGGTCGTCAACTGGTTGCTTGGAAACGGACGCGGTCAGTGCAGACTTGTACAACAGTGCCACACTACCCCCTTTTCTGCCTTTTCTGGGGGTGTGAACAAGTTTGAATCCAGTGAGGGTTACTTCAGTAGGTGCTTTGTTGTCCCCTTACTTGAACCAAGTTTCTGTGAATGCCATAATGTCGATATTGTTGCATAGAACGTGATCTTTGATGGACTCGGCCTTGTAACATGCTGATTGGCAAATAATCAAGCCTAGTGTCATTAAAGATGTCGGGTCCATATGATAATTATTATAATATAAAATTAAATAATATTCCATAAAAACATGTTCAAATGTGCTGTACAATAAAATAGAAATTTACATAGGTAAATAGGCAAGCATTTTTATGAATAAATAAAAGAAGAGAAAAATAACTTTAATCAAGGTACATATAAAAACAGTAATAAATATATATACAAAACATTTAAACCAGAAATAAATGACTTACACGTACTCACAATAAATAAGAATTATTAGTAACTATAAAAATAATATAGGACACCGACAAGCAAATTAAAACATTCATGTACTGGATAAAATATTCAGAAATGGAAACAATTACACTAAGTTAAAAGCAAGTTTAAAAAGATGTGTTTTTAACAATGATTTAAAAGAAACCAAATTGCCTGCCCTCCAAATATGACTAGGAAGGACATTCCAAAGCTTAGGAGCAGCATTAGCAAAGGCACGATCCCCGAGAGTGGTTGGTTTTGGTACGGCAGTAGTGCAAACCGTCTGTATAGGTAATCCCGCCAATTTATTTAGGCCTCTCGACCAATCAGAAGGCTGGATTTTTTGGCCCATACCATTTTAAGTAGGGGTGTTCATTTATGTGAGTGGCAAATGTGTAATTAATATAATCAGATGAGGAGTGAACGATACAATTTTCTTGATTTTGGTAAAATTTTAAGTATTGTATTGTATATATTTTTAATTAATTAGGGCATTTTAAATTAATTAGTGCTTTTTAATAATTATTAAGAGACCCCGCAAAATATATATACTGTATGTATAATATATATAATGAATTTATAAAATACTTACATACGATAAGTACAATAATATTAATACCAGAGTTGCCAACATTGAAATCCCAAAATTAGTAGCATTTGACACGCAGTCGCGGTAACAGGCTCGCTAGCATCCCTAACACCAATACTCTCTATAATAATGATACTGTGCCATTGACAAAACTTACAATTACCGTCTACATCAATGTAGAAAGTCTCCTGTTAACAAATTACAATCAGTAGTACACTGCAATTCTGTAAAACAGTACTTACATTTTTGGAAGTAGTTCAATGAAAAGTACATGTACATGAGTGTATAAATGTTCACTTGGAGCCAGACAGCTGGGTGTATGTTGCAGACTTGGCCTTCTGCAGAGTGGCTCTGCTGTAGGTTTGGCGGTGGCACACAGAACCCTTGGCAACAATAAATTGCTTGTGAGTGATCAAGTTGCTGAGTGTCTCTGTCTTCATATTTGACCTAAATTCTGTTTTATTCTTTGTTACGAGGCTAAATATCCTCTCACAATCTGCGTTAGAGTGGAAGATACAAAGGATAGCCAACATAACCTTGGACAAAAGTGCATACTTGAGCTGGCCATTGCCATCCTTCTGCTGGCTCATAAGATGCCATTGAGTGTCAACTCTATCACAATTTGTGATGCTTTGTGAGAGTTTGTCTGTTTGAAAGGACATGAACTCCCTTTCCACTTTGTCTGTGTCCTCATGGTTTAAATGCAAACAGGGGAACCTGGTGATGAAAAACTGCACAGAGGCAAATGTTATCTCCTCCCGTCTTGATATGTCCGCAACTGCAGCATGTAGCAAAAGTGGATCCTTGTATGGGAATTTCTTCAACATGTAATCTATGGCTGTTGTGTAGAAGCATCGCACAGCACAGTAGAATGTGGGGAGATCAAGTTCCTTGTTCTGGGAGTTTGCTTCCACAAAGTCCTTGGTTTTCCTTCCCACGAATAGGCTGTCATCACTCTTCTGATTCTGGATGTTTTGGTACTGCACTTGAATGGTTCTCTCACATGCATTGATGACATGAGGTTTAATGAAGCAGTTAAATAAATCTTTCATCTGCTGTTCAAGTGTTTTTAGGAGAATATGAATACATGGTTTGTCCAGCTGCATCAAGGTATTTGCATTATCAAATATCGGTAGTACAGCATCCAAGAAATAGCAGAAGATTTGGAAGTTAGGGTCCTGCATATTTTTACATGTTCTCTCCACTCTCTGTAGTGGTGATGATAAGGAGACTGACTGTGGTTTTTGCCTTCCAGTTGTCGTCTGCTCTGTTGACGTATCGCAATGTGTTTCATGTGCATGCTTTTCCCTAGGTAGATTCTCCTGCCGGAATAAAGAACCTGCCAGGTCAAACTCTCCAGAAACTCTCTGTTGGCAGCTTTCACGACCAGTGTTGCTGTTGGGTTTGGTACTCTTGCTGGTTGACTGGGTACTTGTGGTAGTGGGCAGGCTGCTTATGGCGGTGGGCTTGGTGGTCAGCTTGCTGGTGGACTGTGTACTACTTGTGGTAGTGGGCAGGCTGCTCTTGGTGGAGGGCTTGGTGCTCAGCTTGCTGGTTGACTGGGTACTTGTGCTAGTGGGCAGGCTGCTCTTGGCGGTGGGCTTGGTGGTCAGCTTACTGGTTGACTGGGTACTTGTGGTAGTGGGCAGGCTGCTCTTGGTGGTCAGCTTGCTGGTGGACTGGGTACTTGTGGTAGTGGGCAGGCTGCTCTTGGCGGTGGGCTTGGTGGTCAGCTTACTGGTTGACTGGGTACTTGTGGTAGTGGGCAGGCTGCTCTTGGTGGTCAGCTTGCTGGTGGACTGGGTACTTGTGCTAGTGGGCAGGCTGCTCTTAGAGGTGGGCTTGGTGTTCTTGCTTGAGGACAGGTTGCTCAGCATGCTGGTGAGCTTGGTGCTCTTGCTTGTGGGCTTGGTGCTCTTGCTAGTGGACTTGGTGCTCTTGCTGGTAAGCTGAGTGCTCTTGCGTGTAAGCTGGGTGCTCTTGCTGGTGGACTTGGTGCTCTTGCTAGTGGACTTGGTGCTCTTGCTGGTAAGCTGAGTGCTCTTGCGTGTAAGCTGGGTGCCCTTGCTGGTGGACTTGGTGCTCTTGCTGGTGCTCTTGCTTTTGAGCTGGGTGCTCTTGCTGGTCGACTTAGAGCTTGTGGTTGACCTGGATTGTTCTTCAAAATATCTTAGTAAAGCAGGCCACTGTTCGAGCAACCTACTCGTGCATTGTGAGAGGGAGAGCCATCGTGTGCTGACATGTTTCACAATTTTCTTCATCTCAACACCAGACAGTTTTTGAAACTGCTTAAGCTCTTGCTTCCTCTTGCTGGACTTCTGAAGATAATAATATATGTCAACAAGCAGATCTTCAATACACACTGGAAGTTGTGAAGCAGCCTTCTTAGCCGCAAGGTGAATTAGATGACATGGGCATCCAAGCATATAGATGGAACTGTTCGCCTTCTTGATGTAGCCTGCCACACCACAATGAGATCCTTGCATAACATTGGCATTATCTGCTCCAAAACTCATGCAGTTCTGCCACGAAATATTGCGTTTTGACAGTTCATTATCCATTAGCTGGAAAATGTTTTCTCCCGTGGATGACACGTTACACTCAGGCATACACAATAACACTGTTAGGATACGGCCCTGTGATTGGTCATAGTACTTCACAACCAATGGGTACAGTTTACAGTCATCATAGTCTGTGCTACCATCTGTTGCTAGAGAGTATGGTGCAGATTGCATTGCACTGGTTATCTCCAAGGAATCTTCTTTGGCAAGAACACCCGCGATTGCTGCACTTTTGGTACGACCACATGCATATTTGGCTGCAATTATAAAAATGTAAAAAAAATTATAAACACATTAATTATTCATAAAGATGAACATATAGGCCTACTACTACTTGTATTGTATGTAGATAACATATTGCAATTGCATACCAAATAGCACAGACTAAACAAGTCCATCACAAGTAGCTCGTGTGTCACCGTGACTCACCAATATAATCAGCGTATGGCCATGATCATACCTAGCCTACACAATTAAGCCACTCATTAGTCACTTTTTTTTATAATTAAAAAGTAAATCTTAACCCTCTCAATTTTTTTAAAAGTGTTTTACATTAGTTAATAGTTTCTATTTTTACTCGCAAGGCCATAATCATTCTATAAAACAGCCATTGAGTTTTTCATTCTGTAAAGACTTTGCAACAAAATACATGTAACTGCCTAATCAAATATGAAATAATAAGTCAATAAATAATCATCAGTAGTACTAGTACTTTTTGTAGTACTAGTAGGGCTACTCACTGACTCTGAACTTGTGTCTGAATTGCATTTTTTTATATAGAAAATGCAGCTTTTTATTTCTTTTCGAACAAAGCTTATAAGATAAAAAGCAAATTTCGATCATTTGTTTGGACTATGTATAAGCATATACCATTAGGGCCTATGCGTTTTGCAAAGAAATTAGTTACTATTATTAAGTTAGCCTAGCCGACGACAAAAACAAAATGGCCGACCGAGTTTTACACATTTTATTTCTTCTTTTTGAAATGAAAATTTCGACCCAAAAACAAATCGAACGTAACATAAAATTGTGATAAATAATAAAATATAACATGGAAACAGTTTTTAATCACAAATTCTGGTTGATTGTTATGTTCAAATTACGGATGGTGGTGGATTGAAATCGGATTGAATTCAGATTGTTTCCGTGTGTATTTCATCATGCGATCCAAGATGGCCGCCACGTCGATGATGGTCTACACTACTGCAGCTTTCGAGTGTTTAGGGACGAAAATGATATTGGACTCTCGATTAAAAAAAAAATTATAAACTTGTTTGCGTGATTTTGTAAACGTTAGAAAAATTGTAAACCTAAAAATATAATTAGCCTGACGTTATTGTAATGTAGGCCTAGGCCTAGCCTAAATAAAAAGTCTTAGGCTCACCTGCAATCTTGGAATCTGGAAACATCTTCCGAACAAGCGGGCCTATGTGATCAGCCACTGCAATGGGTATATTATGTTCCACCATGAAGTCAACGCTGAGTACTTCAGCTTGAATAACACTGGTATCCTGAGCCGAAGTGAAAAAACCGGCAATGGGTTTTGTCGACTCTGCCGCTGACTGGTAGGATTTGTGTTTAGAAGAGTTCATATGCTTAGCTACGTCATTCCTGCCACCATGCCTGACACTGAAGTCGCACTTGCAAAGAACACAGAATGCATGGAAACTGTCGAGCTTAGATCGAATGATAACAGGCCACTCAGTAGAATACTCCGGACGGAAATTTTGTTCCGAAAGTTTCCTTTTTTTCTTAGGATTCTCCATTATTCCGGTCGTTTATAAAGCCAGTTTGACTTCGAGAATGCGAACTGTGACTTCAATTCAGCGCGCGAGAACACATGTCCACGTGTATGTGTATGCAAACTGAACCTAGCTTGCAGTACCCGCGGCTAGATTCAGTCAGGTCGTATGTTTGCCCAAGCTTTAGGCTGGTACCCCGTCTTTTTCAGTCGGCAAACACAGGCACAATGTCAGGGAATACGGCGGGCGCTTTGCAACAACCTCGTTCCCTTCCTGATCTCCTACAGTACGCTATTTTAATCGAGGGAAAATGAGTACGATCTTGTCGCCCATTTTCTAACGTAAATAAGGACGCGCGATCTAACGTCAGCAGTTGCTAGCTTTTGGTAAACATCAGTTTTGCGTGAAGTTCGCCGCTTTTAATCACAACGACGGTCCACACATTTAAGAAGGTTTTTCTTACATTTTATTTATTACTCATTTATTTCCTTTTAAACACTTTAAAATCCACAGTTCACAGATAAAAGCTACACTTATACAGTAATAATTTTATATGCCATGGGCAGTTTGTTTTGCGTAGTAAAATGCAGTCTTGGCGTAGTGTCGTAGTCACGGCTCAAATTCGTATTTGCTACGCCCAAATCGTAGATGTTGGCAACTCTGTAATACGATAGGATATGATACAAATGAATATAGTACCCCCATCTGATACAATACATAACCTGATAAAAAAAAAATTACGTTTACGAAAATTCAGCGTTGAAACGAGCTAGATTAATAAAAACCTTGTATATTGCGAACCCACACACCCATTATACTCGTTCGATGAGCAGAATGCCGGCAAGAAATGAGCAAAATTAGCAGGAAATTAGCAGAAATTAGCAAAAAGAGCAACTCGATGAGCAGAAATGAGTAAAATGGGCAGGTCGATGAGCAGAATGAGCAAGACATGAGCAAAATGAGCAACTCGATGAGCAGAAATGAGCAAAATGAGCAAGTCGATGAGCATAATGAGCAAGAAATGAGCAAAATTAGCAACTCGATGAGCAGAATGAGCAAGAAATGAGCAAGTCGATGAGCAGAATGATCAAAAATATGAGCAAAATGAGCAACTCGATGAGCAGAAATGAGCAAAATGAGCAAGTCGAAGAGCAAGAAATTAGCAGAAATTAGCAAAATGAGCAAGTCGATGAGCAATATGAGCAAGAAATGAGCAACTCGATGAGCAAAATGAGCAAGTCAATGAGCAGAATGACCAAGAAATTAGCAAAATGAGCAACTCGATGAGCATTAATGTGCAAAATTAGCAAGTCGATGAGCAGAATGAGCAAGAAATGAGCAAAATGAACAACTCGATGAGCAAAATGAGAAACTCGATGAGCAGAATGAGCAAAATTAGCAAGTCGATGAGCAGAATGAGCAAGAAATGAGCAAAATGGGCAACTCGATGAGCAGGAATGAGCAAAATGAGCAACTCGATGAGCAGAAATGAGCAAAATGAGCAAGTCGTTAAGCAAATGAGCAAGTCGTTAAGCAAAATGAGCAAGACGATAAGCAAAATGAGCAAGACGATAAGCAAATGAGCAAGTCGATAAGCAAAATGAGCAACTCGATAAGCAAAATGAGCAAGACGATAAGCAAAATGAGCAAGTCGATAAGCAAAATGAGCAAGACGATAAGCAAAATGAGCAAGTCGATAAGCAAAATGAGCAACTCGATAAGCAAAATGAGCAAGACGATAAGCAAAATGAGCAAGTCGATAAGCAAAATGAGCAAGTCGATAAGCAAAATGAGCAAGACGATAAGCAAAATGAGCAACTCGATAAGCAAAATGAGCAACTCGATAAGCAAAATGAGCAAGTCGATAAGCAAAATGAGCAAGTCGATAAGCAAAATGAGCAAGACGATAAGCAAAATGAGTGTCGGGGTACGCGGTCTGCGATCCCTTGGGGGTGGCTGTAGTTATTCGCCACCGGGGTAGGAGGATCACTCCCCCTTCAGGAAAGACACAGCTGGACACCAGTATCTCGTCAGTAGGCTCAGTAATTTTATTCCAGATATTACATGAGACGTTGGATAATCAATAAGATAATAACAAACCCCTAAATTGTGTGAGTTTCGGATGTAGATATAATGTGGATAAAGTGCCAATCAAAAATAATAATTCTGTTCTTTAAGTAGGGCTACTCTACTGGCACTTACCCAACACTAGGGTTTTCCCATCCCCTCAGTGTGGCCAAAAGGTTCACATCTAAACTTCCACTACCTGCATAAGTAGGACACCACGAAATATCACAATAAACGTCCATAATAGGCCTGGGCGATTAATCGATTAGTAAATTCTGAACTACTCGATTAATCGTGCCAGCACGATTAGTGCCTTCGAGTTGCGATTAATTCCATCTTCTGTCGTATGGCATGTTGCAGCTTATAGTGACAAGTCCAGTTCCGAGAGCCAGGTAAAAGCATCATCTGTCACTAGATGGATGTTGTTGATGCCTCCTCTAAACTTGGTCAGCACACAGTCATTTATGATATGCAGGATGGTTTGATCTGGGTGACCGCATTCACATTCTGGGCTGTCTCGGAACTTCCATTTGTGGAGATTGTGCGCTGACCTTGCATGAAGAGTACGGATTCTGTTTAGAATGGACCATTGTCTTCTGCCTAGGTTGAAACCAGGTGGTGCAGCTGTTAGGTCAGGCACTAAGTCTTTGTTGGCGTAATCCACGTTTTCCCATATACTGCGCCAAGCCGTCTTTGGGTCGTACTGCTCATTGACTAGGTTGTCCGCGGTGACCCAGAAGGGTTTGCGGGATTTGAGTCGCAGTCTTGGGAGATTTTCTAGGTCTTCATGGATCGGTAGGTCAGGATTGTCTTCAGTGCGAACAAACTCCCGCAGGGTCTTTGACTTCCGTCGAAGGTCAGGAGGTGTTATGTTGGCCAGTACAGGAAGCCAGTGTAGTGGAGTAGATCTCAAGGTTCCACTAACTATCCGCATTGAAGAGTTTAGGATTGTGTCGACGTGTTTGGTGTGGCAGCTCTCACCCCAAACGGGGAAGCAGCACTCAGCTGTGGAGTATACGAGGGCAAGGCTTGCTGTTCTGAGGGTGCTTGCACTTGCGCCCACGCTAGTCCCTGCCAGTTTCTGAATGACGTTTACTCTGTGCTTGATCTTGTCAGCCACCCTTCTCAGATGTTCACGGTATGTGAGACTACGGTCTAGGGTCACTCCAAGGTATTTCGGGTACTTCTCACTCCTTACCGGTTTACCGGTTTACCACAGAAAGACACTTGAAGTTCACTATTGGCTAAACGGTTGCTGAGATGGAAGGCAGTAACTGTAGTCTTAGATGGATTTGGGGCGCAGCCGTCAGTATTTAAAGTATTCCTCCATCACATGTAGGTCATCTGTCAGGGTGCTGCAAATTTTATCAAGGTTACGTTCTTGGGTGGCAAGTGCGAGGTCATCTGCATACGAAAATTTCCTTGAGATGGTGCATGGCATGTCGCTCACATAGATGTTGAAGAGCTTTGGAGCCAGAACAGAACCCTGAGGTAATCCGTCATTCAGTCTCCTTGTGGTACTCGTTTGTTCACCAAGTGACGCTTTGTATCTCCGGTTGCTGAGGATCGATGAGAGAACTCTGAGAGTAGCTTGGCACTTAAAGATCTTGGCAGCTTTCAGGAGAAGTCCATGGCGCCATACAGTGTCATATGCTGCCGAGAGGTCTATGAGGGCAACACCTGTCTTAAGGGAGCGCTGGAAGCCTGTCTCGATGTAGGTGGTGAGTGCAAGGACCTGGTCATTGCTGCTTCTGCCGGGTCTGAAACCAGCTTGTTCCTTGGGAAGTATCGGCTCGACGAGTGGCGACATCCTCGTCATCATCAGTCGCTCAAATAGTTTGTAGGGTGTACATAGGAGTGAGTTGGGTCGATAGCTAGCTTGGTCATCAGCCTGTTTTCCTGGTTTGATGATGGCGATTACTTTGCTCTCTCTCCAGATTGAAGGTAATATCCCAGTAGAGTGGATTGAAGTGAAGAGAGATGCCAGCCATTCACGTCCCAGAGGTCCAAGGTTTTTCAGGAATTCAGGATAAATTCCATCTACCCCAGCGACTTTCCTTGTTTAAGTAGTAGTGAGTCCTGCATCAACATCTCCTCTGGTATAGCGAGCACAAAGTGGTGATGTTGGTGGTGATGCTGGTATTGTCTCAGAGAGGGCTTTTCTGACTTCTCTTCGAGCTTCTTTTGTAGAGGCCATCCTGGAGTTGCGAAGAAATCTTGCAGCAACTGCGTTGGCTGAGACCTTAGGTGGTTGTTGTGCATCAGTTGAGGCAGACCCGAGGTGTCTCAGAAGATTCCATGCCTTCCGGCTGGAGTGTGTGAAATCGAGCTCCTCTACAGTCTCCTGCCAGCGTTGTCGTCTAGCCGCATCCAGTCTTCATATTGCTCGGGCATCCAACAAGGTGGGATGTGATGTTTTGCAGCTTCAGTCAATATCTTACAGAAATCATTGTAGCTCCTGGGTACAGGGTCAATATCACCTATCTTCTCCTCAACCTCCGCCGTGAAAAGTTCCCAGTTGCCTTTTCTGAAGTTCCAACGAGGTACTGGCTTGGACGTAATCAGAGGGATCTCTATGCCGATTTTGTCAAGGCAGGTCGATGTTGGCTATGGGGGAAGTAAGGAAGGATCTTACGGGAGCCACGTAGAGGGCGCCCGGCAGCATCTCTGGAGACAAAACACAGATCCGGGTTGTAATCCTTCCTCCATCTGCTAGAGTGGAAGGAGCCTGGCTGCTTAGCGTCATACAGGAGGTAGAGGTCGTAGGCAGAGGCCCAGGTCATGAGTTGTTCGCCCGTCTCCCCATTAGTACTGTAACCCCATGAGGTGTGATGGCTATTAAAATCACCAGCGATAACTTCAGGGTGAGTGTTAGCAGGAAGTACTGACGGGGGCCATTCAGCACGAGGTGGTTTGTAGACATTTGTAATAGTGGTATCTCCAACCTTTACAGTTGTCACAAAAATGTCATTTGCGCTTGACTGGTGAAGGACGGAAGAGTCAGTCAGATTGTCTTTAAGGTAGGTAGCAATGCCATATTTCGCATGGTGTACTGCGGCAATGAGTGTAAAACCGTAGATGCGAAACTTCAAGGCACTGGTGTCATTGCTGGTATGCGTCTCTTGTAAAATAAGGACGTCAACATCAAGGTCCTTGGCAGATCTTGATAGGTAGTCGCACTTGGCTCGCGACATTCCTTCCACATTGAGTTGGTAAATGCGGAGAGTTTTCCCGATACTCCGGGAGGAGTGGCCGTGAGAGGGGCCGTTTGTAGAAAAGTTTAAAGGGTTCATCTTCTATAGATATAACGTGCTGCAACACGTCGATTTGATGACATTAGTAGAAACAGGGTGGACCACGTGAAGGTTGTCATCTCCCACCCCATTAATTCCATGAGTTACTACTATTCTCTGTCGATCAATAGCCATGCCGTGTGTGTTGAATTGAGCAGCTGCATAGACTTGATGAGAAGTCGATAGACATTCGTGTTTTGTCCGTCCGTCCGTCCGTCCGTCCGTCAAAATTAGGTACAATCATTGTGCATCATGCATCGTTCGTATAGTGAGGCAACGCAATCTTGATTCAATAGGTGGTCTAGGGTGTATATGTACCGCGGACATTATGCAGGACGTACTATATATGAACACGCACACCGTACCCCTGGTGTAGCGGTAGAATTACCGACTTGATATCAAGTCTGCCTGCTGCACGTTCACCGGATGCCCGCCCAATTGTGACAGCAACATGACAACATTTTGAGATAACACTGCAATTGGCCAGTAGCCCTTCTAATAATACTGCCTTATATCGTCAACGTGGATGAGGCATGAATGAGGGCTATACAATTTCGCTGTTTATTGAGGTACTATTTAGTTTTGTTGCATTTTCAATGAATACTATTTATCTCACTTAGTAATAAAAGGAAAGGTTGTCGCACATAGGCATGAGTTATTGGATACAAACAGTTTAAAAGTGTCGGGGTAAATTTTTATTCAATCCTGACAGCTGACAACGAAGTTTTTCTCAACTTCCTAGGTGTTTACTCCATGTGTTTACAATGGATTCGGCTACCATGGCCGGCCAGCGAGGCTTGGCGCATGGCGTGATTGCACTCAACTACTCGAGTACGGGCGCAACTCGATGAGACATACTGTATTGTATCGTATCATAGGGCCTACATGATAATCGTGAAGTGAACATGTGGAGTAATCGTTAATTGTAAAATAATCGCGATGTGTTTAGTAATCGTGAACTGTTCAGTAATCGTGAGATGGATAATAATCGTGTTCACTGTTCAGCCTACATGGGGTGTACATTGTGTCATCGTGTACTATCGTTGACCTGTACATGCATGTATGGGACCACGTCTGTGTGTACCTACGTGAGACTTGTAAGAATCAATGCATTACGCTAGTGCAGTTTACTGCAGTGCCGCTATGATGAAAACAAGGTACGCGCTGCTTGTATAGTCACTTCCGGGTAATCGCGATTAATCGATTAATCTCGTTTATTTCCTCCGCGATTAATCGATTAGTGAAAAGCACTAATCGCCCAGGCCTAGTCCATAACAAGTTAAAGTCAACAATCAATGCACTGCAAAATACACGCACGGCCCATACACGAGGCCCGGTTGTCATGGCTACAAGACTCCATTGGCCGCAGTGAACACACAACATATTGCCGTGTACGCGTACACCCACACACACAACGTGAAGTGCATGGCCAGTATATGTACAGTACTGATTGTACACAGTAACGTTAAACTATTAAAGCACATGACAATAAAAAAACTTTCTCTATACAAATAAAAGTTTCATGTAAAAATAACACGGAAATATCTGCAAGTACAGATTATTGTTGACGTCTTTATAACAGTGTTGTTTGCCTTCTACACACTTAAATCTCAATGCCACTGACATTCCCAGTGTACAAATTAGTCATGGTAATAATGAAAAAGGAGATTATTTACCGGAGAAAATCCAGGTAAGTCTGCTCAATTTCTTAGTGTAACGGAGAAGAGGCCCGCGAAATGGGGCGCCCTCTGGGACTCGGCACATGAGCAAGACGATAAGCAAAATGAGCAAGACGATAAGCAAAATGAGCAAGAAATGAGCAAAATGAGCAACTCGATGAGCAGAATGAGCAAGAAATGAGCAAAATGAGCAAGTCGATGAGCAGAATGAGCAAGGAATGAGTAAAATGAGCAAGTCGATGAGCAGAATGAGCAAGAAATTAGCAAAATGAGCAACTCGATGAGCAGTAATGAGCAAAATAAGCAAGTCGATGAGCAGAATGAGCAAGAAATGAGCAAAATGAACAACTCGATGAGCAGAAATGAGAAAAATGAGCAAGTCGTTAAGCAAAATGAGTAAGTCGATAAGCAAAATGAACAAGACGATAAGCAAAATGAGCAAGACGATAAGCAAAATGAGCAAGAAATGAGCAAAATGAGCAAGTCGATGAGCAGAATGAGCAAGAAATGAGCAAAATGAACAACTCGATGAGCAGAAATGAGAAAAATGAGCAAGTCGTTAAGCAAAATGAGCAAGACGATAAGCAAAATGAGCAAGACGATAAGCAAAATGAGCAAGACGAAAAGCAAAATGAGCAAGTCGAAAAGCAAAATGAGCAAGTCGATAAGCAAAATGAGCAAGACGATAAGCAAAATGAGCAAGTCGATAAGCAAAATGAGCAACTCGATGAGCAGAATGAGCAAGAAATGAGCAAAATGAGCAAGTCGATGAGCAGAATGAGCAAGACGATAAGCAAAATGAGCAAGACGATAAGCAAAATGAGCAAGACGATAAGCAGAATGAGCAAGACGATAAGCAAAATGAGCAAGTCGATAAGCAAAATGAGCAAGACGATAAGCAAAATGAGCAAGTCGGTGAGCAGGAAATGAGCAAAATGAGCTGGAAAATGAGCAGCAAAAGAAGTAAATAAGCAGTAAAATGATAAAATGAGCGGCACAGTGACCAAATTGAGTATATGAGCAGCACAATGAGAAGTTAGCAAATGAACAACAAAAGAGCAGCATAAGGAGTAAATGAGCAACGAATTGGCAGCAAAAAAAAAATGAACAAAATAATAAACAAGAAGAAAAAGACTTACAAATTGCACACGACACGGGTGCCTAAAACCAACCGGAACTCACCAGAACATTCCCTAAGTGGTCAATGGGCGATATACATTTTCAAGTGGTTTTATTCATCATAACAATCCAAATTTTAAGTGTACATACATGTATATGATTAAAATGAAAAGTTGTTAACTTATATTAAAATTAATTTTACGGCAAATTTTACCATAATTCGAAACCTATACTGAAGATGTCGATGGGATGAAGATGAAGTATTCATGTTATCGCAGTACGTAACTATACAGATCAGATTTATTAAACAGTTACAGCCAATTACATTCATAACATAATTATTTCATTTTTCAAATTTAGAATAGATACATGTCAATTTCGTTTCACATCCAAGCCAAACATGACCAAGAAATCCTTCGAAATCTTTAGATGTCATACCATGTCTTATTTATACGCATTGTTATATTTATTCTTATTTCATGTTTTATATTTATTTACCCGGGGTTTTAAAACAGTTTAAAACTGGTTTTCACGTGCCTGCTTGTGAAAGCCACCAGTCCAAATTCCATGCAAGTCTGCCTTTGACACATAATTTTGCTTCTCTTCCATTATAGCGCAAATACAATGAAGACATCAGGGCTCCATGACAACTTTAAAACTCCATTCGTCATGTTAAGCATTTTTCAAACTTAGCTGATGCATTTGTCATTTTGAAACATCGACGTGAACTAATAATCATAATGAACCTCTAAACTGACGATCAGTGATTGCCAAATAATTATCCTGTAAACAACTTATTTTCATCACTTCTTTAAATTTTCTACCACGTGGTATTTTGCGTGAAACTATAATTAACCACGATGTATCACACTACAATAACACTTTTTCAAAAACGTATAATGTCCTTCAACACTTTTTTCTGGTGTGGGCACCAGAAAACAACAACACCCCGAGCTCAAACACATTATTAACTTACTTAGCCCATTATGAAACGCTATAAACTCTACGTAATACATTAGTCTATGAACTCTTCGTTTGGGTTCATTTATAGTTAGTAAAGAACATTAGATCGCTTAATTGTTATTTGATATTTCACATACGACATAATAGCGTGATATCTAATAACCGTAAGGAAGCGTGTCAAACCTATCGACTTTTGGTATAAACCACTTGGTAAAATTTGTTTTCTTTTTTCGTTTCGATATTCATTGTTTTCTTATTCCTGCAAATCTTATATGGATCTGTCACTTGAACCCTTTTTGGGCCTACGTTGTGTACCATTTGGAACATTCTCTCGAAGTTCACAACCGACTGATTTCGATAATTCAGTGTGATCCCGCGCACTTTACAAAATGTAGTGTTTCCGTTTTTGTCCGGTTTAGCTAACTTGTAAGCGTAACTCTTAGGTCCGCCGGATACAAATGATGTAATGTGATTATCGGAATCGATTTCATTAGTTAATTCGCCCAAGAAATCACGCTATCAGTGTCGTAGTACAGTACTCGACGTCCTAAATTTTCTAACAGTTCTTATAATTTGAGGCGAGCTTGAGCCGTGGTATGCAGCAATGACGACATTGGTTCGCCCAGACGGCTCGATAAACTCCTCGGTATTTTGCCATTGCACTTCCACCATTTACTCTGTGACAAAATTAGCGCTGCTGACTTCGACATTTACGCGAGTCATCAGATCAAAATACTCCACGGGGTCGGTGACGTGAGTGGTCTTGGTCAGATTTTGTCGCTGGCCGAATTTCCCCCAGAAACTAAAATAAGACAAAAAGAAAAGAAGAAACATTATAGATTAAAACGTGTAGTATCATATTTGTTTTGTTTTTTTGGTGAAAATGGATAATAATGAAATGAATGAAAATATCCAAAGGTTCCAGTGCATTGAAGAATATTTTCGATATTTGACTTACCTGTTAAGCATCAATTTAGCCAGTGCCCTCAGCCCGGGATTTTGTTTTTGATGTTGCCCCTTTCGAGCTTGATGCCTTCTCTTTCGAGGCACTGCTGGATGTACTCATGCTTCTGCATGTCTGTTTTGCACCACTGCGGCCAGTCGCTAGACCGACAATACATCAAAATCTGTTCTCTGAAGTCAAATACACCATTCTTGTGTAGACTATACCATTCGAAAAACTGTTGTCGCTCTGCTGGTTTCGTTCCATCGGGGTTGTAGAACTGTACCTAGGTAAACCGGGCAAAACTGCGTTCTGATTGGCTTTCGTGTTGAATAAGTGTGGGAAATATCCTTTTTCCAACTCTGTTAGACCGAAGGCACGCGGCAGCTTTGAGAGGCCAGGCCATAGGGAGGAAGTTGAGGGAGTCGATGAACTTCATGTCATTCGCTGCAACTTGTATGCTCATAACCTTGGCTCCATTGAGAATAACTTCTGGCAAAACCGTATTATCATACAGAATAAAAAATGAATCATAACCCTTGAAGTTGTGACAAAGGACTATAGATTCAGCATTCTCCTCTCCGAATAGCCATTCACATAATTCTTGCTGTGTATTTGCTCTGCTGAAGACGTGTTTCCTCACACCACACTTTGGAAAGCACGTGACGTCGTCTTGGTCTAAGCACTCGCAACACACCTTCTGTGCAACACACAGATTCGGTTCGTGTATACCGGTGTCTTGGATACATTCAAAGTCAAAGAATATAAGACGTCTGCTTGTCTTCTGACTTTCCCTCTTTGCTTTCAGACTGACCGCCCGTCATCTTGTCTGTTGTTTTTGTGCTTTGTTCCATCGCGGGTTGCATATGACAAAGATGCTCTTTCGGGACATATTGTTTACAGACCTTACAATATTTCTCGCCGCATACGTGCTCCTTTCCGTTGTGCCGCTGCCGATTGACAAATTGACTGCATAAGAAACATCTGTAGTGCGTCTTACATAGTGATGTTCCTCGGCTATTTCTCTTCAAGTAGTTTTCGAAGCAAACAGTGCTTTTAAAGTGTCTGTTACAGTCGTTGCAGTATATCCACTCTTCTTCCACACAGTTAGATTGGAAGCAAAGCTTACACGAGTTTTGACAACGATGGTCTTCAGGATGGTCGTAGCCCTTCAAACATGTCACGGAAAAATAACTCCGATTGACAAATGCAGGCATTTTCGTAATAACGTCGTAATGACCATGATGAAAGAACAGGCATATTTGTCGATCAGCCGGCGGGCCACGGAAGATGATAGAGTTTGCGTGATCTTTAGATGCAACGAGTATCTGATATCCGATGGGGACTTCCGGAAATAGCTTGACTTCGTCTATTCCACACTTAGTCAGAGGAACCCCTGCTTGACGGTGGAGGTCTTCGGCCAGTGACTGTTGTATGGTACAGCCTTTACGAATGGATTCCCAGCATTAGTGCTCATCAATCCTAGCTTTGGCCGTGACCATGGCTCTGGCGCAGCATATGTCATCTTTGTTCTTTATCTGTAATATACATTTCTTCTCCTTCAAGAACCGTTCAAAGTTGACGTAGCGTTTCTTTGGGGATTTACCTCCAACTGGCATGGTCACGTGGGTCAAGTTAATCTGTAGAGCACAATCTATTGAAAACTGTTCATTGCTTTGGACTACCTGTTCAACCTGGGAAAGAAACCGTTCCGCAGTTAGATCATCTTTGGTCATGAACGGTAAGTGTATGGGATAGTTCAACTCAGGGCACGTCACCACCATGCGGATAAGATCTTTAGACCCAGCGCCATTGGTCAAAGTTTCCAACAGACTATTGAAAACTTCATGAAGGGTGTTCAAAACGGACGTTGGATCATGGATATCCAGCTCGTCTTTAAATGTAACGGTGTATTCTAAACCTTTTTTCTTGAATTTCTTCATCTCAACTTCCTTCACCTTAGATATACGGTAGAGGTCTGACATCATTAATAGTTTTGAAATCCGTGATTTTCTGGCGTTTTGCAACTGGTTCCTCTCCCTCAGACACTCCATTACCAATCTGAGTAAAATGCCTAATGTAATTATTCCGACGAGCAAACACTTTAACGCATACATCGCATTGATACTGGTCAGCATTCTCGTGACGAGCTACATGCCGGTTGTAATTACTACGCTTGAAAAACGTCTTGCTGCACACCTTGCAAGTAAACATGATTCTGTAAGGGAAAGAGCAAAAGTATTCACGTTAAGGAAGTTTATGATCTCGTGTCTGGACAACAAAGTAATTACTACATGCATTCTCTCGTTTGTGTGGGTTTAGGAGTGCATTTAATATTTATTATTGTTAAACAGTTTCATCCTTCAACATAATGATAAATTATAATACATTATAATACATGTAGTTGCTTTGCTCAGGCCGATACCCAATTTAATTTTAAGTTTGTTTTTGACATGACAGCTTCTACATTGATCATAGCTGCCCAGCAGTGGACGTCGACCTGGCAAAGTTAAACTAGACATATAGGCTAACTATAGGCCCATTGCCCTCACTTCACTGGTCAGCAAGCTGATGGAGAGAGTATTATCAAATGGTATAAAGATGCACATTTATGACTATGGTCTTTTGTCCCAAACCCAACACGGTTTTGTTGCCCATAGGTCATGTGTGACCCAGCTGTTAAATGTTCATCATGCTTGGGCTTCCATTTTAGACCGGCGTAATCCACCCAGGATTGATGCTGTCTTTTTGGACATTTCAAAAGCCTTTGATCGTATGCCTCACCATCAGCTGCTGACCAAACTTGCAACAATGTTCAACATTAGGGGGTCTCTTTGGAGATGGGTCAAAGATTTTCTGGTTGATCGTCAACAAAGGGTACGCTTCCTTGGGGAAACATCTGGATGGGCCCATGTTCGTTCAGGTGTTCCCCAGGGGAGTGTGCTTGGCCCCCTGATGTTTAACTTGTTTATTAATGATATAACTTTTGGTTTGAAATCACCATGTGTCTTATTCGCTGATGATGTCTTAATTTATCAGCCAATTAAATCTGCTTCCGATGTAGCTGTTCTTCAGCAAGACCTAGACAAGCTGTGTGGCTGGTGTACCGACAATGGAATGAACTTTAATGAGGCTCTTGAACGCATCCAGAGGCGTGCCACTCGTTTTGTCTTGGGTCAACGAATTGGAGAAATGCCATACACTGACAGACTTCGTGCCATAAAATGGTCCTCCTTATCAAGTCGTCGTAATTGTTTAATGATCTCCTTTGTTGTTAAGTGTCTTTTTAATACAATCAAATGTGAAACAGTTAATAGAAACATCATTGTTAACCCAAGATATGATAGCGCATTAACATTCAAACATTTGTATGCCAGAACCCAGTCCTTACATATGAATGCCATCAACAGATTTCCTAGGCTCTGGTCAGCTTTGCCAGTTGAATTTCGCAACTCTTCAATTTTAACATCCTTGCCTTCCTTTTTAAGAACATCGAGACATGAAGAATGTGTACATAACGTTTAAAATTTCCTAACTGTTTTTTTTTTAATACCGATTTTTAATTACTACGTGCAATGTTGAATATTGTAACTTATTATTATTTAACTTTTTTTTTTTTTAACTTCTTTATTATTTTTTTTAAACTCACTTATTTAATTTTTACATTTCTTTGTCAATGTTTATGATTCTTCTTGTTTAATCTTTATGTATAGTCTTTTATAATTTTGCATATATATATATATTTTATTACAACCAGATGTGGGGCAACAGGTCTAAGGATCACAGTAATTAATTTGCTTTTGTTGCTCCAAGCCCATCTGGAAGTATTGTTTTGTATTGTTGTTCATGTTTGTGATGGCTGAATAATCCCTTTGAGGCACATGTTGCTTCAAAGAGTTTATTGCCCCCAAGATGGTTTCTTATTGCAAGGTCCGGAACTAGCCTCCCAAGGCCTTGCGGTTCTGGCCACAGTGGTGGTATTCCAGCTAGTGATCATAAATAATGGTTGTAGTCAGAAAGACTGGACTGAGTTAATTAATCGGAATACCACATGTAGATGGACGGTCAATATAGCCAGAACCCTAGTGAATGATCACTCACTTTTGTCCGAGCAGTTTAGCCAGTCGGTTGTGCGGTTCTTAACAAAAATTATTTTTGAGACCTTGTTCCTATCTTATTCGCCGTTTTTTAGTAATACTCTCTGTGCTAAATTCTTCAATTTATTTAAGTTGTTACTTTATTGCTCTTATTCATTTCAATTGAATATACAACTTAATTGTGTGTTAACGTGATGCCTAAGTCAAAAAGTAAGAGGACATCAACTGGACCGGTCCTCCAGGGAAGGAGGACGCGGGGGAGGCCTCGCACCGTTCGGCCTGGGCCGGCCGAAGCTCCCGTGTCCACGTCGGCGTCTGATGCCTCGGTGGTTGGACCACCGCCGACCTTACCGTCAGCTACAGGCACTTCTTCGGCTGGCCCTTCGATGGTGCCGGGCCCCCCTGGTTCTACCGATCCTGTTCTGCCTCAACCCGTCGCATCGGGATTGGGTGAGTTAAATCCGTTCAGTCCTTCACTTACTTTGACCAATAATAATTGTCCAGCTACCACTACCACTTTGTCTAGCACTAGTACTAGCCAGGCTACTTTGCCCATCAACATGCCACCTCTGTCCGTTCAACCCGCATCTTTACTTGACCATTCTCAATCGGCTTTAACAAGCGTCTGCGATGACCTGGGATTGGGGGTTCCACAACAAATTCGCGACAAAATTTGGAATGGCGAATTCGTTGAATTCGGCTCTTTACTACGGCCGGCTCGTACAAGTTTGGGTCCGTATTCTTCCAGCGATTGTGTGCTGATGGTCGGTTCTCAAGAGTCACCTGCATGGCAAATTCGGCCTCATACCCCCAATGCGCGTATTACGTCCATCGAGCAGTGGGCGTCGGCGTTCTTAATTGTTACATCTATTTACCTGATGCGCCAGCCGGACCGTGCGCGTCAGTTGCTCAAATATGCCGATACCATCAGGTCCGCTGCCTTTCGCCGCGTAGGTTATGGTTGGCGGGACTATGATATTCAGTTTCGCTTACGGCAAGCACGGATGCCGGCACGTTCATGGGCTAGCATTGATGCAGAGTTGTGGCTAATGCTTGTTGGCCCCCCGGCCCAACATAATTTTCGTCCCTTCTCCTCTAAGCCTACTCAGCAGCGCGCCGGCACTTTTCGTGCCTCTTCCCAAGATCAGCGATCCACCACCGTCGGTATCTGTTTCGATTTCAACCGCGGTCAGTGCATCCGACCGGCCTGTCGATTCTTGCACAAATGTTCCGCATGCATGTCCCTTGGCCACTCCGCCAATACTTGCAGGGGTAGTTCCCGCGGTGCGCGGAGTACACTGGCCAACTCAACCACACTTGCCAACCCCAATAATTCTAAGTAGAATGATTCCCTTTCTCCGCTCATACCCAGCACAACAAGATGCACTTGCATTAATAGATGGTTTCACTTACGGGTTTCGTTTGGGTTATTCCGGGCCACGTGTCAGTTCCTCGGCTCGTAATCTATTATCAGCACGTGAAAATCACACACTGTTACTTGACAAAATTGCCCGTGAGGTGCGTTTGGGCCGCGTTGCTGGGCCTTATTCCAGCCCCCCCTTGCCGGATTTGCGTTGTTCTCCTGTTGGTCTAGTACCACAACAAACCCCGGGTCAGTTTCGCTTGATTCACAATCTATCCTCCCCTATTGGTGATTCTGTTAATGATCACATTGACCCATCTCTTACTGCTGTTAATTATACCAGTTTTGATGATGCTGTTACCTTAGTTTCTCGTCTAGGTCCCGGTGCCCTTATGGCAAAATCAGATATTAAGTCAGCGTTCCGATTATTACCAGTGCACCCGCATGACTTTAATCTGTTAGGTTTCTGCGTCAATGGGTCATATTATTATGATAAATGTATGCCAATGGGCTGTTCTATTTCGTGTGTAACGTTCGAGCGCTTTAGCTCTTTCCTTGAATATTGTGCTCGCAAAGTGGCAGTGTCAGATAACATCATACACTACCTTGACGATTTCTTTTTTGTTGGTAGTGCTCAGTCCCTGGACTGTGCTCGTGCACTTCAGTCATTTACAATATTATGTAAGGAGTTTGGGGTTCCCTTGGCCATGGACAAAACAGAAGGACCAGCCACTCTCATCACTTTTCTTGGTTTAGCGATTGATACTGTCAGTCAGAAAATTTTGATTCCATCGAACAAACTAGCTTCGATTTTGATGAAATTAGATTCTGCTTTAGGCAAACACAAACTAACACTACGAGAGCTCCAGTCGCTGTTAGGCAGTTTGAATTTTATTTGTAAGGCTGTGCGTCCTGGTCGCGCTTTTTTTGCGTCGTTTGTTTGACTTGACTACTGGCGTTCAAAAGCCACACCATCGAGTCCGTATTTCTTCGGGGGCCCGTGCTGACATGTTGGTATGGAGGCAATTCTTGGCACATTTTAATGGTGCGGTCATTTTCACTGAGGACGTTTGGCATTCAAGTGATAATTTGCATTTGTTTACAGACGCTTCGGCAGAAATAGGCTTTGGTGCATTCTTTAATGGTAAATGGACGCACGGTAGATGGCCCATGGAGATTCGTTCACGGAAGTTTTCCATTGCTTTCCTTGAATTTTTCCCAATTGTCTTAGCGCTTCAATTACGGGGCCTTACGTTGCAGAATAAGCGAGTTATCTTCTGGACGGATAATGAAGCAGTAGTGGCTATAATTAATCGTCAGACTTCTCGCTGTCCGCATATTATGCAACTGGTCCGAATGTTTGTTGTCCGTTGTTTGACATTGAATATTACATTTAAAGCACGTCATGTTCCCGGCATTGCTAACTCTATCGCAGATTCATTATCGCGCCTACAGATGAAGAAATTCTTCCAGTTGGCGCCCGAGGCAGACCCCAGTATGACACCCTTGCCCCCAGATCTTTGGAACGACTTCGGCTTGAAGTTCACGGCCTCCTAGTAGATTCTGTCGCTCCCCACACTCATTCGCTTTACCAACGTGCTTGGAATTTCTTTTGTTGGTTTGTTTCCCATCATGGACTAAGTTCTCCTGATTCTCATTATTCCTTACATCAACTTGTTCAATTTATTGCATTTATGTCTGTTAATAGTTATTCTCCTGCAACAATAACATCGTATGTTACGGGAATAGCTTGTACTTTACGTCTACATAGTTTGCCAGATATAACCCAGCATTTCATTGTCAAACGGTTGTTAACTGGTTGTCGACGACGTAACAGCCGTCGGGATACACGACGTCCTATTACATTTGACCTTCTCCGTCGTATTATTCCGGCATTGCAGTCTGTTTGTACCAATCAGTTTGAAGCGCTACTGTTCCGTGTAGCCTTTCTTTTGGCATTTTTCGGTTTTATGCGCGTGGGGGAGCTTACTGCGACATCCCGTAATGCGAGTTCCCCTTTAAAGAGGTCAGATGTCACACTTAGACATCTTCCTACTGGGGGCGTTCTGGAAGTTAATGTCCGTTTTTCCAAGACGGATCAATTTGGCCGGGGCTGTGTATTATGCATTCCCTCTGTCTCCAATGGTGAAATTTTGTTGTGCCCGGTCCTTTCCGCAACGGAATATTTGCGCGACAGCTCAGCAAATCATAACCATTTTTTATCTCACTTTGATGGTTCGCCCTTGACTCGATATCAATTCACATCAATATTAAAACGGTCCCTGCAATTCATTGGTGTACACGACCCCCGCTTTACATCACATTCCTTTCGTATTGGCGCAGCCACGTCTGCTGCTATGGCTGGTATTTCAGAACAAGACATACAAAGGATGGGTCGCTGGCGGTCGGGCGTGTTTCGCCGTTATATTCGTATTGCACCTGAACTTTCTCACTAATAGGCTATATGACTTTGCTAGTCTTTTCAATTGTGGGTCCTTCTCATGGGTTTATTTCCATGTTTGTTTCCTTCCGTTTATGAACATGAGCTATGGTGCGACCGGCATGCAAGCCTCTGGTGTGGGTGGTCGGGGACTCCTTCGTTCATTGGACCTCCCGGGTAGCAGACACGTGGGCTGGCGACCTTTTGCGAGAGCTGGTGGATGTCCGCTGGCTGGGCAAGGCAGGCCTCACCTTGGGGCGGTTTAACGACCACCTACATGCATGTTGGATTGCAGAAGACAAGAAGCCACACATGATAGTAATTCATGTTGGCTCAAACGATCTGGGGAAGCTTCCCAAATTAATAGTGTCCGACTTGATAAAAAACGTTTTGACAGTCACGAGGACCTTGTTGCCTCAGGCTGTCATGTTTTGGTCGGACATTTTACCAAGGGTCAGCTACACTGGCGCACTCCGCCAACACAAGGTTGAGCGAGCCCGACGGGCCATAAATCGTGGGGTGGACAACCTCATGCGGGGTGCGCCAGGTGGTGTCATCCACCATCCCCAGATCGAGTGGAACAGCAACCACTACATGCCAGATGGCGTGCATCTCACTGATGCAAGTTCTCAAATTTTAATTGAAAATTTTCGACGGGCTCTTTCACTTGCTGTTTCTACGTACATTTATTCCTAATTTCCCGAGAACGTGTATACCGTCCTCAAGGCCTCATAGGCTATTTGGCGGCGGTCATAAATGACCGTTTGGCGGAATTACATTCTGAACGCCATCATAGCCCTATTAAAGCTTTTTATTTACCGCATTTTAACATCTCGAAATGTTTACTTTAAGTATATTTTGGTGCACATTTTCTTTCACTGATCTTGCTCTTGGTCAAGCCTTAAGTGAAGATGGACATTTATGCCAGTTGTCTGGTTAAATGAAATCATTAAACAATATTATATATACGCTTAAACTGTTTTTGTTATGCATGCATGGGTATGCATATACATGCACATGATTCCACGGCACAAGTTACGCCGGGACTCAGCCTTTGTATATTATATAAGATTGTCTCGCGGATCGCAGCGACCGGAGACCAACTTAAAGGTGTTACAGTTGCACATTTTTGGATTTGAAACATGTATTAATTGGGCCTTCGCGGATCGCAGCGACCGGAAGGCATGGAATAATTATTGGCACTGTGTTGTTTCGCGGATCGCAGCGACCGGAAACAAATGGAAAATTGATGTGTAGGCCTACACTTGTGGAATGTTATGGGGCTTCGCGGATCGCAGCGACCGGAAGCCAAATTGGATTATGGTGTTGAGTTTTATATTGAGTTGTGATTTTCCCGGGTCGCAGCGACCGGAAAATCCGTGTTTCGCGACTCGCAGCGATCGGAGACACATGCAATTACCTATGGTAATCAATCTATCTGGTAATAAACTGCTCTGGCCGTACTAAACAAAGAAATACAATTTGTCAATGTCTGATATTTCTTTCCGTCTTGTCGCATGGGGTAATAATCCCTTTGAGGCACATGTTGCTTCAAAGAGTTTATTGCCCCCAAGATGGTTTCTTATTGCAAGGTCCGGAACTAGCCTCCCAAGGCCTTGCGGTTCTGGCCACAGTGGTGGTATTCCAGCTAGTGATCATAAATAATGGTTGTAGTCAGAAAGACTGGACTGAGTTAATTAATCGGAATACCACATGTAGATGGACGGTCAATATAGCCAGAACCCTAGTGAATGATCACTCACTTTTGTCCGAGCAGTTTAGCCAGTCGGTTGTGCGGTTCTTAACAAAAATTATTTTTGAGCCCGCCGCCTCCTCTTTTCGGCCGCCTGTTCAGTTGTTTCATTACATGTCTTGTGGTTTATTCACGGAAATCCAGTTCTGGAGTTACACAATGCTTGGCTGCCATATGGAGCCGGAAGGGAATTTCCTCCTGTTTTCCTCAAATTTCGTCAGAGCAATGATATTGAGTTTTTGCAGGAGTTTTTCGCCCTCCCCTGAATTGGTTTTCCCCCAGTGTTGGCGGAATTACATTCTGAACGCCATCATAGCCCTATTAAGGCTTTTTATTTACCGCATTTTAACATCTCGAAATGTTTACTTTAAGTATATTTTGGTGCACATTTTCTTTCACTGATCTTGCTCTTGGTCAAGCCTTAAGTGAAGATGGACATTTATGCCAGTTGTCTGGTTAAATGAAATCATTAAACAATATTATATATACGCTTAAACTGTTTTTGTTATGCATGCATGGGTATGCATATACATGCACATGATTCCACGGCACAAGTTACGCCGGGACTCAGCCTTTGTATATTATATAAGATTGTCTCGCGGATCGCAGCGACCGGAGACCAACTTAAAGGTGTTACAGTTGCACATTTTTGGATTTGAAACATGTATTAATTGGGCCTTCGCGGATCGCAGCGACCGGAAGGCATGGAATAATTATTGGCACTGTGTTGTTTCGCGGATCGCAGCGACCGGAAACAAATGGAAAATTGATGTGTAGGCCTACACTTGTGGAATGTTATGGGGCTTCGCGGATCGCAGCGACCGGAAGCCAAATTGGATTATGGTGTTGAGTTTTATATTGAGTTGTGATTTTCCCGGGTCGCAGCGACCGGAAAATCCGTGTTTCGCGACTCGCAGCGATCGGAGACACATGCAATTACCTATGGTAATCAATCTATCTGGTAATAAACTGCTCTGGCCGTACTAAACAAAGAAATACAATTTGTCAATGTCTGATATTTCTTTCCGTCTTGTCGCATGGGGTAATAAATAATAATAATAATAATAATAATAACACCTTTTACTATCATCGTAACTATAATCTCCTGAAGGTCAGCACAACCACCGAGCCTTTGTAGTGATAACTTTCAACAATACATTAAGAATACTATCTTAAACGTTTAGTCTTATTACAAGGTGAACTTCACCCTCTTACAATTAAGCAGTTTTAAGAGTTCATTTATTACTTGTGGTCACCTTTAACCATTTTGAGGGGGCCTTTCGCCTTAAGTCGCAAAATGGCCACGTTTTATGAATTGTACATACTTCAAGTTATCAATTCCGATTAATAACTGACAGCATTACTAATAAATCTTGTAATGCGAGTACAGGTCAGAACAGACTGTGCCTGTGTATTTCCCAAGTACGGGATGGGCGAAAACCTCGTGAAAACCTCCGTGGGAAAAACACATAACTCCGTACAAGGCTTGGTATGTTTATACGTTTGATAAAACGCCATGGCATAATCTTGACAGGTGCGGATAGGTACACGGTTAAGGTGGTGGGGAGGGAGGTGGTGAGAAAACATAGGCACGTTAAATCGTTGTATCGCCGACGGCAGCCAAGAATGAAATGTGGTTGAGTACCGTGCATATCTTCACCACCTATCTCTAGTGCTTTGACTGTTCTTTGTTATGGTAAAACTACTGAAGACCCAACACAACGAGAGAGTGCTTTCGACTATGCGATTACGTAAGCTTTCTACAGGACATCATATAATTTATTCACATACCCAGGTTTAATGAAATTCAAACCTGAATAGAGATCTACGTTTACGCGAGGCTTCTCGATGCAAGCGAGAGAGACACGCTTTCCATAAATCAGATTAAATGTTTTAATCTTTATTTATGACTGAAATTTAATATAACTTGAGACCTTTCACTTTGTTACTCCCTGTAAGATTTACAAATCATGTTTAGTGGGTATGATTGATTAATGAAGGAACCATGCTGGGTTAAATGTTTTGTTCCCACCAGTTCCAATTTAAACGTTAGATATGCCAATGTTGGAACGTACTATGAATTGAATGTAGGCCTACGTGTTGAAAGAATACCCCTTTAATGTTGTATGTTTCATTAAATGTCCTAGGAATAATGGTGCCACCATGTTATGCACTCACGTCACCGTATAACTTTGGCCTATACAGTGTGTATAAAAAAAAACGCAACAGGATTTAAATTCAAATTTGTGAAGATTGTGTTACCTTTCCAGCAAAGTGAATAGTATCATGTTAAAGCCACATTTTTCCTCTTTCCAATGATACGTTTTTTTATTCATACACGGTCACGGATGGCTGAGTAATCATTCTTTTTGGACAATGGGTCAGAATGGACTTTGGACCAAGTTTTACACACGGCTTAAGCATCAAACTCATCAATGATTCTTTTTCGGAGAGTTGCAATATCAGGTGGAGGGTAATAAACACTTTGCTCTTGAGATAACCCCAGAAGAAAAAGTCACAACAACAAGTCAGATCCTGAGATCAGGATGGTCACTCCACATGATACAAGCAATCACTCGATGTCCAAAAACCTCAGCCAGTCTGTTTCTTACTGCAACTAGTCGATGGGCTGATGCGCCACCCTGTGCCCTCCATAGGCGTCTGAACACACCCCTTTGTTGCATAGGAAAGTTTTCCATAAATTCAGTAATCCCAATCACATTTTCATTTAAAATCTGTAAGTATCCATTTCCAGGTCTGATTTGTAACTTTTTTCTTTGGGAAAGTGTTAATTACCCCTCCACCTGATATTGCAACTATCTGACACACGTATTGTACACACGTAGGCCTATACTTGTATATTAATTCGAGAAGGCCTATAGATACATGCCTGCTTTAGACGGCGATGTGACGATGATGGTGTTCTGACCGAAAATGAAATTTTTCGAAAGATTTCAGTCTTCCTATAATCTTATTGCGGACGCGATATGAATCAAGGTTATGCTATTTTTAGCTCAAAAAGACCACCGTCGACAAATTCACATGGTTGGATTGGGTTTTTTGTTCATCGTTCCCTTAATTGTGAGGGGAAAATGGTACCACAAAGGAATACAAGATGCAATAGTTAATACAAACTTCACCTCTAGAATTAGACGGGCAAACAAACAATACATTAATAAAACATCGGCCCCAATAATAGCCTTACAAATTAATTCACTCCTTTACTCACCCGATTTTAAAACCGTGAGCGCATTATTAGGCCTACGTAACTAAAAAGTATTATGCAGTACATGTATGTTTGTATTTTAATATCCAATTGACATTACTGATGTAGTTTTTAATGTTTTAATGGATTTAAATTAACCTTATAACCAAGAAAATTTCCACATTTGGCTTTACACTTTTATTGTCATTCAAGATTTATTCAAGTCATAATTGGTCTGGACGTAACTTAACAAGCATTTCCCTGAAGCATGCCACAACCCTTTGTTTTGGATTTCATTTCTCGCTCAACTTGTACCACCGACTTGCTTTGATCTGCGCATTGACGTGTGTTATAATATCTACAGACATGCATTTTCTTTTGTAAACGGGATTCGGGAAACATTGCTCCTAACATAACTAGACTCATCATATTCGACTCAATGACACAATAATGAACTTTCATCATGCAACACTTGAGTTACTGCAACCATTTTCCAGATAAGGGAATGCTGACTTTTTAGTGATTAGTTTTTCTGCTTCAATTTAGGTCAAAGGGATCGTGTGAATGTTTGCATGACTACCACCATCGGGTTATTTTTCGACTAAAGGTTGTTATGACGCACCCCTCCAAAACAAACAAAATAATAAACAATCCACCGAAAAATTAATAACATACAAACAACTTCATATAGTTAGGTTTCAAATCAATTCAGATAATCAGGTTTTAGGATGTGGTAACAACATTGCCGTTTCATTAATGAAAAACTATAGCACAAGCCTCCGCGTTAAATTTCGCGGGAGAGCATGTCGGTTAATCGAATTTTGAATTTTCTTTACTAAATTAAGAAACCTCAAATAACAGCCTTCAGTGTTCAATGCATTTTTATGATATCGAGCCTACCACGGAAAGCAAACAATGTCAACCTGTCTTGTAGAGGAAATAAACAACTCTAAAACAAAAACGGCCCCCGATTTGAAATACGGCTTCCAATACTGCAACTCATTGCCTTGATGAACTTCACACGAACCCGACGACCCCGCACATGGTTCTGTACCACACTCAATTACGCCATGTCATCATACTAGCCCAAGCTATGGGTGCACCCCACTAAAGCTCAAAAATCAATACGCCGTGCTGATTATCATATTCTGTGGTGTACCCTCAAATGTTTTTAAAATATGCAATTTTTGGAGTCGTGCAATTAATATATTGTGTAATTATGACGGGTTATGACAACCTGTGGGTTCAGTGCGTTAGCCTGTTGTGGAGACTTGATACATTTTGGTTAAAAATCTGGCCATACATTCAGTTTTTAACGTGGAGGGTTGCGTCATGAAAACTGGTAGGAAACGTAGAAAAACGGTTACAGAAAAGGACATTTCGAGTGTTTTTTCTTGGGGCAATTAGCAAAATATTTGATCGGCTAACAAAACAACAATTTGAAAAGAATTGGGTAGATGAGGGCTCAAACTTACAGTATTACACCAAAATCTGAGAGACTCCTGGATGAGGTTTTTAGTTGAACTGTGAAGTTGAGAGATCTTACACTAAGGTAAATTGGAGTTTTATTTATAGTGTGGTACACCCTATGACAACTCGAAGGGCCGAGGGACGGAAAACCCCGGTCGGAAAAACGAGAAAAGCAGTGCAGAGTATATAGACATACATGTAAACATACTAGCTTAATTACTGGACTATATTATAGATCAAGACTATTTATTTGCACAACAGTTGCATATATAGTGTTGTTTTTGTTCCGTATGGGGTACATTACTGAACAACCCTAATGTAAATTGTTCGACTCTTTATACTATGCCTACTGGTACGATAAAACAGATGGACGGATCGAGATCATGTTGGAAAAAATCATGGTCGATCCTTCCTCCATCCAAGGTATGATAAATTGTAAAACTGTTTTAAAGTTATAATCCACGGAGCATTTTTCATGTCAGTGCACTTTCAAGATCCTACACGTTTCACTAACAAATACAAATCCATCGATGTTTCCCATGCGTTTATCAGAATATGCATATTACAAAAAATTAGGGCATGGCACACGTACCTTAATTAATTAGGAGCTTCAGTCGTCGCCTTTCCTTGGTTCTGCTTTCTGAAGTTGATGTCTGGTTCGTAGGCAGGCCGTGTATAGATTGGGAAAAATAAAACTCCGAATCGATGAACACGTGTGTATCCAACGGTGGTGCGTTTAGAAAAACAAATTTGCAACTGTTCAAAAAGTTTTTTTAAACCAGCACCAAACGAACTCGGCTATAGAAACATGTCCGAACAAGACCACCATTGAATGGCCGATTAATTCGTATAGATGTGACGTCATTATCCGCAAGTTTGGGTAAACATTACTCACTATAATTGGGTACTTCCTACTTTTATTGTGCGAATAATCATTGCACAATAATTGTTGCGCTGTGGACTGCCGTGTACGCTAAATAACCGTACAATAATTCAAGTTGACCAATAGTGGGACTGATCGACGTACCGTTTGCAACGGAACGGTGTTAATTTTTGTCAAAGATCTAGTTCTTAATTGGGAGACAAGTTTCACCTATACTCGAAACTTATTTTAAAAATGCCAGAAAATCTACCAAAGAGATGTGTGGCAGTGAAAAATACGATCCTCAGTGACCTCGATCAATAATGAACGAACTTGAGCCGCCAATTATAAGGTACGTCATGCACCCTCTGAACACGGTAGTGAGAATCTTCTTGTAAAGTGCGTGCTAAAAAACGAAGAAGATAATATACATGCGTACTTCAGAAGGCCATGATATAGGCATGCTCATAAGAATATGGACGATCCGAAATACGTAGAATGAATGACGCTTAACAATGAGACTTGAACAGAGTAATGCCTAAACCACCAGACAGAACCTGATGAACTGTAACTAAAGATGGAGATATTGGTTCATGTACGAATCTAGTCTATAGTTGGTGCAGTTTATCATAGACTGAAGATATCCGTTAAGACATGTGTTCATACTAACATCAATTACTAAAAACCATGGATCCATCATAAACATTGCCCTATGCCCCAACAGTGTACGACTGGTCTTTTCTTCGATTCTTTCAAAACTCAGCGACAATGCGAGGGCCTGGTTAGTCCACTTCCTGGACTGTGTTCGTTTTACGACGCGCGCCCCCTATACGCACCTCTCAGCACGTACGTACGTATACGCTACCACCATACGTACACAATTGCATGTTCGAACATAGTCTTGATCCAAGTCTGACATTATCGTTTGTCCCGCTTCGATAACACCGATAGAGGGAGCTATAATCCAACGAACTCGCTGGCGCGGCCTGCAGCCACTGGTACCTGTGTCGCCGCTGGTCACGCGTGCCTGTGTATGCCGATGTCAGTCTTGGGGCAAATCTCCAAACGACCAGTGAAATTCCGAGGACATTCCAAGCATAGCTCGAATACCTGCTTTCTATGCAGTAGCGCGCTGTGACGTATGAGTGTTATACACGGGTTTACACTTCTAAAAAAGCGCATGCGTGGTAGTGCCTCGTTTCGAAGTCGCGATCAAAACCGCCGAAGTGTAAACCCGTGTATTGTCTTCGACAATGGACGGGCTTACACTTCGGAAAGTGCGCATGAGTGGAAGTGCCTCGTTTTGAAGTTGCGATGAAAATCTAAGATGCCACCCAAAAAAATTGGATATTTCTCAGTTAAAAATTTTTCAGTCGACTGCTATGAAATTGGCTCCAACCACGGTGCTCTATGACTTGTTATGTACATCATGTGTATTACGCATCGACCATCGTGTGACCAGACTGTATGAAAAACAATCTGCACTATTGCGCTTGCGTGATTATTCAAGATTGATCGAATTTAAATATATACATATTCAGCACCTCATACCATGCGGGGGGTCTTCACCTGGGCTATTTTTTTGCTTCAAGACTGGCATATTGGATAATAATGGCAAGCGTACCAGCGGCGGCACAGGTACCAGTGGCTGCAGGCCATCGAGTTCGTTGCAGTATAACCCCCTCTATCGGTGTTATCGGAGCGGGACAAACGATAATGCCTGTCTTGGGTCAAGACTAGTTCGAACACAGTCCAGTCACTTTTGGCAGTTTCCCCGTGAAATCGCGGGGAGCGAATATTCCGCCCACAATTCTGATTGCCACACTGCTGATTCGTGATTGGATGGCGAGCACGTCAAGCAACCGTTGTGTTATACCCGGTGTAAACAACATGGCGCCTTCCATTGGAACATGCCATCATCGTACGTACGTGTATACATAGCAACAGTACATGTACATGCATGGAGGAAATGGTACATGTATCTCATGGGACTGGTATCAACATACTCAAAGTCAAACCGAAATGTTCACAGATTTAACTCTTTCAGGGTATGAAAATGGTACTAGTAGAAACATACCGTTAGAATATTCCTCCTGAAATGATGTATTTATTCAGAAATTAGTCAAACAAAGACCGATAACAGTTTTGATATCGGGGTAAGATCAAAACCACTCCATTACGTTTTAGAAAAAGTCGGGTTTTCGCTATTTTCTCGTGACTCACTGTCCGATTGAGATTAAATTTTCACAGGTTTATTATTTCATGTACATGTTTGATCATGCAAAGTGTAATGCTGTTCTGTGACCAGGCCTTACCAATCATGTATCGTACCTTGAAATAGAATCGTTGCCGGCTTTCAAAAGTTAAAAATATTCGAACAGCAAGCATTCAAATCACGACTTTTGGCAGCGATAGTCATTCGAATTCGTTTTGGCCGGCCAGGCATTTCTGCCGGCGGATTTGTTCAGCAAATTTTGCGTTTTGTTATTTCCTGTATGGCATTAAGTATAATCACATGTGTGATGCCCCCGTGACAACGAATTGTAATTACAAAATACTCGAAAAAGGACAGCTTAAATTGCTATACGAGAGAATTTGACGGTCGTTGCCACACTGGAGTGATTTAGATTACATTGAGCTTGCAGACATTTTTTAAATGCCCACAGCAAAATCGATTGTCACAACTTATTGAGATCCGGACGAGATGGTCAGAGCATTTCCTTCCCGTCTATGGTCAGATGAAGTGCAATGAGACCAATCCTCTCATTGAGACTAATCAGACGCAAGCCAGTAAATGAAGAACAAATCAAAGAAATTAAGGTGAAATGGACTGACAAAAGACACAGAGAAGTCAACAAAAATATAGGTGTAAAGAGGTTTGCATTATTTTGTTTGCCCATTTTGTGAAATAGGTTGTCTCAAAACGCCAACTAAGTAATCATCTGGTATATATAAATCGTTGTTTTGCGGTTACCCTGCTAAATCATGAACGCAGATTTTGAATGGCTAAAATGAACGACTGTTGAAGTTAATTGAATGCAACTTGATATATAAATACGGAACCGAGGAGGAAAAATCACGTCACCGCGAATGCTGATTTGCCGAATGACCGGCCGGGAAAACCTATTTTTATTATACCTCTAAACAACATGGCAAGCCTTTTTTATGTAGTCTATTGTAGTCGAACTACAACTGTCATATCCGCAGACCTGATCATTGTTCCAAATCAGACGTTTTTTCAAACGGTTATCTTAACAAAATCCTGGCCGAGATTTCCGTTGAATGTTATGTAAGTATTTACAAGTCAAGAGAGTCCAACAAAACATACACCATAATGATATTCGAAGAGGTCGAACTCGATCGACGACGATTTATTTGCTTTCGCCATTTCCAGATTTTAGCCATCATTACTCAATCTGGAAAGCCATATATCATCACTCAAACGCTGCACACTGTTATTATGACGACAAAATGTACTGAAAACCCGTAACTTCTACCAACCGGCAGTTAAAACTACAATGTACATGTACGAAGTAGTAGTGCAGTGTACAGGCGCATGTACATGTCTACATGTACATTATACCATCGAGGTAGAAATCTACCATGATTATACTGTATAAAACCTATGAGAAAAACTACATAAGCTTATTATAATTTTTCTCATAGTTTTTTCTCATGAACGTTTCTCATGACTTTCTCATAGTTTTTTTTTAGATGCTACCCTAATTTTCTTTAATATTTTGATAGACTGACACGGCTACCCACAATAGTTTCTTCAATATACTGTATTGTATACCGTGTTTACATGTACAGTGTATTATGCATGGGGTATGGCATGGAGCTAGGAAGAGACGCCATTGGGTATGTAAACAAACTGTACTCGGTAGCACGTGTATTATCCCATAATAGTAACAGACACTTGTTAATATTCATTACGTGCCGTGGCGACGTCACACACAAGCTCCACCCACTCACAGCTCATTGGGCCGTATGCATGAAAAGTAGCAATTGCTTGCAACCAATTGCTTCAAGTACAAGCCATTGCTTGTCAGGCAAAAGATCAAGCTTAAGCAATTGCTTAAATCCGTATGCATAAACTTTTGCTTCTGCTTAAACCTTTTGCTTGCTTTCACCAGGCAATTGCTTGAGGTTTCAACAATAAGGACCCCACGCCAGTGCAAAAACCATTCATGGGAGTACAAAGGCGGATTACGTAATATGTAACGTGAGTGGGGAGGCAATCAGTACAAGATGCCTAACACTCATAGGAGCTCTACAGCAGGCAAAGACCAAAAATCATGACCATTTTTGGCAAAAGGATGGATGAAAAACAAATGAAGACAAGAGCGAAAACAAAACACAAACATAATTATTTGCTGGAGCTATTTCTTCTCGATTTATTCTACCCCTGTACAACTTCGGGGTTTCTCTTACGATCATGAACACGATGAATGAACGCAAACATCATGATTAAGCAAGAGCTCAAGCTGGTATGACGGAGCTTCAAAAAACGTAAGCAATTGCTCATAAGAGCAAGCAAAAGGTTCGTTTTATGCATACGTTTTCCATAGCAATTGCTTATCTTTAAGCAATTGCTTGCTGTCCGCAAGTTATTGCTTGTTTTTGCTAGCAAAAGCTTTTGCTTGCAAGTAATGACTTATTTTTATGCATACGGATTCAAGTAAAAGGCTAGTACAAGCAATTGCTACTTTTTATGCATACGGTCCATTAACTCGAGCTTGCTTGCCAAGATTCTCTGTTCGATATTTTTGAACGGCAGCGGTTTCGCGACGCGCACTACATACACTATACAGGGGACTGCGTGTACGTGTACATACATGTACGTGCAACGGGCCTGTAATGTGGACAGGTCGTGAGGGGGAAATATAAAATAATAGCGAGCTTTCGTTTTACGACGGGAGGAATCTAGTACGGTAATTCGAGCCAAAGTTTGATCTGCGCATGCGCGAAAATCTGCAAGTCCCCGTACCGCTGAAATCTGCGACGGTGGTGAGGGGAAATAGCGTCCGGTCCAGCGTACGGTACGCTCAGTGCATACAGTACATAAACTGTACAGTACACCACAGCTAGTGTACAGTGGTTACTGCAGTCTAGTAAGAAGAAGTCGTAATTAGAAGTGACTGTTGAAATTTGTAAGCAAATACTTCATTGAGCGAATTGACTATTGTAATTCAAGATGTGTTAAATATGAAAAGTGGTCAGGTGACTTTGTCAACTTAAGTGGTCTTTGAATCATGCAGTAAAAACCAACACTTTAAAAGATTGTAAGCAACTTTCCAGGTAACCATGCTTTTAGTAGTACTAACGGTAGTTGCTGAAAATTACCTTGAAAATAAAGGGGGGAAATGGTGGAATGGGAATCATCTGAAATGTTCTAATCATGGCTGCTGTGAAGGCAGTTTTCATTTCATTATTTAAGTTTTACGTGGAGTAATTGGCAAGCATAGGCAGCGACAAGTGTCTCTCGCACGCGGTGAAGGTTCGCCACCATGTTGCAATAAATGTAAACACTATTTATATTTTAACGTTGAGGGCGGTCGCAGCACACTTCCCGTACCCGCCGCGTGACGAAACTGCTTCCACACAGGCCCGGGAGCTTGGGTACGGGTCTGTGGCGGCCTGTGATCCTCCCGTATTCTGCGCTCTCCGTCGTAAAACGAAAGCTCGCTAATATCTGTTCTAGGGCCTGGTGGAAACACGTCCGAACAGGACCACCGGATGTATGGGCAATCCCGAGGAGTCATCACATGGTGACGTCACTACACGCACTCGCGTAAACAACTGCACCGTTTGGCGTACTCCCTTTCATGTCCGAACTTGTGCTGGTCAGCGGGCATTGCCTACTAACCAAAAGTGGGTATCCTGCAGTGGCTTGTACCATTCTGTCATTTAAAAGGTTCACAAGGTTTATTACGGAAACGTATTACCGCCACACATTTATTTATTTTTTTCACGTACGTACGTGATAGTTTCACGTACGTACGTGATAGTTTCACGTACGTACGTGATAAGTTTCACGTACGTACGTGATAAGTTTCACGTACGTACGTGATAAGTTTCACGTACTTACGTGATAAGTTTCACGTACGTACGTGATAAGTTTCACGTACGTACATGATAAGTTTCACGTACGTACGTGATAAGTTTAAGTATATCACGTGTTTAACTGTGCGTGTTTTAGTACGTGCGTGTTCACATACCATACGCCTATGGGAAGCTGATTTCTGCAAGGTAGGACTTGTTTTCTGTTTCATTCACTCCCAGTGAAGTATATCTAAATTTTTATCTAAATGTGAAGATATCTGTTCTCATGTAATATTGGCCCAGTCCTCTTAGACTTAGTTCTTAGGCCTGTTTTTTCCAAGCCCCTTACAGAAGTGGTAAGATTTGGCCTTATAACAGAACCAGTCTGGCCACGTTTGTTGTTAGTGTACACTATTTTACTTTTTAAGCCTTGTTGTAATTAAGTAGCCTTGGTCGTAAGCAACATACTTGAATTGTTGATTCCTATTGGAAGGACATTCACAAAACATGTGCACAACTGATATTTACAGTGTATTTAAAGCTTTGATTTGCCTCAAACAGAAATGAAATGACTGTTTATTCCGGTGTTCATCACTAGTCCTGTTACAAGTCCCTTCATGAGTCTGGTCACGAGTCCTTATTTAAGGCTTGCATATAGCCAGTCACAAGTAGTGGGTGAACAATGACAAGGAAATGCTTTTGTTACAGTTTATTTGAATAGCTAGTGAATTGGCTTGCAACACAGACTTGCAGGGACTTGCAGGCATTATATACTCGTGATGGACTCGAATACAAAACTGGTATATTATTTTGGCAACCTTTGCAAACTTGCAAGTGGTGGTGCCTGGGCCAGGTCACTCCTGGCTGAAATTATTATGATTAGTGTACACATTGTAATTTCCTAGTCCGAAAATGTGGGACTATATACTGTTTCTCAGTGCGCATGTCATGTAGATAAGACGCACACAATCGAGCTCCGCAAAATAAGTCAACATTCTACCATATTTCCAGCTCCTGGACCTGATTTTACTGCAAATCGACACAGATCGGACATTAGTACCACCTTGTGCCCACCTGGATTACCATCAACAGCAATATAATGCCGAGAAAAGGTGCAAAATCACCGGCCAAAATTCCAGGGATCTGTGCTCGTAAGCATGAGTCTACTCCCCGGACTCCTAACATGCCTACACTGTACCCTATCGAGGAGCCAGTCTTTCATGACGATCTCTCCAAGGTGATGACATCAACCCCTCGCACCGATGAGTCTGACGAATTCCAGAATTACGTCAGAAGGGCGTTTAAGGATCTTCACAAAGGACAAGCTGACATCAACACCCGCATAAGTCAACTTGAACAAAACATCAACGAGTCCATTCAATTTGAGAGTCGACGTGTTAGTGACCTGGAAAACCGAGTTAAGGAGCTGGAAAACCTGTGCCACCAAGTCAGTACAATAGACAAGCAGCTAGCTGATCACAATGAAATGCTCAACAAACTTGAGCGTTTCAGTAGACGCAACAATGTCAGGTTGATCGGCCTCCCCCAAGACAAAGACGAAGACTGCCTGAGTGTGGCCAAGAATCTCCTTCGAGACAAGTTCGGCATGACAGATGTCAAGATTGAAAGAGCTCACCGGGATGGCCCAAGGATCCCCGGTAAACCACAGCATCTGCTCTTCAAGCTTAATTGCTACCAAGACAAGCTTGAAATCTTGCGACACCAGCGTCAGGCTCTTCAAGGGGAGACCTTTTTCTGTGTCGAAGATCTGACCAAACAGGATCTCCAGGAGAAGCGAAGATGGAAAGCGGAAGTAAGCAATGCATACAAGGAAGGTAAAAGGTACCGCTTCTATGCAGGGAAATGGCGCAGTCACGGAGGAGCAGTTGCAGTCTTTCCTCAACAACACTAACTCATTCAGCTACTCGCATCCGTCCATGCATGAACAAAACATCATTCCACTCGCATTCACTATGACATCTGCTATTTTTCTTTTACTCCACCATATACATATGATACTTGTATCATTCACCTTTCATTTATTTACTTTTTGCCGATATCCAACTTGTTAGCAGATTTTGTTTGTTTAATTGCTGATTTCTTTTCTTTGTATTGTTTTGCATCTCATTGTTTTGTATTTACTATGCTTGATGATTCCATCTCAATACCTTAGCATCGGGGCTTCTCTCTGGAGCCAATTTCGTTATATCAATTTTTTTGTTTTATATCTAGCATTGCTTTATTATCTTGTTTATTCTTATTTTGCAACCTCGGTTCTTACATCCATTTTTGTGTGTTTTCATATTTCATTACTAACTGTTTCAGTGTCTTATTTTGTATTCGTGTTTATTTTATAATCTATGTTGTTTCAAAACAGTGCGCATGACATGTTTAACGAGGGCAATGTTTTGACCGATGACAATAATTGTTCTTATTACGATATTGACGGCTTTGATAATTTAGATAAGAACTCTAATGATTTTTCCATCTTCTACTTAAATGCCAGGAGTCTCTGTAAACATTTCTTCAATGTTCAGGATTACCTCTTGTCTCTTAAATGTTCCTTCTCTGTGTATGGATTTACTGAAACGTGGTTCAAGGAAACTCCTCCTTCGTTTATTCACATGGAAAACTTCCATCTAATTCATTCGTCACGATCTCATCGAATAGGAGGAGGAGTTGCACTTTTTATCAATAATAACCTCAGTTTCACAAGAAGGGACGATCTTATGTCCTCCTGTGAGGACTTCGAATGTGTATTTGTTGAGATTCACCGTGATAATGCCTGTAATATTATCGTTGGAAATGTTTACAGAGCTCCTGGTACATCTACTGACCACTTTCTTAGCTCATTTGATACCTGTCTCAGCGAGATCAACAATGAAAACAAGCTGTGTTATGTGATGGGAGACTTCAACCTTGATCTAGGCAATTATGATACTCATCGGCCTACAGAGGATTTTGTGAATACATTTTATGCCTACGGTCTACGTCCATTGATAGACAAAGCCACCCGCATCACTTCTCACAGCTCCACTATCATTGATAATATTCTTACTAACAATAACATGAATATATCTGCCTCGGGTATACTCTATGCAGATATTTCTGACCATCTTCCCATCTTTCAAATTACGCCTGGCTTTTTTCAAGGACACAATAATTCCCCCAACAGCACTTATATTACACGAGATATTTGTAGCACTACACTATCAGCTTTTAGAGCTGACATCGAGTCTACTGACTGGAGCCAAGTCTACGAATGTACAGAAGCGAATGTAGCTTATGACACCTTTGTTAATCACTTCACTGTTCTGTATAATCACCATTTTCCACTCGTTCAAAAAGTTGCTGGTAAATACAAGCAGAATCAGCCATGGATGTCTCAGGGAATTCTTAATTCTTGCAAACATAAGTACAAGTTGTATAAGCGTTTCTTACGTAATCCGACAAGAGCCAACGAACAGAAGTACAAGAGATTTCGCAATAGTCTTACCTATATTATTCGAGTGGCTAAGCAAAATCACTACTCTACCCGGTTCTCCTCTACAAAGGATAATATTAAAGGAACTTGGCGTGAGATCAACAATGTTCTTGGAAAGAAAAGGGACGTACTTCCTGAGAATTTCACCTGCGGTGATGATTCTATCTCCAATCCTTCCGACATTGCTGAAACTTTCAACTCCTACTTTTCTAGTATTGGATCTACTTTAGCTGATAAGATTCCTTCTACCAGGGGTAATTTTACAGATTATCTGCAGGATAGGAATAGTTTCTCTCTTTTCTTAACTCCCACCAATTCTTTTGAAATTAATCAAATTGTTAAACAACTCAACAAAGCCAGCTCTGGTTTTGACGACATTCATTCTACGGTTATCAAGTCTTGCATACCTTTCATCTGTCAACCTCTCACACACATCTTCAATCTATCTCTTCTCACCGGCAAAATTCCCTCTAATCTCAAAATAGCTAAGGTGACCCCAGTTTTCAAAACTGGAGACCGCCGGGAATTTTCCAATTATCGTCCTATTTCTGTCCTTCCGTGTTTTTCAAAAATCCTGGAAAAGCTTATGTACAAGCGTCTCTTCAACTTTCTTTGTAAATTCCATATCTTGTACGATCGACAGTTTGGGTTTAGAAGTAAATATTCCACAGATATGGCCCTTATTCAACTTGTCGATCAGCTCTCTACCTCTCTTTCTAATTGTCTTCATTCTGTTGGTGTATTCATTGACTTGTCAAAGGCTTTTGATACTATTGACCACGGTATCCTTCTATCTAAGCTTGAACATTACGGGGTCAGAGGCGTTGCTCTTCAATGGTTCGCTGACTACTTATCAGGAAGGAAGCAGTACACCACTGTCAAACATTATGATTCTTCTCGCTTGACAATCCACCATGGTGTTCCACAGGGCTCCATCCTCGGTCCCCTGCTATTTCTTCTTTACGTTAACGATCTGCATAACTGTTCCTCGCTATTATCATTTATCCTTTTTGCTGATGATACTACTATTCTCCTCTCACATCCTAACCTTGCATCTTTGGTGAACATTTTGAATTCGGAACTTATCAAAGTTTCTTCGTGGTTCCAAACAAACAAACTCTCTCTTCATTCTAAAAAGACGAAGTACATGGTCTTCACCAGGTCGTCCAATCCTTGTCAGCATGAACCTGTGATGATAGATGATGCAGAAATCAGCAAGGTTCATTCTACAAAGTTCCTGGGAGTCATCATAGACGACAAACTTTCTTGGTCGTGCCATATTACTTCTATTTCTAAAACTATCAGCCGTAACTCTGGTGTGATCTCTAAGCTCCGCTCCTTTCTACCACGCAGCACCCTAATCACACTATATAACACGCTGATCCTTCCATATCTAAACTATTGTAACATTATTTGGGCACGTACTACCGTGAATAAACTCGATCCTTTAATTAAAGTCCAGAAAAGAGCAATTCGCATCTGCACCCAGTCGAGATTCCGTGATCACACTGCACCTTTATTTGCTCAATTACACACATTAAAACTCACCGATATTAACAAACTCCAAACTGGCATCCTGATGTACAAATACACTTATAACCTTCTCCCCAGTATATTTTCTTCTTATTTCTCTTATGTTAATGAAATTCATCATCACCAAACTAGGTCACACAATAACATGCACGTCCCATTCACTCGCACATCTTCCCAAATGAAAACACTGCGTTACTATGGACCTCGTCTGTGGAATGAACTGGATCAAGCTATGAAGTCCCAGTCCTCTGTAGGCCGATTTAAACAAAGCTACAAGAAGTTGCTGTTGTCTCAGTATGTAATTTAGTTTGTGTCTTCTATTCTTTTCTCGCTGTTAAACGAGCTTCCTCAATTACGCATTGTTTATTTGTTTATATTCAGTCATTATTATTATGATTTATTTTATTCATCTTTCGTGCTCTCTCTTGTTTAATTTAACCATGATAATGTACCGTTTAAAAGTTTTGTTTAGCTTGTATATTATTTGTTTATTTATTCGTTTGTTTGTGTTTGTTTTTGTTATCTTGCTGTACTCTTGTGTCTGTCTGTTCCAGTGTTCCAGTCTATAATGTGTCTTCATTACTTGTTAGTGTTTCCTGTATTGTATTGTATCATTATGTTAATAGGCATGTATTTATAAGCTTCGGCTTTTTGTCACCATGCCTCCATCTATAAATTCATATTCTTTACTGTTATACTGCTCATTGTATTGATTATAGATGGAAATAAATGTCATTGAATTGAATTGAATTGAATTGAATTGATTTTGCATATCTTTCGGCACTGCCCCAGACTGGGAATTTCCCACCATGCAGCCAATAAATTGCTTACAGGTGCTTGTAATATGATCAATTTGCCTGGGTCATGTAACACTTATAGGGATTGGTGAATTTGTCTATTATCCTACCGTAGTTCACAATTTGCAAATCCCAAGTTGGATAAAGTCATCAGAATGTAATGGAAGCTGGCTTGATTTTTGGAAATCTGACCTTTAAATATGTCCCCGCCTTTTCCACTTGTGAGAATTAAGAAATGGTTTAATTTATGGTAATGACAAGTTTGTCATGTTTTCCTCATTTTAAATTGCATGCAGAATACATGCATAGATCTGCATTTATAAACATCAACTTTGGACATCAGTGTAACAATGGAGGAAGAGGAACTGTACTGTCTGCTGATTCAACGGGGAGTTTCTAAGGATCGAATTCAAGCATTAAAGAGTGATAAGGTAATAACGGTGAACTGATGAGTCCTTGCCTGTCGTTAGATGATCTAGCAAGGGCACAAAGAAGTGCTATGCTACGTGCTAATCTTCAGCTTGTTATTTTTGTAGGGTTTAACTATTATCTTAACACTAACTACTTTGATGCCTATACTGTATTTCACCAAATGAAACTTAATCAGTCTGTACATGGTCTTCACACAGGCTGACTTTACTTCCCAAATAAAATGTGAACCTCTTTTCCTGTTGTTACACAGATTGACAAAGACTGCATTGGTCTACTCAGTGAAGAGCAGCTGCAACAGTACATACCAGTCCTCGGTGATCGACTCCTAGTTAAAGAGAGGTTTGGAGGGAAACATAAACAGCCATATTTTGTACAAAGAAAGCAGTCACTATTCAACCAACTTCGAAGTAAAATGGGACTGCCTGCTGTTTCCACTAGTCTGGAGGGTCCTCCTCAATCTAAAACAGGTCAGCCTAACCCGAGCAAACGTATGAAGGGAAATAAAATAGCTTCAAAACCAACTCGCAGACTAGAACTAGGATTGTTGCACGAAGGAAAGCAGGTGAGAAAGAAGAATGGAGGGGGCACAAGGAGTGTTTCTTTAAGTAAGGACGCCATGAAGACATCTCTTATGGAGAAAGGCAAAGAATTGTTTTTCCCAGAAGGGATATCGAAAATGGCAACACTTGAGGAAGTTTCGTGTGACATCCTGGACTACAAGGAAGTACCATTTCCTGATTCAGTCACCGTGGGAGAGTTGTACGAGGAGGTTAAGATGGGAGTCTTACGTTTTTATCTCTGCACCCACTTTAAGGAGTCATCCAGCTCCTCTGACTCCACCATGAGACTTGCAGAAAAAGCGTCCTGTTCATGTACAGCATCAAGACCCGAGTCCAAGACTGCAAAACACCTACAGTCTGTCACTAGTCCTGACAGCTTGGCAGAACCCCTGCTGTCTTTCCAGGAGACTGGCGGAGAATGTGTTATTTTTGATACGGTGACAATGAGAGAGCCCCACTGTAATTCACTAAGTGTAATTGATAACACTTTAGATGAGTCAGGTGTAATTAGTTTTGGGGCATTTGAAAATGTAATTGATAATTCTGTTCAGTTGGAAGACACCTTGCCTTTCCCAGCAGGGGAATTAGACGAGTGGGAAGATTCACACAATTGCACTTTCTCCAGTCAGGAGTGCCACTGTACCTCGAACGAGACACCGTTTTCAACCTGCACCTCCACCCAGGAGTCCTACACCACCTCCACCAATGAGTCCTACACCACCTCCACCCATGAGTCCTACACCACCTCCACCCAGGAGTCCTACACCACCTCCACCCAGTAGTCGTAATCCACCTCCACCCAGTAGCCCAACACCACCTGCACCCAGGAGTCCTACACCACCTGCACCCAGGAGTCCTACACCACCTGCACCCAGGAGTCCTACACCACCTCCACCCAGTAGTCGTAATCAACATCCACCAAGGAGTCATACTCGAGGTGCACTTGCAGACCCCATTGCACCTGCACCCAGAAATTCACCTGGAACAACATACATATATATCAACAGGGTAAACGTGGTAAATGAGATGATTGGCCATTTCAAAAACCCAGACATTGTAAATGCTGCTGTAAAATTTGCCTTTGTAGGTGAACTAGGCGCAGACAATCAAGGTGTTTCCAGAGAAGCTTACTGTGTCTTCTGGCAGGAATTTATGATTGGAGCAGCTGAGGGTGAGGATGGCCGTGTCCCTGCAGTGAACAAAGAGTGGATGGAAGAAGAGTGGAAGGCCGTGGGTAGAATACTCCTTAAAGGCTATCGAGATCATGATATTTTCCCACTTCAGCTGAACGAGGCCTTTGTGGTTGCTCTCATTCATGGGAAGCATTTTTGAGTCCTGACATGTTTCAAAGGTCATTTCTTGCCTACTTGTGTCCCACAGACAGGGACTTGTTGACAGCAGCTCTGGCGGGCCAAAGTGATCCAGCTGACAGGGAGGAGCTGATAGACTTTTTTGACAGAATGCACTCAAACAGGATCCCTTCTCAGGCTGAGATGATTCCAGTTGTTCTTAACCTGGCACACAAGGAGCTAGTTCGAAGACCAAGTTATGCCTTAGAGAGAATGTCGGAGGCTGTAGGAGGCGAGTTTTCTCAACTGCTCCCCACTGTGGAGTCAGTTTCCGCAATGTATGAAGAAAAAAAGCCGACATCTCGCAAAGTTTTGAGTAAGCAAGGCCGAGGATGACAGCCTAAAATACTTGAGGCAGTTCATTAGGTCTCTAGACAATCGCAGTTTGGGGAGGTTTTGCCGCTTTCTAACTGGATTTGACACAACTCCAGACAAGGTTATAAAGATAATGTTCACAAACACTGTTGGCCTGGCTAGACGACCAATAGCACACACATGTGGACCCACACTTGAGCTACCGTGCACATATTCAAGTTATCCTGATTTTAGAAGAGAGTTTCAGAGCATTCTGTCTCATGACGAAAATTTCAAAATGGAAATAGCTTGAACATAAGCAACCACAACTGTTCCTGCCAATTGTGACATGTTTCTGTCTGTTTTCACACTAATTGTCATGCAAACATAGAAATCTTTCCCCAAGTAGAAATCTTTGCTATCCCTTGGATATTGCAGTACACATAATTTCTTATTCTCAGTACATGTAGTTGTACATGTAAAATAACGAACACCAGTTGATTACATTGTTTTCTAGAAAAAAACGTGTACAACGCCATGTACAATTCCATGTAACAGAGAAAAATATTGTGTCAACAAACCTTAATCTTGTATTTACTCAACAGATTCAGAATTGCATTTTGTTACGTACATGTTCCTCATTATACATAATGTATGTACCGTAGGTAACTGCAACCTCACTCATTCCATTGGAACCTTACATGTTCTTTTGGGATGGGGATAATGACATACTTATTGGAAGTAACAAAATGGACGCAAGGGAGGCCCTGCACATTTTCTTTTTCGGAAGGTGGTAAGTGTACAGTGAACGAAAATTTGATGTACATGGACCTGGATATTGAAATGTATGCTTTCTGTTGTCTTTTAGCCCACTTTTCAGAAAGAAAGGACACCGTGATCATGTTTACTTTTTTTCAGCTGCAATTAAATTACCATACGCGAGAAAGGGGCACTCTGTAATTATTTGTCTTAAATTCAACCAATCATTTTGTGGGTAAAAGAAGGATGATTGTAACTTAGTTAAATTATCATACTGAAAAGGACACTCTATGATATTTCAGATCTCTTTAGTTTAAATTGTCTTCTGTGAGAAAAGATGCCAATTATTATTTTGGGGGGGTTGAAGTTGTCATACTAGAAAGAAAGGAAAGTAATATTTTATTTGTGGTTTATGTGAATATTTTATGTGATGTAGCCTATTTGAAATTGTCATACGAGAGAGATGTGAACATTGTGATCATATTTTTTTTCCATGGTTTACATTGTTACAATGAAATTAAGTGGTTTCCTTTGATGTACCGAGTCAAACGTTAAACAAAAGAAAGCCTAGTTGAACTGCCATACTATGGAGACAGGGCACTGTGATTTTATTGTTTTGTTTGGTTAAAACTGTCATGAGAAAGGATCATTGCTTTCTGTGGTTGAAATAGTCATCATAGAGGAGATGTAGGACACCCTGCAATCCCTTTGTAAAGAGACTGTAAGTTCTTCTTTTGGGTTTTGTTGTTGTTGTTGTTGTTGTCTTTTTCTCTCTAATTCAACCAATTCCCTAGATGAAATAATAATTATCTTCTGTAGTTGAATTTGGTATAAAAAAAAAGAAAGAACACTGTTTTATCATTTTGTTCTTTTAGTAAGCATTCCAAAGAGAAAGAACACTCTTATCAATGTGTTGTCTTTTAGTGAGCATTCCAAAGAGAAAGAACACTCTTGTCATTTTGTTGTCTTTTAGTAAGCATTCCAAAGAGAAAGAACACTCGTCATTGTGTTGTCTTTTAGTAAGCATTCCAAAGAGAAAGATAACTCTTATCATTGTGTTGTCTTTTAGTAAGCATTCCAAAGAGAAAGAACACTCTTATCATTGTGTTGTCTTTTAGTAAGCATTCCGAAGAGAAAGAACACTCTTATCATTGTGTTGTCTTTTTGTAAGCATTCCAAAGAGAAAGAACACTCTTATCATTGTGTTGTCTTTTAGTAAGCATTCCAAAGAGAAAGAACACTCTTGCCATTTTCTTGTCTTTTAGTAAGCATTCCAAAGAGAAAGAACACTCTTATCATTGTGTTGTCTTTTTGTAAGCATTCCAAAGAGAAAGAACACTCTTGTCATATCATACACAAAGGACATTCTTGTGATTACGTTTACTCCATACCCAAATGTTACTCTGTGAAGATAAGCATAATTTTTTATATGTGGTTGTGTTTCAAAAAAACAAGTTTCTTTAATGTTTGGAGTTTGAAAAAGTGTGAGGGAATTTAATATTATTTTGTGAACTTTTTTGTTTGATTGACTGTGATCCCTTACGAATTGGAGTCCCAAATTCATGGTGGCATATAGGAATAGATATCATGATTACGGTAATTTTCAGCCGAAGGCTTTGTGCGTTGAACTATAAACTTGGAATGCTGTGCTTATTGCATCAACCTCATACTTGGCACACACTTAGACCACCATCCACAGATGGTCCTACAAGAAATTCGTCACCATGACGTCATCAAGTGTCATGTGAGGGCACCCTTACGCTGCAAACTTTATTACGGCTCTGGCATTCTTTGCAGCCCTGTAGCTTTGCAAGTATGGGTGCACCCAAGCAATTGGGCCAAAAATGCGTCCGCCGGCGAACTCAAAATATTCTATATAAGAGAGATCTGAGAGCCATGGAATTGGGGAATTGAAGACATGTGGCACTTCGGCATGTTGTGGAGGGATCCTTTTTCAAAATGGCGACTTTTCCAGTTTGTGAAACATCATTCGTTTTAGGGGTGGTCTGTTTTTGGTGAAAATTTCTCCGAAAAGTCATCAGTCAATCCACCGAAAATTGAAAGGAAAATGAAAGACCACATCTTCATCATCGTTTTAGTGTGCAGCCTGAACATCTGTGAGAGTTAGTTCAGAGTATTTTTAAAAGAATTGTGAAGTATGGCGATTTAACACTGTTGCTTATGGGGATTTATATACTTGGTTGCACCCGACGGGACCGATTGCGTTGAAACTTTGCATACACGTGTACTGGGATGTGTTATGTCGAACTACAGACCTTTCTTTTGTTTATAAACATTGGCGGCTGGTTAGCATGGGCGGCCAAATATTGCAAATAATTTCGTCTTCTCGAAGACGGTGTGACTACATTCAACATTTTTGAAAACTTTCCATAGCTGCACAAATATACATAGGCCTACCATCATTGATTATGTTGTTTTCATTAAATTCAGCAATATCTTTTAATGTTTATGAAACATTGTGTACAAATTGGGTAAAATATGTGGTAATTTTGTATGCCTGGCTTTGATGGCTCGCCATACTTTCCGCCATGCTGGTTGGCAAAAACTCGGTCTGTGACGTTGCAAAAGAAAGGTCTATTGTTGACTTCATCATGACGTCATCAGCAGTCATATGAGGGCGCCCTAACAATGTATCATTGGCAGCCCTATATACCTCTCTACTCATGGGTGTGATTGTTTTAAAACTTTGCATATACCTGTACCTATGCTTGGAGGTGTCACATGTTCAATTATAGCTAACATCATTATTGTATTATCGTGGTCAGGTCAGGGCGCCCTAACTGTTCATCATTTCAGGCCCTTAGCTCTGCAAGTATTCGTCCAATTTGGTTGAAACTTTACTTGCACTGTAGTCACATTCTCCTGCCCTTGTCACATAAGCATGTATAGTCAGTTCAAATAGCCGAAACAGCCTGTGTTGTCCACAAACACCTCTAGTTTTTTTGAGTTGGTTAATGGTACTTTTGGCAATCTATTTGCCTTTTGTGCCATCTGCAATTTGTATTAACTGGAGTGCTGGTTCCATTCATTGTGCATATAAATGCACAGTTGGGACCATGGTTGTGTGTTTGTTGTAACCACAATTTATATAAACAATGTTAATTAATGAGACTAGACTGCATTTACTTCCCTTTGATTTAAACATGGAGAAAGTGGCTACCCGTGCAAAACCTCTACTGCTCTTAGAGGTGCAGGATCTCCATCAGCTGGCTATAGATGAGGGTGAACATTTCACTCACGATCGTTGACCATTACTTCCACTCTTCGCTGCCCAGGAGTGCTTTCCATTATGACATAATTGTGGCCTCCAGCAACCAAGGTTTTTTAACGCATAGATAACATGTAATTTTCTGGAGCAGATCCAGGATTTTCAAAAAGGACGAGGTGGATTGTGAAATGTACCAAGCAGCAAATGAAGGCATGGTTGGTGTGTACGAGTAAAGTCTGTTGAACTGCTATGCTTATCCTAGCAGACTACCGTCTATTAAATGTCTATGCCTCTTGTTTCTCTTTTCAGTTCGTCTCTCCAATTTTATTGGGTTCTTTGTATTTTTAGAAGGAAAAAGGAGGCATGCCCCAACACCCTCTGGATCCGCCCCTGATTTCATGTTCAATGCATTTTCACATCCAAATTGAATACAAATGATTTCTGGGGTTCATCAAGAATGACATTTGTTTTGGAAAAGTTACAAACTAAATGTGCCTGGCACTGTTATATACAACCTAAACTGTGTAATCTACTTCACAATAACAGTCTGTCGAATTCACAAATGTGTGTTTATGCTCAGCATTTCATCTGTGTGAATTAAGAAAAATACATACTACAAAAAAATGCAGCAGTGTGGTGATCCTTTCAATTAGGTCTCCCAACAAATCGGTTGAAAACTGATTTCGTTTCATTTAAAGGGGGTCATCACATAAGAAAATATTCACATAATTATGTCATCGTTCATGTAATATAAACAAGCTCTGCTTTAGTACAAATTATGGTTTCCATCCACTATCTCAATCAACAGTGTACCTTTAGTTGTTTTCCAACTGGGGGAAATCTGTCGAGCATTCCAACAGGACTAAAACAATAAAATATACAACATACATAATCACATGTCAACATTGTACTTGAGAAAAACAATCCTTCATGAAAAACAAATTTTTACAAAAAGGCGAGCGTTACAAGATGCCTACAGGCCTTGGTCATTCTTGCTTACACTGAAATGCAGCTTCACTGCAAATTACAGACCATTTCGAATTTGGTCTCTGAGATATAGATATAGCTGCAAACACTGCTGTGGCGTTTCTGGGGGACCAACATTATCTTCCTCCATTATGAGGCAACACAGTTCAAAAACAGTTTCATCACAGGGATACAGTCCTTTGAAGCGACATTCCTGCCTGCATGCCTCAATTTGTTGATGGCTGACACTTTGCAGTTTATCCACACGGGCGAAAGTTTCCGGGATCGTGTACATCAGGATGGGACGCCCACTTGGTGGAACCCCGTATCGACTGGAGCGAATCCTGTGCGCATTCCACAGAGTTACTAGGTGATCTAGATCTTGCTGAAAACAAAGCAACAGAAATTTATAAAAGTCACAATATTACAATTGGCATGATTGTGCAATTTATACTTTCCACCTTTGCCATTTAGTATTTTTTAACAAGCAAAGTAAAGTCTGAGTAGGCTGCACAGGCACTGTGTGAGTTAATTACATGTATCTTTCTCAAGAAAGTACAGCAGCCAAAAACAAAATGTACAGTGGATTTTATCATCCCTAAGTTTGATTGAAGTATGTTTGGGTATTAAAATATGTTTTGGTGCAAAACCATGATCAGATATTAAACCCCACAAAAAAGGTCGGTCTGCAACTCAAGTTGGAGGGACAGTATTTCTTTCGTTACTCATCATTCATCATACAAGAATGTGGTATCGCTATCATGCATGTATTCCTCTTTACAATGATGTGTCATTCGTAATGTTTCAAAAATCATTGCATCAGCAAATGAATAGGAGACTTCAGAGTTGAAAACAGTGAAGTTTGCAACATTTCACGTCTCACTTTCCACACGATTCAGGAGTATTGCGCATTCCATGATTGCATAATCATAGTGAATGGCACATCATTTTAAAGAGGAACGATGCAGCTTTCAAATGATTCCAGATTTGTTTCTGGTTGATAAGTAACAAGAAAGAGATCATCCCTCCAATTTGAATTGCAGAAATTGTTAAGGGGTGTTTCAATTAATCAGGCACTGACATTTACATAATTTTGTGATCATTGGTACATTTTATATTGTTTTTCAACGTTTACCTGAATTTTCCTTATGCAGCAAAACTGTGCAAGAGCTTTATCCAACAAGTCACCACAGAAGAGGTAATTCTGTTTTAGTGACTGAAACTGGTTCATCCAGAATTGAGCATGTTGCTTCCGTAGAAAGCACCACCAACTTTCTATACGTTGGTTGTGGTTACTTGAGCCATACACAAAGCACCTGCTTGCAAACTCATCTGTGTGACCATATCGCAAGAATCGTTGCATTTGTTCAAGATGCCCATTTTCAGTTCCAAGGTCACATCGTAGGCGTGCTGGACACCCCATTCTACATTGTACCTCTTCAAAAAAGTATCCTGCTATAAGTTTTGGATCACTGTTGGTACAAAATGCATGCATCCAAATAATCTGCCTCGAAAAGCCATCGATAGCACCGTTAATACAAATGCCATAAGGCTTCAATTTGTCGTATGAGTCCACGTGCCAAAAGAAATTAGGACCCGGGTTTTCATAAATCCTACGTCGAAGACGACCTCGCTTTCGAATGGCTACACCTTCTGGATCCAGAATATGAAGTAACATTCGTACTGTTTCTTGAGTTACAACGAAACCCGCTTGGATGCACTTCAAATGCATAAGTTTGTAACCGTGAAGTTTGCCATGACTATTGAGATGGGACTGGACAAACAGAGCCACTTCAAGTAAGTCAGACCGGAATTTACGGCGGTACAGCTTTGCTTCCTTCAGGAGTCTCTGCAGTGTTCTCATACTAATGTGAACTCCATCGATGGCTTTCAAAAACTGTAATATTTCTCTCTGACTAGACCCCAAAGTGAAATAAAATTGTACAACTTCACGTAACCCTTCCATTGCAGAAATTTTAGGGACATCCACAAAACCTTCAAGGCTTAATTTCAACAAGACTTGCAATGCCAGGAATGTTAATAAAGCTGATTTTCCTGAATGGGACTAGTTTTGGTGTAAATTAAGACACTGATGCCAGCGCTGACTGTGTCATGATGCTGGGTGGGCTTGGTGGGCCTTCCTTCGCTGTCTGAGGGTGAAGCAGATCGAGGCACCTAGAATGCTAATGAATACATAAAAGAATTAATAAACAAATGTGTGGCGTTTTAGTTTTCAGTTATTATGATGATGGTGTTGTTTGAACATGATGAACATTTCCCCGGAGACTAATCTGGACGCATAGCCCAAAAGGGTTAAAAAAAAAATCAATTTAAAATAGCCTCGCGGGTTTCAAACTTACGGGCTCACTCCTAAAAAAGAAAATGATGCACCTACAGCGCTTTTTCTATTAGTTACAACGCTGAAAATGTATTGCACTGGTGGAACATGGAGGCACAGCTATAGGTTTTCCTACATGTACGTCGCGGCATGTCAACGATGGGACCAGAAGTGCGTCACGTCATTCGACTATGACTATGAGAAAAGTAACACGCGTCCATATGAGAAACTTATCATGTACGTATGTGAAACTTATCGTGTACGTACGTGAAACTTATCGTGTACGTACGTGAAACTATCACGTACGTACGTGAAACTATCACGTACGTACGTGAACAAAAAAATAAATGTGTGGCGGTAATACGTTTCCGTAGTTTATACCAATGCGCATCACTACAATGGAAGAAAAATCTGTGCAACAGAAAAGTAGATCATACATATACATACAAAATCACCTCAAGCATACGAGTATAATGGGTTTGTGGGGTTCGCAATATACAAGGTTTTAATTAATCTAACGCGTTTCAACGCTGAATTTTCGTAAACGTTAATTTTTTTATAATCAGGTTATGTATTGTATCAGATGGGGGTACTATATTCATTTGTATCATATCCTATCGTATTAATTGTATCGTATCATATGTAATTATTTTATAAATTCATTATATATATTATACATAAAGTATATATATTTTGCGGGGGCTCTTAATAATTATTAAAAAGCACTAATTAATTTAAAATGCCCTAATTGATTTTAAAATGCCCTTATTAATTAAAAATATATACAATACAATACTTAAAATTTAACCAAAATCAAGAAAATTGTATCGTCCACTCCTCATCTGATTATATTAATTACACATTTGCCCCTCACATAAATGAACACCCCTACTTAATATGGTAGGGGCCGGCTCCTCATTTTATGTTAATGAGCTATCACGATAAGTTGGCGGGTAAACTGGAGCTAAACCGTAAAAACATTTACAGGTCAACAACAATATTTTGAAATTAATCCTGAACTGCACCGGATGCCAATGTAAGTCAATTAACAATGGTGTAACATGACCAAATTTATGTGACTTACAAACCAGTCGAGCGCAGGCATTCTGTACCCGTTGAAATTTATTTATTTGACAGACAGTTAAGCCATAGAGAAGGCTTTTACAATAGTCCAATCGACTGGAAATGAATGCATGGATCAGATATTCTGTACAATTAGTGGTCAGGTATTTTCTAATGCGTCTGATGTTGTGTAGGTAATAGAATGCAGTACCACAAACTTTAGAGACGTGACTGTTCATCGACATGTGTACGTCAAACCAAGATCCCAAGTTACGGGTGATGGGTACAGGAATTACCGTACAATCACCAACATGTATACCATCTAAGTTAACTTTAGACAACTTTTGGCGGGTACCAATTACCATAAATTAAGTTTTACTATCATTCAGCATTAAACCGTTAGCTAACATCCAGTTTTACGTAAATCATAAATACAATGTTCCATTGCTAACACAGACGACATGTGATTTTCAAAATTGTCTGGACTAAAAGAGATGTAAAGCTGAGTATCATCAGCATAACAGTGAACCTGTGGAAGGTGGGTCTTAACAATGTCGAACAATGGGCTAGTGAACAAAATGAATAACAAAGGCCCGAGACAGGAGCCCTGAGGAACACCATAATTAAGATTAAATTGCTGTGAAAGCTTACCATTTACAGAAACATGCTGTGATCTACCAGACAAGTATGAATTAAACCACTTAAGAGCAGTACCATAAATCCCAAATTTTTGCTGGAGGGTAGTTAGCAAAATATTGTGCTCTGAGGTGTCAAAGGCGGCACTTAGATCAAGCAATAACTAACAAAGTAACATGCTGTTTGTCCATAGCCATAAGTAAATCTTAAGTAATTGAAAGCCGTCTCTGTACTATGATGCTTACGGTAGGCAGACTGAGCAGTTCGATAAAGTTATATAATTCTAAATGAGCTTGCAATTGATCTGCAACTGCTCTCTCGACTAACTTAGAGATAAATTGCAAGTTACTGATGGGTCGATAATTCTCAACCACTAAGTCAAGGCCGGGTTTCTTCAACAATGGAGACACAATGGCCGTCTTCCACGCCGCAGCAAAATGGCCGGTGCGAAGAGAAACATTAATCATATTAGTGATAACAGGTAAAAAGGACTTCTAAACATTTCCGACCAGAGCCCAGGAGAAGATTATGAACTGAGGATTCTGAAAGCTGCGTAAATTCAGTATGAGTGCCAACAACAGTGGATGGTGCTTGAGCAGAAATCTCACATGTTGGCAAGCAGGTCTCGTCACTTAACCTCGACCGAATATTGGAAATTTTCTAAACAAAAAGGGACCCCACACTACAAAAAAATAAATTGGTCATCGGGCTTATTAATTGGTCAGTTTGAAAAAATTTTCAGTTTGTGTAAAATATTTGACTAATATATTTTCCTTCTGACTTATCCTGATAGTACTTTGCCTTATCCTAATCAGTCAGCCCTTTACCATTTGACTAAGTTGTATACGTCATGTCGTGTGACGAAAGTAAATAAGTCATAAAGCACGGTTTTGACTAATTTAAAGCGTCATCAGTGACAGTTGAATGAGTCAGTGCTCGAACGTCTGACGAGGCTTCATCAGTCATTTTGCATCATGACTAAGAACAATTCGTCAACTAGTAAATTGCAAACGGTCAATAGCCGTTTACATAAAAAATGACTACAATTGCTTGGTCAAGTGCAGATATTCTGACTAAGTATTATTGTCGTCATCTTCCCGCAAAACATTACCGCCGAAAACATTCTTTTGAAACTGATCCAACAATATTGCTCAATAATTAGCTGGTATTATGCAAATGCAGCTGGTTTACGCACGTAATAAGCCCAACGAACATAGGGCTAGGCAGTGCTTCCACAATCAAAATGACAATTTCCTCATTCGGAGACTCAAATTTCCTTATTTTCCTCCCGATTTCCTTATTTTTTCATAATAGCCCCAAAAGCCTATTAAACATGTACTAGACTACTACACTGTTCTATAAATCTTGTTATGCTGAGAGTGAGCAGAGATCAGCGCTAAAAATGTACCAGTGCCAATAATATACAGGTACATGTATTTTATATAATAATACAGGCTAGTAGCTAAGACACGCACTGCATTCCATGCCCCAGAAACAATTAATAAAAAAGAAAAGAATGAAAAGCGCCCTCTGCAGCTTTTACTGATATAATAGGGCCTCGGACTCCAGATCAGTCCAGGGGAAATTATGCTTGCAAGATATGGCAATTCAATGTTATCAGACAACAAATGTTTCGAAAATTATCATAAATTCATAGATTTTGCTGCTTATTTGGAAAATTATGTATAATTTGCTCAGAATTTAATTACATCCTTACAATTTCTTTAGATTTTGGAGGATTTCCTTAACATTTCCTTGTTTTTTTTTAATTTCCTAAAATATTCCTTCAAAAGTAAAAGTTTCCCTAAAATGAGGAAATTTCCTTGAATGTGGAAACGCTGGGGCTAGGGCCGGATGGCTAGCTAACGCTAGGCTAGGCGCTAGGGGGTCGATCGTCAATAGCTGCTCAGGCAGGGTCCGTAAAACAAGGTAAGAAATTCACCTTAAATGTTCAATTATTGGGATTGGTTAACTTCAAGGAGTTTGCTGGGTCTTTTCATTGTGTATTTGTGATACAGGACGGAGCCATTTGTATCTAGTTTAGACATACTTAGGCCATGTTTAGCCGGGATTTTGCACAACTAAAGGTGACCGCAATTTGGGACTTGGCTGGGTGGACGTGGAATAAAGTAGGCCTATAAAATGTGCGTTGCGCTTTGCCTGTCCTGCATCGCGGATTTTCCCCATGTTTCAGTGTGCGTGTTTCGAATCAGCTAAAAGATGTCTGTTGCAGCAAAGTAAGTTTTATTTTAAGATCTGTTTATATGGCCAGCGGACAGTATTCAGTAAGAAAAGATTAGGAGAGCCATTTTTCCACAATCAATTTAAACTTAAAGTGTATGAAATTACAGGAGGGCCACTCACAGTGCCTTTTGACCAAAAATGTATCTCTTTTTAAAACTGTCATCTCACTGGTGGCAATAGGCACGTTAGACTGAAATTATTCGGCTATTCTTTGTAACGTTTTTAGAATGTGAATATTGCATTGTTAAGGTATTTGAAGAACATTTATACAGTGCTTCTGACAAAACAAACAAGCCATGTAAAATGACCACAGAGCTAGGGAAATTTAAACTTTAGCAAAAAGCTGTTCAGGCATGGTGTTTTCTCCGTCTTCTACCAGTCATGGTTGGTCACAGGGTACCAGTACACGACAGAGTGTGGGAATTGTTGCTGCTTCTGACAAATGTTGTGCAAGTTTGTACCTCATATAAAGTAGACACTCCTCTTTGTGAATGGCTTGCAGACTTGATAGAAACCTTTTTGCAAAGCTACTTTAGACAGTTCCCAGACATATCCATGAAACCCAAGTTCCACTATCTTGTCCATTATCCCAAACGTTTGCTCAATTTTGGACCCCTTGTACATTGCTGGACCTTACGATTCGAAGGAAAACACATATATTTCAAGGAACTTTCAACCCGTTCAAAGAATCGTCGAAATGTTTGTAAAAGCCTTAGCAAAAGACATGAATACTACCAGGCCTGGATGAGAACGAAAACAGCATTTCTTTCAGAAGATACGGTTAATCATACAGGTGGCCAGGTTGTTCCTGTGAGAATACTGCAAAGACCCATCTAAATGCTTCTTCAGCCACTTGTCCCAGGGGAGTCGGTATACACAGCAAAGAAATTACAGTATGGTGGTAATTGGTATTGTTCTGGACTTGCAGTTGCACTTGGCTTTTCTCCAACAGGATTCATGGAGTTTGGTGTGATATAAATGTGCTGCATAATTGACAGCATCGTCTATGTTGTTTGTCAGCATACCGAAAACTCCGAATATGTAAGCTCACATCAATGGCTACAAATTTGAATTAAATGAAAGATATTTGGTTAAGAAAGTATCAGGGACCTTATTCATGAAGCCCTCTTAAAATCACCGCTACGAGCTCCAAAAGAGCTGCTTAAGTATACGCAAAGCATTCTCTCAGAGTACGCTTTAGGGTTATTCACAAAGCACTCGTTGAGCACTCTTATCATGAACTTTCTTAACGACCTCTTAAGCTTCCTGGGTGTATAAGATATTATACACCCAGGAAGCTTGGGTTGCGCTCATGGAACATACCTCTGTCGCGCGGTCATATTGGAGTCTGTGGACAATAATTATGTACACAAGTTAAGATGGCCACGCCGGCAAAGCGTACGAGAAAAGTCTATTTCTGTCCAGTGGATAAACTTATTTTCCTTTGAATTAAGTCAGTGTCATCCAAATATCCTTTGGCCTATCTTTTTTTATTTTAAATCACGCACAATTAGAGGAAGTACGCTCAGACAGCATTTTCGTAAGCTTGTTTTCATTTGGTGTGTGATTCTAGGTAATAAATAATAATATGCTTTAATAATGATATTAATAATTGTTAAAGGTAATATCATGCATTGGTTTTCGTAAAAGAAATACAGATTTATGGGCTAAAATATCAAGGAGGATACAGTTATAGTTATCTGTGAACATGTCAGTCCCATACGGTGCCCACTTTTTGAGAAAACAGTGGAAAACGGCCACAGTATTTTAAGTAATTGGTATTGTTCTGGACTTGCAGTTGCACTTGGCTTTTCTCCAACAGGATTCATGGAGTTTGGTGTGATATAAATGTGCTGCATAATTGACAGCATCGTCTATGTTGTTTGTCAGCATACCGAAAACTCCGAATATGTAAGCTCACATCAATGGCTACAAATTTGAATTAAGTGAAAGATATTTGGTTAAGAAAGTATCAGGGACCTTATTCATGAAGCCCTCTTAAAATCACCGCTACGAGCTCCAAAAGAGCTGCTTAAGTATACGCAAAGCATTCTCTCAGAGTACGCTTTAGGGTTATTCACAAAGCACTCGTTGAGCACTCTTATCATGAACTTTCTTAACGACCTCTTAAGCTTCCTGGGTGTATAAGATATTATACACCCAGGAAGCTTGGGTTGCGCTCATGGAACATACCTCTGTCGCGCGGTCATATTGGAGTCTGTGGACAATAATTATGTACACAAGTTAAGATGGCCACGCCGGCAAAGCGTACGAGAAAAGTCTATTTCTGTCCAGTGGATAAACTTATTTTCCTTTGAATTAAGTCAGTGTCATCCAAATATCCTTTGGCCTATCTTTTTTTATTTTAAATCACGCACAATTAGAGGAAGTACGCTCAGACAGCATTTTCGTAAGCTTGTTTTCATTTGGTGTGTGATTCTAGGTAATAAATAATAATATGCTTTAATAATGATATTAATAATTGTTAAAGGTAATATCATGCATTGGTTTTCGTAAAAGAAATACAGATTTATGGGCTAAAATATCAAGGAGGATACAGTTATAGTTATCTGTGAACATGTCAGTCCCATACGGTGCCCACTTTTTGAGAAAACAGTGGAAAACGGCCACAGTATTTTAAGTCTTTTCTCTGTTATTTTTTTTTTTTTTAAAGATCAAAAAGATTTTCGGTCGTTGTTTTACTAATTTCTGGATAAATACACCATTTCAGACGGAAACATTTTAACGGCAGGTTTCTACCAGCATCATCTTCACACTTAGAAAATAATACGTAAATCTGTGAACATTTCTGTTTTGTCTCTTACCAAAGTATGATACTATCTTTAAGGGGAAAGGTTCGTCTTACAAGAATTTAATTTGAAGTTAACATCAGAAATAGCTCCGTTGCTTACTAAAATGGCGGCCGAACGATATGTCATTTTTGTTGGCACTTAAATATCTTCGGTGTCTTCATATTATTATATGTCCAAGGGATGTAGGCGACCCCAAAACACATGCTGCCTTCGAAGAGCTCGTGTTTTCCCTCTCCAGCAAAACCTATCCGACAGTTATGATCACTTGCGTGTCAAATGATGCTGACAAACAACGCACGTAAGACTACGAGGACGCTAAGAATCCCTCAGAGCACACGTAATTTTAAGAGCGTCTTAAGGGCTCACTTATATTTAAGGGCTTATTGTGAATACCAGGTAACTTACAAAGAGCGTGTTACGAGTGCGTAATGCTAGGAGTCCACTGGGCCGGCGCCAGTTGGTGCCAGTTCGCGCCAATGCAATTTGCTGTGGCGCCTGGTGGCTCCTAGTGTCGCCAATAAGGTGCCTAGTGGCGTGCAGTGGCTCAAACTGCCTCCCAACTGGCTCGTGGTGGCCCGTAACGGCGCCAAAAATTGAATTTGGCGGCAAGAAAATTTCAAAATGTTTGAAATTTCCGTCGCGCCACTTGCATCGAGCAATCAGCGCGAAGTGTCCACCAAGTGGCACCAAATGGCGCAAACAGTCCGCCTAGTGGAATCCAATGGCGCGCGCCAAGTTGCGCCAATGAGATTTTGCGCCACGTGGTGCCACTTGGCGTAACTACGCGCCAAATAGGTCCAACAGAGGCGGATAGTCCGCGCCAAAGCGCTCCAAATATACAGTGGCGCGAGGCAAACGGCACCCGATTGGTGACTACTTCGTGCCAAATACCACTTGGTTTCCGCCATTCGGCGCCACTTGCCGCCTATAAACGCAGGACTGCATCGCAGGACTTTCTCACACAACTTTTAATATTCGACTCGACAACACCTCTACGCAGTTTTTCGTTAACAATTTCTACAAGATTGCACATAATTCCCAAAGAAGATGCCCCCAAAGGCAAAAAAGGCAGTGGTAAGGGGAAGAAGGACAACCCAGAGCAGTCCAAGAAGAAGGAACCCCAGCCAAAGAAGCTCAAATTGAGATCCAGGGCGAGGTCCCCTGCAAGCAGCAAAGATGACGACGAGGGCGTGAATGATGAAGACCCCCGCGTGGTGGCGGTGGCTGAAGCTGACAGAGGCTCCACTCCAAGACCTGCCACCCCTGTCGAAGATGTTGTTCCAGACCTTCCACCCCAAGCCCAAGACCAGCCCTCCCCAGCTTCACCTACACCCCCTTCCAGTCACCATGCAAGTGAGGCTGAAGAGGAGGTTGCACAAGCAAGTCCTGGTAAGTAATCATATAGTTCAAGATTATCCACTGCCCCCTATGGTAACTGTATGGACTTTTGTGGACTGGAATTGTATTGTGTTAATGGCACTAGACTGTGTTGGCATTTGTTATGTCAAAAACGTAGTGGCAGCATAAATGGCGTCTCATTTTGATCGGTGCATCTTGGTTGAGGGGTTTGTTGATAAAAATGTAGTATTAAGAGTGGTATTGGTAATATGTTAATACTTATTTCTTACAGCAGTGCATTTATATTAATTTCAAATATGGGTATTTGTTGTCTATGTATAGCTGGACCTTCCTCTCCCGAGGAAAATGAGGTTAAGAACCCACAAACAGGAAGGGTGGGAATAGGAGCGGTTCTGGAGCGAGGCGGAGGACCGTGAAGCTCAATGATGCTCAAGAGGAAGAGGCAAAAGAGTACTTGCTGGGGTGCCCGGGCCTCTACAACAAGCGGGATGCCATGTGGGCCAAACCTGACAAGAAAGATGAGGCCTGGAAGAGTCTGGCCGACCAGCTGGGGGTGGACGTCAAAGACATCCATACTTGGAACAAAACGCTGCGCAAGGACCTGGGCAAGCTCCGCAAGTAGTATCGGAAGTCGGGGCAGGCGGGCTGGAGCTTCCACAGTATGCAGAGGTGGGACCGTTGGGAATTCCTGATGCCTTTTGTTCATGAAGTGAACATTCGCTCGACTCCATCTGTAAGTATTTATGCCCAAACTCTTATAACGCTGGCTGACAAAATTGTTGATGTCATTTCCATTATAAGAACAAATAATAGCCAATATTTCAAAAGTAAAGTTATATATCCCAACTACAACATTGAATATAAAATAATGTACAATTGGATTGAACATGCAACCAATCATACCCTTCACACTTAATAACTATGCGAAAAAAAACCTAAAACTGTTAAGTTTATAAGAATTTGACAATTGTCAAGATAGAGCATGACATTTGACATCTCGCAATTTGGGAAAAGATTTCCTCATAATAAATGGAAAATAAATCACGAAATATTTCCAACATACAACCTCATATAGTAATACTTAACATGCTTTGTCATTTACCAATGCAGCTTCAAGCACCTCTGGCCGCAGCCCGCACAGCAACAGCCGCCATTGCTGAGAGCGACCTCGAAGAGGATGCTGAGGATGAAGATGGGGACCGAAACAGCACACCTCCTGCTGGTGCTGGCCGTCCAGCCCCTGCTCCTGCTGCTGGCTGTGTTTCCCCTCCAGCTCCTCTTCCCAGAGACCCACTCCGTGCCATCATCGAAAGTAGCAGAGAGCAGACCAGGGACATCCTACACTACCTAGCAGCCCAGGGTAAAGCCCATGTTGACCCCAAGGTGCAGCAGCGCATAGCATAGACTTTGGGAAGTACGTCACCTCCTCCCTCAGGATAATGCCAGATGACATTTATCACCAAGCCTCTTGTGCCATTAATGACATCGTGCAGGCTGCTCTGAGGGACGCGGACCAGAGGCGTGGTGAGCAGCAGAAGCAAGCTCTTCAACAAACTCCCCAGCCAACCCCCCAGCAAGCACCCCAGTTCCAGCCACAGACACAACAGCAGACAGCACCCCAGTTTCAGCAGCAACAGTTAAGGCAGCAGTTTGCTCAACCTGGACCTTCTTCTGGACAGCCTCCTCTCCAGGCTCAGGTTGATACATCTGGCCAGATGTGGCAACCCAACCCCTGGCAGTGGCAAGCCAATCCTCCAACAACTTCAGTGTCGGGGAGCCAGTCATGTGACTACATGAGGGAGTACACAGCCACACAGGCAGAACCGTCCAGTAGGGACTTATAGAACAGGAGTAGCAGTGTTTTATTGACGGTTATGGAGATAATGAGCATTGTGTTTCTTACTATGATTGACACTTATTCATGAAGCTTTAATGTGTTTATGGATGTGATTGGACACTTGGGTGATTGTTTTCCGTAAGTGTGTGACGTAAACATATTTTCATTATGTCATTAAAATTCCATAAAAATGTCATTTGTGATTTATTGTTGTCTTGTTACAAAGGTGTTGTGAATAATATATTGTTCGGGGGAAATTGGTAGAATTACTTAAATGTCTAGCAGTGAGATAATAAATACTGGCGAAGATTAATGCATGTATTTCTTTCCTTAAATGACTATTTTCTTCTGCTATTTAATAATTCACCAAAACAGTAAAAATACTTAGCAGTTTAGGAAAGACATAACAGTTAGGAATATTTGGAAGACGTTGCATTATTTAACTGCTAAACATGAATAAATTGTACCTTCTACAAATAACTTTTCAGTACTAAGACTTTATCATTCATGGGGCATATTGACACAAAGAAATAATTGTCATGAGTGTTGGGCTTTATTACAATGTAATAAAGTGAAGTTTGTTATAACAATTCAATATGACAAATGTTTTCCTACAACAATACAATATGACAAAGAGCACTTTTTAATCAGTGCATCACACCAGTCCATAGTGTCCCTGTTTCCCCTGATGGGCCTGTTCAAATCCTCAGTGATGGCGGCAGTTCTCCACGCTCCAGGGATGAGGTTGTGCTGGGCATCCTCCTGGTCCAACATGCGGACGTCCAGTGCCTGATACCGCTTCCTGATGAGGTTGTGCAGCATGACGGCAGCTTCAACGAGCAGGCGGACTGTGTCTGGTTCCTGTCTCATCTGGCCAAGGAAGCACTGGAACCGCAGAGCCAGAATACCAAAGGCGTTTTCTACAACACGCCTTGCCCTGGACAGCCTGTAGTTGAAGATCTTCTGCTGTTGGTCAAGGTTACGACGGCCATAGGGCTTCATCATGTACGTCCTCATGGCGAAGGCATCGTCTCCCACGAAGAAGTACGGCATAGGGTGGTCGTCATCATCATGGGGAAGAGGAGCTGGATCTGGGATGCCTAAGGTGCCAGCATCAATGCACTCCTTCAGTTCACTGTTGTTGTAGATCTGGGCATCAGACTGATGGCCAACCCCACCTACATCGATCCACAGGAACTGGTACTTTGAATCTACGAGAGCCATCAGGACAACCGAGAAGAACTGCTTGTAGTTGAAGTAAAGGCTGCCTGAGTTCTTGGGCTTCTGGAGACGGATGTGCTTTCCATCAAAGGCTCCCAGACAGTGAGAAAGATTCCATCTGGCTTCAAAATAACCTGCAACCTCATGCCAGCCTTCATTGGTTGTGGGGAGGTAGATGACTTCTGCAGCATACTCATCCACTATCGCTCTGGCAACATCAGGGACAAACTTCTGGATGGTTTCCTTGCCCACTCGGAAGTTGTAACCCAGCTCGGCATAGGTGGCCCCAGTGGCGAGATGTCGCAGGAAGACGCACAACTTTAGACCATGGGGAATGGCCTTCCTGAAGTGGGTGTCCTTCTTCTGCAAGTGGGGTGTAAGCCTGATCAACAGGTCATCAAACATCTCTGGGGACAACCTGGTGTAGTTCTTGAACTTCCTCTTGTCATTCTCTCTCAGCTCATTCATCAGAGTGTGGTACTGTCCACGTTCGGCCCTCAGCTGTGGGTGGAGCATGGGTCTAAACCACCAATTGTGCTTCCTTTTCTTCTTAGGAGTCTCGTCTTCTTCAGGATTGGCCACCATAAGTTGATAGGCAGTGGCCACCTCAGCATCTCTAATCATCTTCTGATGAAGCAGCAACATCACTCCAACATTATCAAAAGCCTCGGACATATCAAAATTGTAAATATTTAGTATAGAGATGTTGTTCATACAGCAGCTGAGAAGCGTCTGAACCACGTAGCCGATGGCCGATATTTATAAAGTCGGCAAGTAGCGCAAAGTGGCGTCAAGTTTAAACCAATTTGGCGACCTTTGGCATAAACTAATCACCAAGTGGCGCAAAGTAGCCGTCTATCGGCGCAAATGGCGCCAACAGGGTGAAATTTGGAATCAAATGGCCGTGTAATGGCGCGAACTGGCACAAACTGGCGCAACATTTTGAAGCAAGCCAGGTGTCATTTGGCGCACGCCATATGACACCCAGTTTATTTCACTTGGCGACACACATTCCGAGCGGACATTAATTCGGCCCCACAGCGAGCCACTACGCGCCAATCACTAAATCTTTGGCGCGAACTGGCACCAACTGGCGCCGGCCCAGTGGACTCCTAGCATAAGGTGCTCTTAACCATTAAGAGAGCTTCATGAATAAGGTCCCAGACCTGTTGGACCACTACCCATTAGGAGTCTATCAAACTAGCAACATAGGCAATGCAGTTGTGCTACGTCATCACATCACTTGCTCCCAATAGCGTCATCATATCACACCCCTCCTGTAATTGCTGCCTGCTATAAGAAACTAATGAAGCTAAATTGTAAACTGGTTTATGAGGGCAGGGTTTCACAGAAAAAAAGTAAATGTCTGATTTTACCACCAATGTGTTTTTCAACTTGGCAAAGAGACATACATATGCCCTTGACATAAAACAAGTGACTATGATATGTCAAAATTGTAAATTTCTCATTCTGAAATTTTTACAAAGTTATTTGTTTATGTTTGAGGACCGGAATAAAAAGGTGGAAATTGACTTAAATGATGGGAGAATGGTGACTGTTCAAGATATAAGGAGGGGAGCCTGTGAAATATTTGACCTGCCTTCATGCAAGACACAAATCTGGGACCGAGACTTCCAGGATTGCTGATGACTGTGAGGAGGTTCAAGGGAACACCAAAGTGAATATTACAAAGGTCAAGAGGTATGTAAAAAAAAACGTCTGACAAAATTCTGCCACATTTTTGATTTGCTAATAATATTTGAAAAATCCTGAACATCTGGAATGTTCCGCCACAGAGAACACATCATGTTCATATAACTGAATCATTGAGCACCAACAAACCTAACAAGCAACAAAGCCAAAATTCAATGTGAATGTTATTTCCTTTGTTATTTCCAAATATTACCAAAATGCATGTTTGAGTTCTAAAGATAGGAAATTTTGGCAATTAATCAGCTCTATGATTTGGCCCTAGAGACAGCCAGCCATCCTCATTATTAAAAGCTTGGAAATTGACATTAACGGTGCCATTCAGAATGGTGTTGTTGTATGTCCCTCCATAATAAGTTACGAGGGTACAACTTGTTCCTGATGGGAGTTGAGCCATATTCCTTGAAGGAATGTTTCAAATGAGACAGGCACATTTTGAATTTTAAGCTTTAGTGTAACTGAGACATTGTGTAATGTTTGCAGTAGATTTTGCTCACTGGCTGTTACTTAAAACCTGTCCCTGTACATGGTGTTTTCTTGTTTACTAAATTTCTAAAAAGACATTAATAATTACATGCAGAATGGGTTTTTGTTCCAGTCCCCAGAGCAGTGTTGATGAGGGCTCGATTGAGCATGAACCATCTGAGGTACGCTCATCAAGTAATATTCCCACCACATCATCTGCAACAATGCTAGCAGGTAACAACTGGCTGAAGGAGTACAAGCTCCCTAACTTCCCTCCGAGTATTTGTCAGAAGCTTGAAGCTGGTGAGGTGCTAAGGGAACGTGAAAGAACAGCATTGCTGGATGCTATATATAGCAGCATAACCAAATACACATAGTAAGTTTTTAAAAATTATTTTTCTCTCATACCTATCAGCTCTTTGGGACACTCATTTTATTGATATCCATGTACTACATTGTAAATTTCACTGCATGTTTACTCTCCCAGCTATCCTACATCAGACCAGTACGGCAGAGTAATACAGCTGTTATTTGGCAAGGCACCCAAATTGGCTCACCAACCAAACATGACTCTTGGAAATGCAACGGTGAGCACATTATTTAACGTTTTTCAACCTTGGATTTGTAGGAGACTTGCTTTAGATTTCTTTCCAAATAAAACAGAATTGTACATTCTCTTTCTCAAGCTGAACATGGATGATAAACAATGTTTAACATTGCATGCAGCTGCTTCAATATCCATGGTTAAGAGAGGGGTTCTTTGGACAGAGTGAAGCAATAAGGACATGTGCTGTTTTTTTCAGATTTGTCATGTGTGGTCAGTTTTGCTCTTCAAGATATGGGTCTATCACATCAGCACACCAACATGTCCCAACTCGGAGATTGATATGTCCAGTATTTTTGATGTTTATGATTTATTTCCTTTATTTTGAAGTAATAGTGTGCTTTCTGATTTTAGACCCTGTGGAAGTACAGGCTCCAGTATAAATTCGCCAATTCTAGAAAGCGGGAGGACAAGCACATTCCATGTGTGATTCAGCGCAAAGAGGAATTCTGCATCAAGCACCCAGCTTCATCCTGCTCAATCAAAGACTTTGCAGTCACCTCCACAGTTTGGTATGACCAACTACAAACCATCAAGGCCTTGCTCTGAGGATGATGCGTCAATTAGTGCTCACATATCTTGGATGAAGCAGGAGCTGAAGAAGAAAAAACCTAACCATGAACGCATCAATTTTGCAATGTCCGCTACTTTAGCAGATAGACGGCAACTCATAACAGCAGGGACTACATCAGTTAAGGAGATTAAAGATGATTATCCCTGGCTATTTGATGAAGACGAGGTATACTTTAAATCCTGAACAATTCTTTTTTATTGATTGTTATTTATTTTTTGAAAGTTAGATAACCTGATGTTTTGAGAAAGGTCCTGCTTGGATCGAAACACATGGTCAACTAACTTTTGAGACTGATGTATTTCACGTAATTTAATGAGTAAGTACATGTAGTTCACTTTGCAACACCTTTTATATTCACTCAATATTCATTGGTTGGTGAGTACCTCTAGATAGCTTATAATCATTATTGATAAGCATTCCATGCATGTTTTCCATGGTTATAGCATTGATATACATTGTAACCTGGCAAGGATTGGGGAACGTGATTCATACTGAAAGCTCAAAAAGCTCCAAAATTACCCATGTTCCAATATGCTTTACATGCCACTACCCAAAGTGAATGCATTTCAATTATAAAATCACCGTAGAAACATTAACTTGCAGTTTTCTAAACATGTGATCATTGTATTAGTTTCAATTTAACAGTTTGTTTTAACAAGCATTTTGAAAATCTGTTAACGATTAACGACAGAACACTGAGTCATCCACAAGTAATGAGCACCATGCATCCAATTAAACATTTATTCAATTGTGTTTTTGTTTTATTTGAAACAAACAGAACCAAAATGAATTGAAACGTTTGAATGCTGGGGGTGAGAGAATCATGCAACTTTGTGAGGATGGGCTCAAAAAGTATGGTGGGCCAATTCTGCAGATATCCAAATCCAAGTTGAAGAAACCAGCCAGTCTTCAGAATGCCTTGGACAACATCGGACATCAACGTAATGAGGAGAGCCGCTTAGGTAAGCGACATTATTAATTTCAAACATTTGTATTTTTTTTTTTTAAATGATGAGCCCATTAATCAACAAATTTTGACATTATGCAAATTAGGCTTGCCCTTCACTGACGTAGATGAGTATGTACTGCATGCTTAGTGCTTGTTGAGTACACATGGAAAGGACAAGCCTCATTTGCATAATTCTATCTCCCAATTAATTGCGGTCTATGATATTGGATTCGATTCACCCAGCTGACCCCAGCTAGCCCAGTGGTAGTCTTGGTTCACGACTATGTTATTATTTACTCGAACGTACGAACTGATTACCCACACTGACCCGCACGCATGTACGTACATGTACGTGAAGGCCTCTCTGAAACATAGTCTTGGGAATTGTAATGTCTTGATGTTGCAATGATGGAGAGAGAGACACTGAAATGACACTGCCTTTGTAACGTTGTTTAATAACTGTAATTACTGCACTGCAGCCATATTGTCAACATGTCTTTCCTATAACTTGAGGGATCAACAACAGAGGGCGCTATTCATTGTTTATGATCTGTCATGGGAATAATGTATGTAGACATGTAACATCTCCTCTTCTTTAAAGATTTATAATGTAAATCAAAATGATTACTTCGAAAAACTTTCTTTAAACAGTTCACTGAGTGTCCATAATAAAGATCCTGTTCCTGTAGTGGATGGGTTAAATGTGAATTGTCCAAGGAATCCAAAGTGTCCATAGTTTACTGTCCTTTTTGAATACTATTTGTTTTTGAGTGTTTTTTTTGGGGTTTTTTTTCTTTATAGTGTTCCAAGCAAATGTTCCTTTGCCACTGTATTATCCGCGTGTTTGTCCTTATCGCACATATAACTCGTAGATCACAAATCAAGTCTCTTGGGTCTTGTGATTCTCCTGCCTGATCGAGTTACAGTAGGTGCTCCTTGGGTGAGAGTTGGCGGTGGCTTGTCCGGGGGTTTGGGCTTTGTAGTGTAGGTGGGGGCTGTTGAGGTGGGTTTCAGCGGAGCTGGTCTCAGGTGGATTCTGTTTCGTCTGAGGCGGCTACCAGTGTAAGTGCTCACGATTTTGCATTGATATGTTTGATGCTCTAAGCCGTGTGTAAAACTTGGTCCCAAGTCTATTCTGACCCATTGTCCAAAAAGAATGATTACTCAGCCATCCGTGACCGTGTATGAATAAAAAAAACGTATCATTGGAAAGAGGAGAAATGTGGCTTTAACATGATACTATTCACTTTGCTGTAAAAATAAGCAATCTTCAGAAATTAGAATTTAAATGCTGTTGCGTTTTTTTTGATACACAGTGTATAATGCAGCATTAACGTCTAGATCAATGGAACTAATTACATAATGGTCGGAAAACAGGTAATCAGGAGTGGACGGACCTTGTATGATAGACTCTGGCTGACGGGTAATTAACAGATCCAACGTATGACCATGGATGTGGGTCGGCTTATTGACGTGCTGCTTCAAGTTAAGTGATGTAAGTAACTCAGAGAGACGAGCCGCATCAGGATTATCTGGAACGTCGATGTGGATATTAAAATCACCAGTAATTAAAAATATTTGCGAAGAATGTTGCCGTACTGACTTGGTGATTAGATGAGTAGGGTGGCCTATACAAAATGACAAGTCGGAAGGCTCTGGCTCCTGTTCCTATGATCCATTCCGAGAATTCGAATGACTGACGATCACCGAAGGCGAGGTCTTTGACATCCATACTGGCACGAAGAAGAAGAGCAGTACCTCCGCCAGAACGGGTGCTACGCGGATGATCGAGGAGTTTGTAACCAGCTGGAGTAGCTTCAGCTCGGCAGGCATAATCTACATCCTTCAGCCAAGTCTCCGTTAAAGCAAAGATATCAGCTTTGCTAGAGCAGACATAATCGATGAAATCGCCAGTCTTGTTTCTCAGGAATGTTTTGACTCACATTATGTATGTGCTTACCTGTACGTCCTCCTCTATGTCGACCTGCCCGTCGTCCTCTGTATCTCAGGATGCCGTTGAGTTTCTATGTTTGAAGTTGATCAACAGACGCATGGCAAGGGGAAGAATACCGCAAACGTAGGAGTTCATCACGAGAATAATATCTATTGCATTTTGAAGCCGCAATGGAACTAGTAGTAACAGTTACATTGCAGGAATTTGCATGAGGTAGGCTGGACAAAGGAACAAGGAACATCGTCAACATCAGAGACAGATGGACGTCGGGAAGGTCCTGGGTTGACAGCAACGTCCATAAATATGGTGATATCCAGAGGAGGATCGCTGAAGTTAAAGAACACACTCGTCAGACCACGTTTGGACCATCTCATAATAGGTAATGTAGAAACGAAACCATGTACAGAAATTCGGCATCTGAACGTGGCTGAAAAAAGTACCGGGATGGAGCTGATTCTGCTTGGGAAACTACGGAAAACTAGGGTGGACATTTGTGAGTCCTAGTTGGGTTGCATATAGTAGCGCGACTAACAAGAGCAGGACTCTGCTCAAACTACGTCCCATCACCGCCATGTTGTACTGCATGTTAATAATGCAGTCAATCTGTCAACACCAGTTGCATGAAAAACAGCCAAGTTCGGTCGAAACGAAGACGATTAGGCACACCAACATTCACACAAATATCCACAGATCATGCAAAATACTAATGGTGGTAAAATAAGACAACGATGGCAAAACCTGACACAGATTTAAAACGATTTTAAAAGGAAAATCAGAGAGCTAAAACATAAAATGGCAGCTGCACGAAGAGTCATATATCCATATGACTGTGGTTCGGGTCATAAGCAAAGTTACGATTTCTTTCCTGGCCATGTTTGCCACCTCTACAACCCCGATGTACATGACGCCACTTACCAATACCAAGACGTTCAAAATGATTAAAAACATCTTTTGGCAGTAGGAGTTGATTCAGAGACATGTCGGCCCTCATATCCTTGAGTCTAAAACAGCATAGACGAGACTGAAAATTCCTTGATCTTGAAGATCACAGATTGTAGGGCTTACACACTGGTATCCGATGAACAGTAGATCCAGGGTAAGAAACACTGCCATTTGGTCAATATCTTTCTCACAAGGAAGACAAAATTGAGCATTCGAGACCAAATCGCAAGGGGCTGCCAGACCGGCACACACCACCAATATTATATAGGAAACAAGCACATTATAACGTTTGACCTTGGTACATTCGTGTCAAACCAAATCCTTCTTGTGGAACATCAATAAGGCTTACAAATATTTACATTATTAAATGTTTAAAGTGTATATAATAAAAACAGGACTTACGTGTCTAATAGTAAATATGCACTTAAAATGGCATAAGCAAGTAGGAAAAAGGCTTTTGGCTTTCTGAATCCCGCAACAAAATGGCTTAACGCGAAGCGTCCCAAGAGAAAGAAAGTCAAAGCCGAAAGCTTCCTATTACATAAAAGAGCGAATAGCTGAACATAAGTTGCCAAGAAAAACACTATTACCCAAGGGCGATAAATGGACACCATCATAACGGTAAAGGGAAGTCTCAGTCTATTTGAACTGCGAGTGGTGCAGTATGCTCACACCCCACCGGCGACCTTGTGATCGTGCCCACCGATTAACCGCACGGCGTTTGCGTTCAATGGACAATTGAGACCGAGCTCCAAAATAAAAAAAACGGGGGAAAATATCTGACCAAATGACACGAGCAGTAGGAAACAGTGCGAGGCAGCTCTGCATGGAGAACGCAATGCGTTGCCTCAGACAAAATTCATCAACGTCAATTAAGTCATTTGTGCCCACATGTATGATTATAACAGATGGAATTGGTCCGAATGTCCCCTCTAACAATTGGTTCAATTCGCACAGACCGGCGCCACTTTTGCCACGCCAAAGGACACGCAAGGGACATCCATAGCATCTTTCGCCCAACGAACCAGAGAGTCACCCTCAATCCATATTGGACCTATTTGAAACAGTAATACAAAATGAGGTACAGAATAACGATACAGAAATCAGTTTGTTCAATTGCATAACCTAAACACCTGGCAGAGCACACAGTGGCACAGGTCGTACGTATGAAGCGAAACCATTGCACGAATGTCCTCCGCATGAACCCCTAACTCCTATGCCGCAGAGGCGGCCCTAATGCGAAATGAATGTCCCGAAATGCGGGTAGTGTCAAGTTGAGAAAAAGCCAGTGCCTTTTTTAATACCGCATTAAATTGATGTTTTGTTAGGGGACTACCATCGAAATGACAGAAAAATGGTAAGTGAACTGGAATGTCAGGGCGTATGTCAGTGAAGGAAGATAACGCTTTGACTGGGCAAATCAAGCTATTGCTTTCCAATGCTTTCCGCAAACGGACGACATGAGGTGCACCTCTTTGATTATTCTTACTTCTTGGGAAGGATATTGTCACATTTGTGCCTGGGTTAGTTTCAAAACGAACATCAGTAGATTTCAGCACTGAGGATTGGATGTTGCGTTTTGAATTAGCAGCGATTTCATCGATCCGCATGAAGCCGAAAAATGCAGTAAGGAATGCGGCTTTAAACATTTTTGTTTCACACAAGGACGTGTATCCGTTGAAGGACGGTCCCTACGGCAGGTTGTTATTACCTATTTAGAGAAAAAACATGGCTGGAAGTAAAGAAACACACTAAAATTAGGGGTTGCCCCGCCCCCATCCCCCAACCCAACACACCCCCATTCACAAACCAAGTCTTACGTTATCATTTTTTTTTCATGGGAAATTATGTTACAAAAGGAATTATTGCAAAAAATTGATAAAGACCCCTTATAGTGGCCCAGGGAGGAGTCTGACATCGTGGCAACATCGTGGGGAATGATTTTACAAAGGAATCTGCAAAAACTGTATGCATTTTATTGAAGAACAGAGAAAATAAACCTAATATACTGTTTTTGCCCCAAAATGAGCAAACATTTTATTAACGCCCCTTATCGTGGCCCAGGGAGCAGTCTGACGTCGTTGCAACAGGTTAATTTGAATTCAGCACCCCCAAATTGACCTAGAACACATACTTTCATGTTGCCACTCGAAAGTAACAACGAAACTCATTTTCCTGAGCAGCTATGATTTTTGGCCCACGGAGTAATGCGTGTTCACATTACACTGTGTACGTCCTGCATTATGTCCAACATGCGGGGACGCGACCGCGATACATGTACGTATACACCCTCGACCCCTTTTGAATCAAGATTACGTTGCCTCACTATACGAACGATGCATGATGCACAATGATTGTTTCTAACTAAAACTTTGACAGACGGACGGACAAAACACGAATGTCTAACGACTTGACATCAAGTCTATGCAGCTGCTCCACACAACATACACAGGGCATGGATTGTGACTTAGAATAGTAGTAACTCATGGAATTAATCGCCCCAGCTGCTCCACCCCAACACCACCTCTGCCTGTCCCACCCCCTTTGGCTTGCGATGGAAGAGGATCCGGAAGACATTCCAGAGCCCGCCGAACCCTAGTCCACTTCCTTGACTGTTTTCGTTTTACGACGCGCGCCCCCTACATGCAGCTCATACACATATAAGCCGCCACATAAGATGTGCACAATTGCATGTTCGAAAACAAACGGCTGTTCGATTTTTTTGAACGGCAGCGGTTTCACGACGCGCACTACATACACTATTTGCATCGATGTGAACGTTGAGGGCGACTCGATTCTGTAGCCCCCGCAGCTGGGTGTGCCGTTTGCTGGGTCAGCACAAAGGTCCTTCATTTCCCCAGAAAGCAACGGATTCCCTCCAGAAATAGGAAGGCGATATGGTACAGTTGATTGGAAGGTGTTCGTTACCCTTAGAGCTCGGAAAATGCAAGGTAATGGCGTTTTATCCTGTTTTAATGAGGAGAATTCAAGGTTCTTCGGCGATCGGGATCTTTGGCCCCGCCCCTATTACATAATATAAGGGAGGTTCATGAGTTGGACTTTGTGTCCATGGACACCGACTGAGTTGTTGGTATATACAGGATTTACCAAATTATTTTGTTGGAAATTAGTCGAAGATTGTCGGAAATTCAGCCAAGGGGGAAGTGGCCAGGCGGGGCCGGCTGGGTGCATATTGCATTGGGTATGAGACCCTGCACGGGTGAGTGGTTCAGCGCAATTGCAGTATTTTGATATTGTGTGGCAAAGCGCAGCACGTTTAGGGTGCGGTCCACGCCCATGCCTTTCAGGTCAGGAGCATTCCACCACATAATGTAGTGGCCATTGTGTCAGCTTACGCATTCAATGGACCAGTTCGCGGAGGATCGGAACGCATACATTATGCCATGACGTAGAGGTCAGTCCCGTTTTTTCATTTACCAAGGGCGTTCTAGAGGATGATGGCAGTTTAATACTGATTATAATAGATTAGTAAAATAAAGGGGAACCCGGCTCAGAAGACGATTACATAATGTGAAGTGGTACGAACAGAGTACACTGTAGATATTTTGGGCTCATTGGCAAGGCGTACATGGTACCGTTCTAGCCTTTTGTGTTTATAGGTATCGTTGGGTTGGAAGTGTACAGAGCTAGAGCAGAGAAAGTTTTCCCTTGCGTCGGTCTAGCCTCAGGCATTGTAAAGTGGCCTTAGATGGTTAGGGCTTATACTGAACGAACCCTAGGTCCCCTATTATGAATATTTATATAAGGGTGCAGGCATATATTTAATGCGGCATCGCGACCGAGGCATAATTTCAGGGGTTTCGTATATGAATTATACGCATAAAATGTTCGCATTTATGGGTGGTTGTGTAGGCATAGGTGTGTATGCATGTTTATTTGGGGACACACATGCCCCTTTTCACATTATTTCGGGTTTTGTGTTGTTCGTGTTACTGCCTGGTTTAATCAATTTGTTGATTGCCTTATATGATCCGTTTTAATAGGAGGACGCTGGAGCCCGTGGCGATGTCGGCGAGCCGGGCAGTGCTCCATGGAAAGGTCTCTCTCTGTACTCCAGACAGCAGATGAAATTCATGTTTCAGAATTTGCGTCCAGGGCGGTTGGGATGATGTGTGTCCCTACTTGTGGGGTTCGGAGGAAGGCGTGGCACGGACTCGCTCTAACCTTTGCCCCAAGCGGGGTCCACAAGAGGGAAATGAGAACGAGTGCCCAAGACGGGGCGACGCCACGAGGAGACAATGCCTTTAAGACTGGGAAAGGTTCATCCCAGCAAGGACGCAAGGACCTATAGGTGCCGGCCCCAGCGGATTCAGATGGCAACGGGAGTGCCCACGCCATACTCAAATTCTTCTCGGGGGTTTCTGGATCGAGTGGCCGTCCAGGTTTGCTGCCTTTTTTGCGCGCCCAAGATGCGGCAATCAGGAAACAAGTAGGGCGTGTTTATGACTGTGATTCAAGAGACTGAGGGAAAAAGGTTGGAGGTTTAAAGAATGGCTTCGGGCCAGTAAATAATCGTTGGCTCAATATGGCATGAGGTATTGCGCAGGGGGAAATCTCTAACATACTAGAAACAGTCGTAGGGGGAAATCCCCGGTGCCACTACATGTATACTGTACGAAAGGTGCAAAGGCTCAAAGAGCATGAATGTACGGTTAGCCGTGAATGACTGTGGCTCGAGAATACCAGTTTATGCGCAGGAGAAAAGCCCCAACGCGCTAGGAACAGCCGTAGGGGAAGCCCGGTTCGGCTCTGTTGTATGAACGATGCAAAGACTCAAAGAACATGAAGGGACAGCTTTAGCCGTGAATGGGTGTGGCCTGAGAATATGAGGTTTTGCGCAGGAGGAAGCCCCTAGCCAGTGACAGCCGTAGTGGAAAAACCCTGGTTCGGCTCTGTTGTATGAACGGTACAAAAGACTCAAAGAGCATGGTTTGTGAATGGCTGTGATTTGAGAGCATGGGTTATGCGCGGGGAGAAGCCCCGACGCGCTAGAAACAGCTGTTGGGGAAAAGCCCTGGTTCGGCTCTGTTGTATGAACAGTGCAAAGAGCATAAGGGTACAGCTAGCCTTAAATGGCTGTGGATTGAAGTACAGTGTATCAGTGAGATCCTTTGAGATTCAGGTATTTTGTGCCGTCATGGCAGTCGTTTTTGCGCTCTTTGAAAGGGTTGTGATGGTGCTCAGTCCGGTGGCGTTTGAAAATGTATGCCCGGATTTAAGGCTAAGGGTCCCCGACTATCCTTTTAACCTTAGACGGTTTGGCAGTGGGATTTATTCACAATTAAGGTGCAGGACCCATACAGAAACTCAGTGTCTTCTCATGCATTTAGAACAAGGGGGAATGGGGGAAATCCCGGCCATACATTTATGGGGTTTTACGTGGACAAGTTGCATCAAACGCAGCTCTCAACGTGGCATGAGAACGTCAATGATAGCGGTTTTTCCATTGAAAGCATTTTTTATATCCCAAATCTGCTTGTGGTGTTTATATTTGGCCCGCTCGCACCTTTTGCTAGGCGGTACTCTGTTATGGTGGGCCTGTTATGTGTTGTTTGCGCCAAAATAAAATGGAAACAATAGACAGATTGTCGATAGGGAAATGCCCGGTTTGACGGAGGGGCGTTCGTGCATTGAAGGGGGGGGGGGGGGGTTTAGGCTCCGCGGTGCACTTAAATTTGAAAGGAGCGCCCCTATGATGGAGATGATCGGAAAAATGTTGCCCCTCCGTGCATTGAAGGGAAAAACCCCTGCACAGTGAAAAATGTTCTTGTTCGCTCCCGCCTAGGGGAGGGGGAAAACCTCCGCGGACGCCTGGAGGAGTTCAAGGATGAGTCTTGGGTTTTGGGTCTAGATCATTTGGGGTCCCGACCTCTGCGATCCTTGCTGTAGCCCGATGGGGAAATCAATCAATGGCAATAATAGATAAATTAAGGGAAATGTGGTATATAGTGTCCGAATGACACTCGGGCCCATTCCCAGCAAAGGCTGAGAATGGGCCCTGATCTGGCTAACTCTGTCGTGAGTATATTCAGTTTACATTATTATATGTATTCAAAAAGTCGGCAGCAGTCCGTTTTCTTGGGTAGAAGCAGTCGTTTATATCATAGAGGTAGTTTATATCAGGCGTTTGAAAATGATGATAATAGGCTAAATGGGATGCCCAAATGTGGGGAATATGGCCTCATACTTATGATAATAAGCGTTGGTACGGGACAAGCCCTGCCCAACAAAGATAAGGGGGAGAACGCCCACGTTTTGCAGGATGCGCCCCTGAAGTTATATGTTCAGGGTGTGGGGAAACCCAATCGAATTCTAATGAATCACAAACTAGCTTGCAGAAAGTGATTGCCTTTGTCGGGGTGCGTGTCATGCCCAATCTATGACCCAGAGAGGGGGGCTAGGTCCCAACATTACATTTTTCGGGCGATATACATGTAGGTCAGACACATGCAGCTTTTATCGGCTAGGGAGGAGTCAAGCTCCTAAGAAGATTGAAGCTCGCTGGTATGGATTGAGCGTGAGAGGGGAGAGCCCCTGGAAGGATCTGGAAGGATGAGGCGTATTATGAGACAGGCCCATGACGTCAGGAAGAGAGGGAGGAAGCCTCCAAACTACGCTCGGTCCCCTGGGTTAGGCGCAACCATTATTAACAATGGAGAAGGCTAATAAAGATGAGGCTTGCTGGTGCGAGACTGACAAGATGGGGAAAACCCCTATAGGCATGTTGTTTGCTGATGTGAGACAAGCAGGAGCGGGGAAAGCCCCATAAGAGTGAAGCTTGCTGAGGTATTAAACAAGCAGGAGAGGGGGAAAAGCCCCATTAAGAGTTTAGCTTGCTGAAATTAGGCAGGCAAGAGAGTGGATAAACCCATATTAGGCATGTGTGCAAAATAGAACCGGTAGCTCAACCGTGGAACGGTTGCCCCAAACGGTCATTCATATCGTTTGGGAAGCTTGTAAGGATCGTTTGGGGAGGTCCAAACCGATGCCACCCCACTAAGGCTGCGTAGATCTAGGACAAAAGAATTAACCTTGCCTGGGATGTCAGTTAACAATGGGCCGTGATAATCCCTCGCTTCAAACACCCAGCTGACATTAATCCCCTGTAGTATAACCTTTGCCAGCAAATCCACAAATCCACAAACAATGACAAACACTGTTTACTTGCCACTCTTTTGTCTGCCAGCAGAGGGCTGGAGGAGGGCAATTCTGAGTGCGCTCAGGCGTGAATCGTTTGGTGTGGGCCTTTTAATCGGTTGGCAATACAACCGTTTGGCAATCGGTCCACGGTTAAGCAACCGTTTCTATTTTGCACGCACGCCTTAGGATGTTGTTGGCTGATGTGAGACAGGCAGGAGAGGGGAAAAGCCCCTAAAAGTGAAGCTTGCTGAGGTAAGACAAGCAGGAGAGGGAAAAGCCCCATTAGGAGTCTAGCTTGCTGAAGAAAGACAAGCAAGAGAGTGGAAAAGCCCCATAGGAGTGAAGCTTGCTGATGTAAGACAAGCAGGAGAGGGGAAAAGCCCCTTAAGAGTGAAGCTTGCTGATGTAAGACAAGCAGGTGAGGGGGAAAGCCCATTTAAGAGTGAAGCTGAAGTAAGGCAAGCAGGGGAGGGGAAAAGCCCCTATGAGGATGTTGTTGGCTGATGGGAGCCATGCAGGAGAGGGTGAAAGCCCCTATAACTTGCAGCTATAGTTGATGCGAGACAGGCACGAGAGGGGAAAAGCCCCTATATAAGATCGAGGCTTGCCGGTATGAGGCAATCAAAGGGGGTTCCCTGAGAAGGGTGAGGTTTTTTATGATGCGGGCCCTATCAGGGGAAGAAGAGAAATTAAGCGGCCAGATAATAATCGCTTATTATGGGACAGGCACAACCAGTATCTGGGAAGATACTATCGGGAAGGCCCGAAAGTCCAGAAGGGGGAGAACCCTTTACGGTAAGACGGGCAACGCCGGGGCCCGGAAGAGCCCATCAAATGGCGCTGTGGAGGTGTTCCAGCAAGGAAACACTATACAGTGTGTATCAACAAAGAATCATTGATGTGTTTGATGCTCTAAGCCGTGTGTAAAACTTGGTCCCAAGTCCATTCTGACCCATTGTAGAAAAAGAATGATTACTCAGCCATCCGTGACCGTGTATGAATAAAAAACCATACCATTGGAAAGAGGAGAAATGTGGCTTTAACATGATACTGCTCACTTTGCTGTAAAGAATACAGTCTTCACAAATATGAATTCAAATCCTGTTGCGTTTTTTTTTATACACACTGTATAATAAAACAGAATGCTATAAGACGTGTTGAACTCTTGTGGTTTTTTGATGTGGTTTTAACACTGTTTTGTTCTCTTTCCCTCTGCCCAGTCCATATGCCCCGCTGGCATGCAGTCAATACTTCGTGGGAGCAGTTTTGCGCCAATGTTTTGCAGTTCTTACCTTACAGCCGGAACAGGGGATAGCTCATGGGCAGACATATCCGCCGGGAGGGTAGCTATCGCCAGGTTGGACTAAAATCCGAGCCTTGGCTTTTACGGCCCAGAATGGGCGGCTCCGTTGCGCGAGTACTGATGGGAGGCTTGGGATACGTTTTTGACTGGGTTAGGGCACGGTGTGTGATGGGGAAGGAAATCAGATCGGAAGCCTTGACAAGGCAGTCCGACGGTTCAACCTTGTGTGCGGTTCAAAAGTGCGCCCTCGCATCTGCAGGTAGTTTGTTTGTGCCCTTATCATTAAATCAATTGCAGAGCTGTTAATAATATGCTTCTGTAGGATAGCTGGGGGCTTGATATTGAGTGCCAAACCCTAGCAAGCACGAATGTTTATCAGCGGGGCCACAACGCCCATATTGGTGCTCCTCTAGGGGCACAAACCTCGGGGTAGGGACTCCTCGAGGGTTCAAATGGACGGGGTCCTATTTTGTACGCACAGCCTGTGTGATGTTGTCCTGCCCCAAACAGCGGTTTTATTTGCTTGGCAGCTGGATCTCGCCATTTGTCCGTGCGGAAGAGCAGTGGAACCCATGAAGAAGAGCAGTGGAACCCAAGCGGAATTCTCGTTTGATTGCCGTTTCCTTATGGAAGCCAATAGGGGTTCAAGGTGTAGGCTCCTGGGTTACGACTTTCATTCGAATGCATTCACTTCCGGAGGGTTCAGCCAGTGCCGAAGAAGGCGGGAGTGTCACTGGCCTTATAATTGGGCCATTTCATTGACGAGAGGAGGGTCGTCGACGGCCGGCTTGCACCTTTTGGGTCAGTTGCTATGCCTCAATTCTTGTTTTTTATGGGCACCAGATGGGCGGATACGAAGAATGTTATATTCGCCAGGTAAGGGAGGACATCTTGTCGGTGCTAGCGGAGTTCTTTTGAAGGCCATGCTTGAACGTTTCAAGGGCCGGAGTTGTTCTGTTTGGGGTGTGTAGCGTTTTCACTTCCTACCTTGATGGTCCCACTTTGGTTCCGCTGATTCGGGGCCAATAGATTCGGGGGACAGGAACTTGCGCTCAACAATGCGGCTCACCTTAGATGCATCGAGTTACAGATATAGGGTGGAGTGCTGCGGTCGCTGATTTTGTTGTGGCAAAGAGGCATTGAGCTTGGGTTTTATTCGTTCACGGGGTCATACGCTGCAAAGAGGCTCCCTTCACTTCGTGCTCCCTGTGGTGGGCCGCCTGTTGAGCAGAGAGGTGGATGCTCTAGCGGATTCGGAGATATAACGCCAAGCGGGGTCAGGTCTCCAAGCGAGGTCGGTCTTGTTTGCGAGTGAATTGAGGCCTTCTCATTCGTGCCTGCAGTGGAGAGGAATTTCACTTGTGGGTGCCGTTTAGCAGTAGACCTAATCCGACTGACGCTCCCTCGAGGTAATTTTTGTCGAGGGCTGGCTCTCGGCTCATACCGTCTTTTGGGTGGATTATTCGCAGGAGGAACTGGGCGGTAAGTAGTACGTGAAGCTAACGCATGTGGGTTTCTTCTACTATACGTGCAGTTTGCACGAATGAAAGCCAGTCTGGAGAGGCTGGTCCAAAATTCTGGGTAATTGCCCAATCAATAGCAGGTACGGGGCTGTTTGTTTGATCAAGCTGGGATGCACTTGCTGGAACGTGCCCCCCCCCCCCCCCCCCCCGCTGCCAATGTTACTGAAGGTGGAAACCCCGGATGACATCGTCAATAGACCGAGGCTCAAGAGGGAAGACCTGAGCCCGTTATAATGTCCCTGGATGGCCTAGTGGGGGAGACAAGGTTTGCAAGATGGCTAGCATCAACCATGCCTGGTAACGGTAGCGGGCACATGTATTAAAGAGGACCCTTAATTAAAGAGGACCCATATTGTCCTTTTTGTAATCGATTGCGGACATCCAGGGTATCCAAACACCAGAGAGAAAATTCCATCCATCGAAGCGGGTCAAGAAATAAATGAAGCGGCTCAGTTGGAGCAGGCCAGGGCGCTCGTCTTACCAGGAGGGACAATGGACTTTTTTCTCTGGCGGGCGCGATGGTTGGTCGGTGAGATTTTGGACCCAAGCAGCGGATCCAAGCCTCATTTCAGCTGCGCAATTGGGTTCCCCTCTGAATTATAGGCATATGAGGCAACGGGCTTGGATCAGGGTTGTGGATCTGGCCCGCGAGGATGCTTTGACACGTTTTCAGGAGCTTCAAATTTCCGGATGCCCCGCGCCAGTTGCTTAGTGGACAAAGTCTTTGTTGTGAGGCAGCCCTGATGTCCGGTTTCAAACTGCATTGTCGGCTTCTTTGGACGAGGGCTGCCACGCCCTGGGAGCACTTAGGCACTTGGCCTCCACCTTGAAATTTCTAGGGCCGCGGAGCAGAGCAGAGAGCGTCGCCCCGAACCTGGGGTGCTGTGCCACAGTAACGACGTAACAATGCCTCGCGTCACAGTTCTAGTGCCTCGCAGTGCGGTTTTAACTTTAACGGTAGTGGAAGGTGTTCAGCATCGGGGGGTTATTGCCCGGAATTTTCCGGGCAGTTTGAAGTAAATGGACAAGACGGTATTACAGGCTTGTGTGTGTGGCGTAGACGTTATTTCGGGTCGTTTGTTGTGTTAACACGTACACGTACGTGCGATCTGTTGGCCAGGCACAACTACGTAATACCGTCTTGAACAAGACTAGGGGATATAAAATAAAATCGAACAGAGTCTGTTCTAGCCGAAGATGTTGCAACGAATCTTGGAATCGTCGGATTTTCAAATCCGTTGTTGTGTTCAGAGTTTTCCGTGGTCAGGTTAAAAAGGCATTATTTCCAGTAGGCCTATATTGGTTTATTTAGTTGTTGTTTATTAGATTTGTGACCAAAAAACAACTTGGGTTTAATCATTTAGGTGGACAGCGAGGCTAAAAACACGTCGCCCACGGCCCACGTAGTCCGTTCACGTTCATTCCGCTAAGTAGTGGGGGGGGGGGGGGTCTGTATGGTACACATTGACCTTTGACCTCAAAACCGGAAGGTCATTGTATGAGGTCAAATATATGGTACACATTGACCTTTGACCTTAACAAGGTCATATGAATATGTATGAGGTCAGGGTGACTGATTGAATTAACGGGGATGTTGATAATTGAATTAATAATAATTGGTAGTAATTGCTAATCCGGGAAGGTGATAATTAAAGGTTTAGAAAAACAGGAAAAGGAAAAGTGATAATTGGATCAACGGTGATTGTTTCTTTCCCCAAAAATTAAAGACGAATGAAAGAAATACTTTAAAAATGCTGTGTCATTGTTCTATTTTAAAGAAGCGAAGGATAATTGAAGGTTTAGAAAAACAGGAAAAGGGAAAGTGATAATTGGATCAACGGTGATTGTTTCTTCCCCAAAAAATAAAGAAGAATGAAAGAAATACTTAAAACACGCTGAGTCATTGTTCTTTTTTAAGAAACGATGGATAATTGAAGGCGTAGACAAACAGGAAAAGGGAAAGTGATAATTGGATCAACGGTGATTCTTTCTTCCCTTCATATAATGAATCGTAATGCCTTCATGGACAGTGAGTGAATATCACATGGACTATACGTACATACAGAGAGGACCGTGTGGGTGCTGCGCTTTATCTAGGTCTGATATATATTCTTACTCGATCCGTTCAAAGCGCAGAGATTAAACATGAACATATACCAAGAAATAGAAAATTGTCAAACCTACGAGGAATTGGGTCTCATCCTAGACATCGTTGAACTCAGCGAAGATGAGAGGGCGTACGCTCTAAATAGACTGTGCGAGCTGACGTGGGGCCAAGAAGAAAAAGAAGAGGAAGGCGGCGTGCAGAATCAGCATGGTTATGGCAACGTAAATGATGACTCCATTGAGAATGACGATCCGTTGGCGATATTTGAGGAAGACGTTCGACAGGACGGGGTTGCGGAAGGTCAAGAACTGGCAAACGGCGAAGACGGAGCCATTCAGCCACCAAGGAAGAGAATTCGCGTGGAGAGACCAGAAGATTTTTACCATATTATTGAAGTAAATAAGAAGTTTGTCAAAAAATATCAGGCTACGATGAGCGATTATAGAGTGCAATTTAGGGATATGCAGCATTTGGCATTACGGGAGTTTTTACCACGCCTGGGTTCCATTTTTGAAAATATCCTGGAGAAGTTAACGGTCGATCTTCCTGCTGAAGACAGAGTAAGGTTGGTGTTTCAATCTAGTTATTTAGATTTCCCCATTGCTTTACCATTTTTGCGTGTCGACGAATTAACGGTAGAGAGATTTTTGGCTCGTATCGAGCAAGTGTTGCAATCTTATCAACACATTCGACTGGATGGGGACGTTGATATCCATTTCGTACACATGCGGGTGCAAAAGGGGGGAAAGACCGAAACTCACGGCGTGGAAAAAATTCGCGACATGCTACAGGATAAGAGGTCGATCATTCAAATTAAAGATAACAAGACGGAAATGTGTTGTGCCAGAGCAATTGTGACCGGTATTGCTATCATAGAAAACCACCCCAAACTAAAACAAATAAAGATTGGTCGTAACGAGCAAGAATATTAAGCGCGAGATTTACACGCTAAAGCGGGTGTAAGGGAAGGTCCATGCGGTCTGGAGGAAATAGGAAAATTTCAGGACGTTTTACCCGACTACCGTATCGTGGTTTTATCGGCGGATCACTTTAAGGCCGCCATTTTCAAAGGGCCCGTCCGGCGGCACACAGTATATCTATACTTCCACAATAATCACTATGACCTGATTACATCAATGAAAGCATTCTTAAATAGGAGTTATTTTTGCGACAAGTGCCAAGTAGGATTTAATTCCATGGCCTAATTAATGGCCTTTTATTCGCTCGTTTCGTGACCATCATCACCGAATTTGTTCCCACTTGGCATGGATGTAGATCTGACATTACTGAACAAGAATTGATTTGTTCCCACGTCCAATTTGTGTTCACTAAAGAGAAATTTGCGATAGAAAATTGTCAAATTTTACGTACAGAAAAAACATAAGAATAAACAGCGCCCTCAATCGGTAGAAAGTAATTATCTACATAATAATACTATAGGAACTGCATACCCGTGCTCATTTTATTCCCGATGTAAAACCCTTTACATGATTGGAAACTGATCAAACTTCAACGTAATTATTTCAAGGGACATTTTATTTGTCGTTTTAATTATGGGAAAATTAATCTGAATGCTGGATGGAAAATATGACACATGTTTTTGAAGATGTTTCTCCCAGCAAACTGCTGTCGCAATTTGGCATTGTTATGTTATGTATGATAATTCATTATGCAAAACAATGGTCTTACACAAAAGACGGGCCCTACACTTGTAAAATGTGTAGCATGTTGTTCAATTATTATTGTGACTTTAAATTTGTTCCGAAAACAGAGATTTCACCACTTCATTTTGTGATTGGCTCCATACAATAGTCTTTACCACTAAACAAACATTGCATTAATGATAAAGAATTAAATAAAAATATGACTGAAATTCCAACGAAGGATGTTAAAAATGTATATTTTAAACAATTATAATAACATTATCTTGCTCATAACACTAAATATACCCCAAATAATATATTGTCTTAGGATACATTGGCTATGTGTGCTTTTGCAATGAGCTGCATGTAGGGTGAAAAGTAAAATATATGATTGCAAAGGGTAAAAAGAGTACATGTACTTACACTTCACACTGTCACTTTCACTGTCTGATCCATCATGGGTACACATGAAATAATACCCCTGTGAAAGGTTAAGCTTAATCGGCCATCTGAGTCTCAAGAGAATATTATTGAATAACTTAGTCAATTCTTTTCTTATAAAATATTTAAAAAAATACTGTAGTTTTGATCATACGTGACAAGATATTTCTGTTAGTGTTTTCTAAAAAAGAAATATACATCTTATAATAAGCATTTTGGACCAAAATATTTTAACAGCAAAATCATGTGAGATCATACAGTGTGTGTGGCTTGAAATAAAGGTTCCTTTGTGGGAATAAAGTCATGTATGCAACTAATATTAAAGTCTCAACTTCATTGAGATAATTGTTTTGTTTTCTTTGTCATCAAATATTTTTATTGTAATTTTATTTAGATTAAATATTCTAATAGGTTCAAAACGTCAGGCATTCCCAATAAAGTTTCAGGTCAACTCGGTCCGTGATTATTTTAGGCTCTCTATTTTGGTTGATGAGCAATTTGTAGCAGTTTATTAATTCCTCATCATTTAGAAATTTGCTGGGAGAAACATCTTCAAAAACATGTGTCATATTTTCCATCCAGCATTCACCTAATTTTCCCATAATTAAAACGACAAATAAAATGTCACTAGAAATAATTACGTTGAAGTTTGATCAGTTTCCAATCATGTAAAGGGTTTTACATCGGGAATATAATGAGCACGGGTATGCAGTTCCTATAGTATTATTATGTAGATAATTACTTTCTACCGATTGAGGGCGCTGTTTATTCTTATGTTTTTTCTGTACGTAAAATTTGACAATTTTCTATCGCAAATTTCTCTTTAGTGAACACAAATTGGACGTGGGAACAAATCAATTCTTGTTCAGTAATGTCAGATCTACATCCATGCCAAGTGGGAACAAATTCGGTGATGATGGTCACGTAACTCAAAAACTAAAGCGAATTTGGCCTCACGGCCCACGGACTAATGCATAGACGACTGCAAATTGTGCATGTGCCCGGGCTGTCCAACGGGCGAGATCACCACATGGGTACACTGCTCGCATTGCAATCGTAATTTTAAGAATCAAAGGTGTTTCGATAACCACAGAAGTAAACAGGTCAAAGGTAAAACTGTGTGTCAAACGTATTACCGATGCAAGCGCTGTGATTGTTTCGTGAACGTAGATATGAATGATAAACGCGGAGTACACCAGTGTACTCGAAGGTACTGCGGCATTTGCAAAGAAATAGGGTCGATCGATCACGAGTGTTTTATTAAACCCATTGAAAGTACGAGCCGAGGTTGCGGCGGAAGAAAAAATTCAGTACGTTGACTTTTGTTCTCTGTATCCCTATACGAATAAGTACTGTTCCTATCCGCTGTATCACCCCCAAATTATAACGGAAAACTTTAAGGACGTGTCCGAGTACTACGGTCTCATTAAATGTCACGTGCTGCCACCGCCTAATCTGTACCATCCCTTGCTCCCATATCGTGCGGGAGGTAAATTGACTTTTCCGCTGTGCCGCACATGCGTAGAGACTCAACAACAGACCCTTTGTCAGCATACGGACGAAGAAAGAACGCTGCACGGCACGTGGGTTTCCATAGAGCTTGAAAAGGCGCGCCAATTGGGATACGAGATAGTGAAGATAGAAGTTGTATGGCACTTTGATCATAAGGAGCAGTATCATACCGAGGCTCAAACCGGCGGTCTATTCACCGATTACATCAACACGTTCTTGAAACTCAAAGTCGAAGCGTCCGGATGGCCAGGTTGGGTGAAGACCGAAAATGACAAGACGAAGTATATTGATCAATATTTTCGATGTGAAGGGATCCGGTTAGAGGCCTCAAAGATAGAAAAGAACCCCGGCCTGAGGGCGCTAGCCAAACTTATGTTAAATTCATTCTGGGGTAAATTTGGGCAGCGATTAAATATGCATAAAGTTGAGGTAATTAGTGATCCCGCCAAATTGTACGAAATTATGATGGCCGATGATAAGGTAGTACACGATATAAATTTCATAAACCATGAAATTGCTGAAGTGCGATATGCATCCGAAGAAGCCTTTATAGACCCTAACCCTAGAACCAACGTTGTCATCGCCGCCTTAACAACTGCGCATGCGCGCCTCAAACTGTACGGCGTACTTGAGCAATTGCAGGAATCCGTCTTGTATTACGACACGGACAGCGTCGTGTACGTAGATAAGCCCGGACAGTACAAACCCCCTTTGGGTGATTTTCTCGGTGATCTCACGAATGAAATCAGTCCCAAAGATGGAAATTACATCGAGACATTTGTGTCTGGCGGGCCCAAGAATTATGCGTACCGGTTGGATTCGGGTAAGACGTGCTGTAAGGTCAGGGGATTCACTTTAAACTTCAGGAACTCGCAACAGATTAATTTCGATTCTGTGGTTGATATGGTCAAAGGAGTGGGTCCCGAAAATATTCAAATATCCGACCCTCACAAGATCGTGAGGAATGGCAAGACAAAAGAAATAGTGACTAAATCCTCAACCAAAGATTATCGCGTGGTGTACACCAAGCGAGCCATACGAGAAAATTACAATACCGTGCCATACGGATACAAGCTCTTATAAAGAAGAAGAGCTTAACTGCACCGGTCACATTTGATCTAAAGGCACCATGGCGTACACACATACCTCCGACTCTAATTATTCTCCCTCGTTAATCCGAATTATGATAACAAATTATGCCTGTATTTGACGCTGTTAGAAATGACAGTTGTGTTGTATAAAACAATAATGTAGGTTCCATCTTGTGACGTCACTATGCCTCAGCTATAAAAATGCGACGCTTGTAACCGATGAAGTCACTTTTTCCCTCATGGGTACGAAACTACAACACCCCGCAACATTTTGCGTAGCGGGTCCAACGGGTTGCGGTAAGACGCAGTGGGTTAGTAAATTAATCCGAAATCATCATCATGTTTTTGTGGAACCATTTGAGAGAATTTTGTGGTGTTATGGTCAGTATCAGCCGGCTTACGAGGAACTGTCTCGCGATCTACCTGCTGTTGAATTTGTTGAAGGGCTGCCGGAGGATTGGACAGAGACCATCGACCCCACGCAACGAAATCTAGTGGTTTTGGATGATTTGATGCAGGAGTGTGGTAAAGATCCTCACATCACCAAACTGTTTACCCAAGGCTCGCACCATCGCAACCTGTCCGTGATTTATATCGTGCAGAACTTGTTTCACCAGTCGAAGGAGAGCAGAACCATCAGCCTAAACTGTCACTACATCGTCCTGTTTAAAAATCCCAGAGACAGATCGCAGATTGTCCATCTTGCTAAGCAGATGTACCCGGGACAGACAAAGTTCATGGTCGAGGCCTACGCCGATGCAACTAGTCTTCCACACTCGTACTTGTTCATCGACTTGAAACCAAACTGCCCGGAAGAACACCGGCTTCGAACCACTATTTTTCCAGGTGAAACGAGCTACGCTTACGTCCCTAAATAGGTCGGTTGTACGTCAGCGGCTTCATTTGTCAACATGACGCGACGGTTGAAGGACAACGCGCACGCGCTCCACATGCTGAGCAGATCCTCAAGCAAAAGGCGGAGGAATTCTGAGGAATGCCGACAAGGAACTAACCACCTGTTTGGGCGAATGCGCTCTGAACGTGTTAAAAGGCCGTGTGCCGCTCACTCCGAGTCAGAAGAAAAAACTGGCACGGCACAAGACACATCTGCGAGCTCTGGCTGCCAAGAAGTCTTCTCACGCCAAACGTAAAAAGCTGTTGATTCAAAAGGGAGGATTTCTGGGATCCCAACTGGCTCCAATTTTGAGTACGCTCGGAGGGTTACTGTTCTCCAAGTAATGAAATACGCCCGAAAAACCATGATCAGCGCCCCCGCGGATAACGTTGCCAGAACCATACAGAATGTTCTTCTCTCGCGTAACCCCAAGCAGAGTAAACTACAGAGTCTCGAAGTAGACATGCGAGACATACTGGCCAGAAAGGATCTTCCAGACGATGCTAAACTGTCGATGTACCAGCAGACCTTGCAACATTATCTTCAATATGATCATTCCCGCAAATCCGAACCCATGTCTATTTTGATGTCTTCACTGGCACAGAGTTCCAACACCGCCTCTGACGAAGAACCACCATCCGGCGGCACAGCGGGCGGAGACATCCCTACATTGACCGAGGAGGACGACCTCGCACCACAAATTCTCGAGAGTGTACCCAAAACTCTGCAGCGTAAAGCAAAGCTGCTCATAAATCAGTTGAAGCATAATGACGTCATGACTTGGAATCAAAAGGGGGAACTTGTTTATGAAGGGACTCCTGTCAAGGGTTCAAATATAATAGATCTTGTCAATGACGCTTTGAAAAGTAAAAAAGGTTTTTCTCCTTACGGATTTCAATATTTAATGCGTGGACTGGCTAAAGCTAACGCGCCCGAGAGTATAATCGGTAATGAGACACGACGTAACGTCGTGAGAAAATACAAACAGATGGGATCGGATCAAAAGAGATTACTTCCTGATATTCCAACATCCCCCATCACACCACTTTCTTCTCGAAGACGCCTTAGAGTCGCCTCAACCCCATTCAGAGTTAAGAAAAAGATTCAGTGGGAAGCGTTGTAAACACTATAGCATGTTTGGCTTAAGTAGATTAACTAGTTTTTCTTAGTATACATTTAGTGCATGTTGTTTGTTTGCATGATCAGACTTTTATAATTCAAAACAGAAACAAAAATAATGTGGCCTTTTATAAAAACATCGAATGAATGTAATCAAATACTGTTTTATTCAGGAATAATAAATGATGTCAAGATGATGAAAAAACAAACCAATTTTGTCTTTTTTTACCTTTACATGCAGTTTTCTACGAACTAACATAAACTAATCTTTAATCAAAATCCTTTAGAAATAAAATTAATCAACTAAGACTTTAAAACATTAACTCCCGAGGGAGTATGATATCAACAAAACAGAACATTAATTCAAGGCGGGTGTATTATTTTCTCTTTACACATATTTGACGCCTGATAAATTCTAAGTCTAAAACGGGCACGCCGATATCGTATTTCTCTTCTATAAAATCCCGCACTAGCGAGTCATTAACTAAACAGTCATCAGTAAATACTGACACAATAGCCTGCATGGATATATCCCTGCATCTGTGCAACAGGTAAAACAGACAGTGCTGACCACACACTGTAGTGGTGAAAGATTGCAAGCGGGTTGTATTGTAAGTAAACTGCGAACTGTTGTCGCTTAAAAACGCTTGAAAGTGAGGCCCGTACACATCTGGTGGAAGACCGTAAGAGTCAAAGAATTCTGCCTTTCCGTTCTGAGTGAAATACAAGGCGACCCAATGTGAACCCGGCTGATGTTGCTCGTCGACATTTGCAATGAAGGCACTGGGGTATCTAGTCACTGAAGGTAGCCGATCCGATAGATATACACCAACCGCGTAACGTTTGGTCATGCCGTCTCCCTTCAGAACTCTTAAAAGTTGGGCGCTGTCCATGTCGTAGACTAGCTGGAGTAATCGACCAGAATATTTCGTGTCTCGTCCAGTTCAAGAAGACTTTCGAACTCAGCGTAAACCAAGACGCTTATAGTAGTTGGTAGGGCCGTTGAAAATTGCAACTCTAGACGCATGTTACTGCGTTTGACTAGGTTGAAATGAGATCCAGCGGACAAGTCCGGAGACAGATCAAAGGCAAAGAGGGTGTACCCCGACTCGTAGTCGTCTCTGTTAATGTTATTACCGACGTCTTGAAACAGGGTATTTATACCAGAAAACAAAGTCTGATACGACATCATGTACGCTTCGTCTTTGCCGGAAAACTTTGGTTGGAGAGGCCGCCACTGTGTCTGTTCATTATCCACGTACAGTCCGAGGTAATTCAGACCGTAATGTTTAAAGTTGTAGGGGTTTTTATGGTAGTCCCCGTTAAAGGCAGCATTATCCACCATCCCAATTACCACGCGCCGAGGGATCTGTCCCAAAAACAGATTTTCACGGGTAAAGGATTGATTTCCTTGAGGAATGGAAAAGGTTTTCACCTCTACTCTGCGCAGGGGGTATTTGGCGGTAGCGGTCTGTAATGTTTTGGCGTGAGCCAAAGCCACGGCGGGACTGACAATCACCTTCCTGACGTAAAGAGAAGCTTCTAGAATTTTCACGCGGTAATCAGGGTCGTTCTCAGAAGACATTAAGCAAAAGCTATTTTTGCTCCGATGAAACTTCAGTTTTAGATTGACCCCGTTCAGTAAATATCTGTCCTGAAAAAATATGTCGCTGTGAATCGGTCCCAGCAGATCAATCAGGTGGCTCTCCTTTGACTGCTTGTATCTTTTCTTCAGTCCTTCGTTGTAATTCTCGTCCGCGGTTGGGTCATCAGCGTCCATTTTCCCCGCCGTATCTTTGTAAAACAATCCCGCGGTGAGTTGAGATGTCTTGGTCGGGGATGAGTAGGTCAGCAGCGTTTCCAGCAGGGCTCTGTACGGGTAGGTGTTGGACGAAGACGATATGAGTTTGTCGTTGAGCGTAACGTCCACTTCGGAGAACAACGACTGGAGCATAAGATTAACGGGAGCGACGGGAATATCCTCATCTAGGTCGGCGCCTTGCTTGTCGACAACCTTGGCCTTTAAGTTGCTCATAGTGTGTGCCAAGTCCAGGTAATGTTCGGTTGAACCAGTGATATTAAATTCTATCGAATCCGAGTCCACGACGTTGGTCAATGGATTGTACTGTACCCATTGACCTTTCAAAACGGAGGTTTGAGTAGGCGGGACGGAGAAAAGGTCGAGTTCAGACTTTGCGCATTCGCACGAATGCTTACTGATGAATGCCATGGTTTTGTTCGGAGTTTAATCGAATATGTCGAGGGTCCTCTTCACTCGCTTGCTCGGAGCCTTTCTGCGCGATGTACTGGGTGCTTTCCTTTTTAAATGTTTCTGCTGGGCAGGGTGTTGCTTGGAGAGCCGTTGCATTGCCTGTGACGTCATGTTTAGACCTGCCTGTCGGGCTCGGTTTCTCGCAGCCGTCTTTACATTCTCCCCGCCGAGAACATCAGACGCAAGACTCACTCCCGTCTTCAAGGCTTCCTTGCCGAGCGCTTTTGCCCCTTGTTTGATCATTGGTAGAGCGGATCTGAAAAGTCCGCCTAAAATATTTCCGAGTCCGTGGCCTCTCTGAATGGGGGCGCCACTGAAATAATTTCCACCGCCTCCGGCCTGATTTTTGTAATAGCTCACGTAATCCATTATAACTACTCGGTCAAAACAAAGAGGGACGACTTTTGCGAAAATGAAGTGTTGTCGTGAGTTTCCCGCGCTGGAATGGCACCTTGGCGCCAGTATCAGACCTTATATCAATCTGTATATTTTCAAAGTGCTTTAATCTGACGGGGACGTAGTGCGGAGCGTTGAAGGTGTGAGCTATAATATCTCCCTGCGTGATTCCAGACTTTTGTATAGGGACGATTCTCAAAAGCGGGACAGAAGAATCGCCGACCAGCTGATTCTCAACGATGTCGGTGTACACGGACAGACCGTAGAATCCTCCATTCACATCCACAGGTAAATGTCCTTCCACACTTTCGCTTATTTTGTCTATCTTAAGTCCCAGCATACGATACAGATAGTCATCAAAAGAAATAAAGGCCCCCTCTCGGACATCTATCTTTACTTTCCCCGTGTACTTATCCAAGGTGATGATGATATTGCGTTTAGCCGCTTCTGTCATTTCATCATTGATGGCATCTATGATCTCTTGTACGGACGAATAAAATCCTTGCGCTACTTTAGCGCGAGATTGTACTCGACCACGTTCGCTGAATGAAAACGAGTTGTTGTCACCCGTTATATTGTACCAGGTGAAAGGATAATGAATTTCGGTCAGGGCGACCTCCCATTGTCCAGTCAGATTAATTTGTTTCAACAAATGCGTCTTGTATTGGGATAAGGTATTGTTCGGATACAATAACATGGACGAATTACTGGGTAGCGTTACGTAAAACTGCGTTGACGTGGATGCCATGGTTGCGTCCTTACGACTGTAGGTCCTTCTCCCAACTGTTGAAAGATGAAGGATAGCCCAACCATTTTATGAGATTTTCTGTTTGTCCCTTCCTCTTGCGCTTCCTGATCACTTTCTCCACTCTATAGAGATCGTCTGCTTTTCGTACCTTTTGCAATTCTTCTCCGTATATTGAGCCTAGAATTTCTTCGCCGTTATAATCCTTCACTTTATATACGGGTCTTGTTTGCTGCCCTCTACGTTTGGCGACTGTAAATATCTCTTCAGACCAGGATGGAAGATAGGACTTTTCAAATGTTAGCCGCTGTTTACTAATTCGAACCCTATCCCCTAATTTAAACCGGAATTTGACGGGTCGCTTAGATTGTGAATACAGACGTTTCCACACTTTGCTTTCATTCTCACCATTGACGTCCGCAGGTTTCATCTTGATAGTGCGGTGATGAGAATGGTTGTAGGTCCTCACCAGTTGCTGTAAAACGTCGTAGTATCTTAGCGTGTTTTTCCACGTGAAAAAACGAAACATCAGAGATTTGAAAGTCCGATTAAATCTCTCAACCACCGAAGCCTTGACCTCGCTGTTGGTTGTATAGAATTGTATGTCTTCTGATCTCAACATAGCCTGGAAAGAACGGTTGGTAAATTCACTGCCTTTATCCGTGTGAATCATCACGGGTGGTCTGTCGCTGGACTTGATATTAGACTTGAAAGCTTTCACCGACGTCTTGCTAGTTTTATTCTTCAGCGGAATAACCCAGGCGTACTTAGAAAACACGTCTATCCAAGTCAACAAGTACTTGAATCCCTTATTGTATTTGGATAAATTAGATACATCTACCAGATCTAACTGATGTATTTCATGTCGACCTACGGCCATCATGGTATTCCTAGGAAACCGTTTTCGTGCTGGTTTATGAAGCGTGTAAGTAATCTGTCCTCGAACAAAATCTTGCACATCCTTTCTTGTAATCTTATATTTCCCATCGTGCTTTACAGCGTTATACAGTTTGTTAACGCTGCTCAAACCGCTTTCACGATTTATATCGTAGTAGAGAGACTTTAAGTATTTTTCCATGATCCTGTCTCATCGTAGCCAGAGTATAAAATGACCTTTTAGAGTGTAGTTGGCACCTTTTTATACTAAAGGTGAAAGCTAGCGTTTAAAGAATTTGTTTATTCATGTATTTCATTATTACTCTTTGTTTCTAATTTCTGTATTACTTTTGTTTATTATGCACATTTAATCTTTATTTTTATGATAAAGACTTATTTATTTATTCTAATTCATTTATTAAAATTTCAAGCAAGAACTACAAAGACACAAACAATAAAGATGCAAAGAGCAAAGTAATTACATTCACCTCGTATTCATTTTATTTTGAACAAAACACTTTTAAACAAAACGTTAGGTTTTCTTACACTTTAAAAGTAAAAAGGAAGTAAGGGGGGGGGGGGGGGACAGAGAAAAAAAAAGACTTCATACAAAACAGAAACAAGGCATTTGTTATCTGAGGGAAATGTTGGACGAACCCCAAGAAAGTGGACTAGTGCGATGGGAAAAAAAAACTATGAATCTAAAATAAAACTTTTCAAAATTTCGAGGTTTGAGTCGGCGCTAAAGACGTCCCGTAAAAAATCCACAAAATCATACACTAGTCCGCTTTCCTGGGGGTTGTCTATTATTTCCCTCAGGTAAAGATCGAGTAATTCGTCCTTATCTAACATAATGCACATATGATTCCTTTGTGAGGGATGGTCAACCATACACCCCTCGCATTTGGATCTTATGAAAGATCCAAACATTGAATTTATCAATACAGAAATTAAAACAAAAGCTGCGGGGTCGAGATTGGGGTCCTCGTTCTCCGCGGGTGGTGGTTGAAGCGGTTCCTGGCCCTCCATATGTTGGGGCTCCTGCTGCACGTCAAATACATCGTCGTCGTCTGCGAATAAAATAAAATAAAAGAAATTTGTTTTACGTTTGGATTTAAAAGGTCATTTCGATAGAGGACAAGATAAACGTGCACGCACAGGCATCATTAATACGGTGAAAGGATCTGAACAAAGACTGGGGGACAAAAAATTTGGGAAACAGGAAATCGTACATTAAGGAGGGAAAACGACAAATACAGGATAGAGGGTCATGAGAGGTCTGTAGAATTAAACGGTACGCGAGGGGTATAGCCTGGAGGGACGCATGGTCAAGAGGCAAGGTGAATCGTACAATTTGTTTTGTTTTTTAAGAAGGAAACTTACCGTCCTCTTCTTCCACCAAGTCGATGATCTCCGGTTCTATTATCTGCACTTCATCATCGGCTTCATTGTTAGGATCTAGGTGTTTGAATGACAAAATGAAGGTTTAAATAATATGGGAAAGGGGGTAACAGTAAATAAACGCAGTGATGTATGTACAGTGCGATAGATAACAGAATGCGTAATAATGTTACTTACCGGATAGCGGCATGGCGAGTTCCCCAGGCCCCCACATGGGGTTGTTCTCTCTTGCGGGGGTTAATAATAAACCCTCCTGTTCATCCACGGCTCCTCCAAAAAAGTTAAGGGTACGCCTGGCCATGGTGCAAGACGGCAAAAAAAAACAAGGTGATGCAGATGATGCAGATGATGGTGCAAAAGTGCGGTGAAGGTGACGAAAACGGAGTGGTGTAAGACGACTGGCTGGTTAATACGACTGGTGGGAGACTGGATTTTTAGGACCAGTCCTAGCTACAGGCCTTTATATAATTGTATTCGCACCTTTGTTCTCGGCGTCAACGGTGACCGGATTCATTGTCTTAAGCACTCTCCCGTACAGCAGGGCTAGGGAGGGGGCGTGCATTGAATTTCCCGCCAAACGGACAATAATTAACCAAAGTGTCATCGGTGACCGGATTCATTGTGTTTAGGCACTCTCACGTACAGCAGGGTTAGGGAGGGGGCGTGCATTGAATTTCCCGCCAAACGGACAATAATTAACCAAAGTGTCATCGGTGACCGGATTCATTGTGTTTAGGCACTCTCACGTACAGCAGGGTTAGGGAGGGGGCGTGCATTGAATTTCCCGTCAAACGGACAATAATTAACCAATGCACGCGTCATCCACCTCCTTAACAGCCTCGTCAATGGCAGGTATCATGATCTTTAGACACTCCCACTCCTGTGCCGTGAGATTAATTCCTCGTCCGGGAGCTAGTGGAAAGCCTTTCTTTTTGACCTGATGGTAGTCTCTTATTTTCACGTAAGTTTCATCCCGAAACTTTTCAACAACAACGTGCCTGTTCCCCTTTAACTGCATTCGGCGAAAAAAGGTCAGATCTTTGATACTATTCTCAGGGGCGGCAGACGGTTTGGCTGATACAACTTGTTCCAGAGACACGAGGGTCGTTGGGTTACGCGGCTTCACCAGTTCCGACTCATCCCTGTATTCAGACACTTCATTGAGACCACCGGCCGAATCCCAACTATAGCTGGGCTTCACCATCGCGTCCCCTGAGATTACATTTGGACTACTGGTTGAATTCCAACTATAATTGGGTTTACACGCTGATCCGTCCATCAATTCTAACTCGACGCTAGCCTTCAAGGACTCCGCCGTCTCGGTCTTCGGTACTTTCGGTGACCTTAATGGTGAGGTCAAGCGGCGTTCAAGCAGCACTCTTTTCCTGGATTCCTCGCTAGCTTTATGAAATGATGGCTTATTAGAAGGTACACGACATTGAGCCAATGGAGTCGATTCCATTTCTGTCTTGAATCCAGAGACTTCACGTACACCACCTTCAGGATCCCAAGTATAATCTGGTCTACACGACGGCAGCGCGTTGCATTTAGGAGACCAAGTATTGGTAAGTGTTTCACCGTTCATCTTTCGCGACTGATCCTATTCAACGCAATACCACTTTTCTGATTTTTGCAATCGCATTTATTTCATTTCTCCGGAACGGGGCATTGTACAGCCCTTCACGATATAGCATGACGTCGTTTCTTAAAATAGAACAATGACTCAGCGTATTTTAAGTATTTCTTTCATTCTTCTTTATTTTCTTTTGTGGAAGAAACAATCACTGTTGATCCAATTATCACTTTCCCTTTTCCTGTTTTTCTAAACCTTCAATTATCCATCGTTTCTTAAAATAGAACAATGACACAGCATTTTTTAAGTATTTCTTTCATTCGTCTTTAATTTTTGGGGAAAGAAACAATCACCGTTGATCCAATTATCACTTTCCCTTTTCCTGTTTTTCTAAACCTTTAATTATCACCTTCCCGGATTAGCAATTACTACCAATTATTATTAATTCAATTATCAACATCCCCGTTAATTCAATCAGTCACCCTGACCTCATACATATTCATATGACCTTGTTAAGGTCAAATGTCAATGTGTACCATATATTTGACCTCATACAATGACCTTCCGGTTTTGAGGTCAAAGGTCAATGTGTACCATACAGACCCCCCCCACTACTCCGCTAACGTTCATTCTACTTAACATCAACAATGTGGGGACTGGCAACGAGTCCACTTAACAGATTTGCAAATTCGGTACCGAAAGTAAAAATCGGATGATAGAGGGCGTTTATGATCTAGTTTCGTCGGATTCGTTGCAACAAAGACACTGAACTGCCGGAGTCATTAAGGGAAAATTGGGGGGCTATTAGAACTCGCCATTTATTAGGTCGACCTGTCAAAGATGTACATAATTTTAGATTAGTTGGGTATAGACCGCTTGGGCAGGGTGTTGACGTAGAACCTGCTTTACGCGGGGTTTTCGTCAACTCCGTGTCAAGTCCAAAATAAATATTTCATTTGGGCTTGTTCCGAGACCATGCCAGCTACAATTATGCGCGTTTTTTCCCGAGAGACTTTAATAATAAGTTCCGAGGAACTTTAACCGTTTTCTCGAAGCTCTTAGGCGGGGAACATCGCGGAACACGGTCGCAGGCAGAGGCCGGACACAAAATGGACGGTAGAGGCCATAACTATTATGTGCGTGTTCGTAAACAAAACCGACTTTGTCATTTGGGATCCTGCTACCCCACTACCGCCTTACGTCGCGAACAATAGGGGTTTAATCAACCTTGTTAGAAGTAGGCAGAGTGGGGCCATATATAATCGACCAATTAAACGAAAGAAGTGAAGTTTGATTGGGATTCTGCCGATCTATTACCGTAATGAGGAGTCCCATGAGATTGTATTGTTAAGTAGCTAACGCAGTGTCACGCTTGAAAGGAAAGGAATGATATTCATGCCTTGAGGCTCTATACAAGTGCGCTCCCAGTGTGTGATCGCCAGTAATTCAAAGTACCAAGTATCGGTACATTACGCTGATCCAACCGTTAACGGGAGGGTGAAAAAAATACTGCTTAAGAGCTTACCCGTGTCCAGGACACAAATTGGTGGGTGCCAAGTGACTCATCATTACGGTAATAGATCGTCAGAATCCCAATCAAACTTCACTTCTTTCGTTTAATTGGTCGATTCTACCTCACCATTACCTCCATTCGGAGTCACATGAGATTTGAAAAGGAGCAGTGTAATGTTACTTACAAGAAATGAGTAATAAATACACAGGCATGTGCGATATACTTGCAACTTTCAAGAGGGAGTTGTCACCAACAACCCTAATTTAATAGCATCTCAACTTCAAAAGAAATTATATACGAAAGTATATGGCCAAGACATCTAGTCTAAGGTAGAGCATGACAAGCTCAATCATTTAATACTCAGCTCTGAGCAGGCAAAAACTTTCTGTGGTCTCTTAGAGGGTAAAATATTATCACTCCTGTCATAAAACTTGGCAAACGTTAGGGGACTTTTCCATCCAACTGTTTGCAATATCAAATCAATAGGAACCCCTTTACTGGCTGCTGCAGAGGTTGCGGCACTTCGGAAACTGTGTGCCCTTAATATGGAGGAGTCTATCCCAGCATTAGAAATGCACTGTTTCAACCAACGTGATAATGTTGGGGTACCAACCTCCTTATGAGGAGGTGCATAACTAAGAAATAACTTATCGTTCGAGGCACGGAACGTCTTCGTCCGTTTAATATACTCCAGCAATGTTCGAAGAACACAAATGGATTTGACATGCGGGTACGCTGACAAAATTATTGATGGCTGATGTTGACCTGGTTTAGAGGTTTTTGTCAAAGCATTGATCTTAATGCGAACTACTGCATCCATGACTGTCATGTTTCTTAAATTGAACAAGGCAAATGTTTGGACTCTTTGTCCCGTTGTAAGTGAACACAAACACACAAGTTTAAACGCCAACAGTTTCAATGGTATGGACTATGGAGACTAGTGGTTCCATGTTGCCAATGTAACGTAGCAATACGCCTACATCCCATGTCTCTGTACAGTGTGTATCAAAAAAAACGCAACAGGATTTAAATTCAAATTTCTGAAGATTGCGTTAATTTTACAGCAAAGTTAATAGTATCATGTTAAAGCCACATTTCTCCTCTTTCCAATGATATGCTTTTTTATTCATACACGGTCACGGATGGCTGAGTAATTATTCTTTTTGGACAATGGGTCAAAATAGACTTGGGACCAAGTTTTACACACGACTTAGAGGAACAAACACATCAATGATTCTTTGTCGGAGAGTTGCAATATCAGGTGGAGGGTAATAAACACTTTGCTCTTGAGATAACCCCAGAAGAAAAAGTCACAACAACAAGTAAGATCCGGAGATCACGATGGCCACTCCACATCATGATACAAGCAATCACTCGATGTCCAAAAACCTCAACCAATCTGTTTCTTACTGCAACTAGTCGATGGGCTGATGCGCCATTCTGAGCCCACCATATGCGTCTGAAGACACCCCTTTGTTGCATAGGAAAGTTTTCCATTAATTCAGTAATCCCAATCGCATTTTCATTTTAAATCTGTAAGTATCCATTTTCCAGGTCTGATTTGTAACTTTTTTCTTTGGAAAAGTGTTAATTACCCCTCCACCTGATATTGCAACTCTCCGACAAAGAATCATTGATGAGTTTGATGCAGTAAGCCGTGTGTAAAACTTGGTCCCAAGTCCATTCTGACCCATTGTACAAAAAGAATGATTACTCAGCCATCCGTGACCGTGTATGAATAAAAAAACATATCATTGGAAATAGGAGAAATGTGGCTTTAACATGATACTATTCACTTTGCTGGAAAACTAACACAATCTTCACAAATTTGAATTTAAATCCTGTTGCGTTTTTTTTTATACACACTGTATAACGAGGCATCTGTGATCTGGTGTTGTACACCCCGCGCATAAAGCGGGTAACTAAGGAGTGTTCGCCAAACCGTGTCTGTATGCTGTCATTGTCTGACCAAAGCAGTGCAGAGAGCGCACTGCGTGCGGTGTTCACGGAGCTGTATGTTGCACCATTCTCCACTAACTCAGTGAGAAAGTCGAGTCCCACAGTCAGAGTTACTTGAATAGGATCTGTTGACCGTTGAGAACAAAAGTGTATCCACTTCCTGGTGGCAGATGAGTATTGACGCTTCATACTCTGTCTCCATCCGCAGAGGACAATGTTGATAGCGTTGTCTGAAAGGCCTCACGATGTGAGGGAGTGCCGCACAAATCTTGACTTGTCCCTCCAATGGGTGTCTGCGTTCTGGCGCATATGGTAGGTGAAGCAACCTGCCCTTCCTTGGTAAGACGAGTGGGGTGGCGATTAACAGTCGCAGTAGTCGTGGAAACCAGTGTTGTGTTGTCCACAGTGGGACCATTGTCCTCTAGCTTTTGAAGCACCCTGTCAATGACAGAAAAAGGTGGGAAAGCATAGATAATCTCATTTGACCATGAGAGTGAAAAAGCATCACATGCTGTTGCTTCTGGGTCAGGCAGCCAGGATACAAATGGTTTAACTGATAGTTGTGGCGAGATGCAAATAAATCAATGCTTGGCATAACACCCATATTTGTCGTAATTGTGTGAAACCATCCTGTATTCAACTTCCATTCAAGGCGATCGTTAAATGAGCGAGATAAATAATCCGCCTGAGTATTCTGCACACCTGGAATGTGGTGTGTAAGTATAGACCGCCGGGCGTCCGTTCTTTACGTTCAGCCTTGCTCTCCACCGCGGAGGGGGGGACATGAAAACCCCTCTTAAGATAGTTTACGTTACAATAAGTATTATTTTTGTTGTTCCCACGTTCATATCTCGCGCATTTATGTTATTTTGATGAAAATAAAATCGGATTTTGTACGCGGAATAATATTGGAAATATCCAGCGGTGCACGCGTTTGCCCAATGAAATCCGGTTTCCCATATATCGTTGGCTGCTTCCTTTTTAGCTTGACGCTCATTGGATGTAAGATGTCGTGCGCCAATAGAAAACGATTTTTTTTTTGCCAATGAAAATGGCTGTTATAGCTACACACGGGACGTCAAAGTCGGTGGCAACGTCACAGGAAATGTGTAAACACGATCGTGGCAACATGGCCGACATGGCCGATGTTCGTAACGAAAATGTAGCAGGAGTCGAAATTAAAATGCTATGCACATTTTCCTCATGTGAATGAAGACATCAAACCGATAACTGAGACATCGTGGACAAAGTTCCTAGACAGTGTACAAGAATGGAAGGATCTGGCTGGCAAATCGGCTGAAAAAGCAAGGTCTTTCATAGCAGATCATCATGATAGTGACGGTGCTGACGGTGACCGTAGGCCTTCGCCTGCGATGCCCAATGATGGTGGTTTTCATCGGAAATGCTACCAGTATTTCACGGATTCTTCGGAACAAAAACGTGCTGTCCTAGCCAAGTAGAAACAAGACATTCTTCCACAATCCTTGTCAGCTGCAGGTTAGCATTTTCAAACATATTTAACGGTTGTATTTAAGGCTAATGTAGTGAACGTAGCGCCGACTTCTGAACTGTGTTGGGCATTAATTTTTCATTTTACATTTTTACAAGGGCCTAACCCTAGGCCCAATTCTTTTCAGAATTGTTTGGACTATGGTCATTACATCAGTTTTTGTATGAAACTGCATTGGGTATATGTCAATAATCCCACCTGTATTATTTGTTTTATTTTTTGAAAAGTTTGTATGTGTTAATTAATTTTATTTAAACCAGTGCTTTTTGTGTGATTAACTGTATTAAAGGAATGTAAAGAGCTCTGACTGTGCAGGTCTGGGTGGAAGGCATTGTCTGAGGGCATTGTATTACTAACAATGAGAGTGAATGGTTCACTCTAGCCCAGTAGCTTTTGTGCACCATGCCAAGAATTAACGTGATTACTATGTTAAACAGTCTTAACTTTCAGGTGCTCTTTATATTAGTTAGAATAGGATTCTTTTAAAGGTTTTTTTTTTAAATAGTGAATATATAAGGCTAAGAAAGCCCTGCCCTGGCAGAGTGCCACATTGACATGGTGGAGAGTGGTGGTGTGTGCTTATGATGCTATATATAGTGAACCTGATGGCCATATGAGGGTACCCCACAGCAACACTACTTGGACTCAAGGCAGGCTACCGCAGGAGCTACCGGAGAACCAACTCATCAGATCATCCCCACCACCACCACCACCACATATCCACCATAAATGTCAAATCACCATAAAGTATTAATTGTACAACGCTTCCTCAGATTGGCCAAGACCAGAGGCTTACGTTCTGGCACTCTCAAGCCTTCGGTAAGTTGCAAACTTTGTATTTATTTTCATGCATGATTCATTTGTGTTGAATTTTCATTTGCATACTTCAATTCAAACTGTTGAGTTGAAAACATTCAAAATTCTTATTTTGCTAAAGTGCGTCCATTTTGTTCTTTTCTGTTGGTTTTGAACGCACAGGGGTCCTCGGGCTAGGGCTCAGCTCAGATTTGAGGAAGCAATCTACCTTCATCATTGCTCAGTTTTGTTTATTTAGTTATCACCAATTTAGTTCATTTGATTTCATTCTGTTGAACATTTTAAGTGTTTAAATCATTGATTTTGCTGTTCATCATTAAAGTTTATTTAATTTGAATTCCATATGCATTGTTTTGGATGCTTTCCATCCACTAGAAGTTGCTCGGAATTAAAAGTTTTTTTTTTTGTTAAGAAATTTTACCTTCTGTGTTTGGAATTTGTTATTTCTGTCATTGCGTGTGTCCATTAACCGTCTGAGTAAAAATCACGTACCATCTGTGACAGTATACGAAGCTAGATTTGATTAAAATGGGAGTTGGATCCATTTTTTGTTAGAAATTGTGAATACAGTTTTTATTTTATTAAATAAAGAAGTGTGGGGGTATGAATTAGGCCAAACGTTAGGCCCTATATTTTTTTATCAGATTATGAATGCTGGTCAACTCGTAGCGACCAACTCGTTGTACGCCCCATGTCCGACTCGTACGCTGTCCAACTCGTATGCCTACCAACTCGTACACCTACCAACTCGTACAACATTTCCAATGGAATTTGAAAGGAATGAAGGATTCTGTATTTTTGAAGGAAAATGACTTAGGCCTAGGCCTATTATTAATATGTCAGTTTTTTCCTTTTTAACGTAAAAAAATACAAACCCCGAAAAAATTCATCCCGGGGGAAAAAAGGCTCCCTTGAGTCCTGAAAGATATTTTTTATTTTGCAATCCTGAAAAAAAATTGATGCATTCCTTGAGTGTTGTACGAGTTGACCGGCGTATGAGTTAGTCGGTGTTTTAGTTGATCAACATATGAGTTAAGCGGCATACGAGTCGACCATACAGAGTACAACTACAAGTTGATCGACGCACGAGTTGACCTGCTTCGTAAATTAGGAATTTTAAAAGCCCTGTGCAAAAACTGTTTTCACACTTTTACAGTTTGTTATAGATAAGATAATTTACATCTTTTGAAGATATGAATTATCATTATCCATGCAAACTGATTACTGGACTCGCCATCCATAGGGGAAACCCTGGCCATTTTTTGTTCTGATAACATAGTTTTCCACAAGCCCTTTATAATTTTGCTCCTTTTTGTGCAGTTTGTGAATGAGATACCTGCCACACTATCCGAATGTGTTTCACTGCAAATAAATGTACATTTAAACGGATATTTTGAATCTTCCCGAGCAATTTCATATGAGATTTAATGTGTGGTATATATTTTGTTTGTTTTTACAGATGTCAACACCAGAGCACAAACCACTGAGGATGATTCAGACGCTGAGCCTGGTCGGAAAAAGACAAGAATCCTGCGTTCAAGATCTGGATTGGAGAAATCGAAAACTGCCACTTCTTCCCATGTTCTCCCAAGAATGTGCATTATATGTCGTGGTGCTCGGTACACAAGAGACCGTGATGGAAAGCGGAAGAAGCAACCCCTAGTCCAATGTGAGCTTATTGATGGCGGCAAGCTTTTGGAGGCTGCGAAGTTGAAGAAAGACGAGAATTTGCTTCTGCACATCGAAAATAAAGACTGTGTGGCCATTGAACTAAGGTACCATTCCTCTTGCCATAAGGACTACATAAGGTTCCTTAGTAAAACGCAAAATGATACAAAGGCACAATCGTCTCTCTACACAGCAGCTTTTGAGAAATTTTGCCGAGACACAGTAGAAAGTCGTGTCATTAATGACAAGGAAGTATGGAGGATGACAAAACTAAAAAGGGTGTTTGACAGAACTGTACGAGACACCGAACGTGAAGATTCATCTTCTTACAAGACATGGAGTCTTAAGCAACGACTTAAAGAAGCATACCCCCAACTTTGCTTCTTGAAACCGAACGAAAGTGAATTCGTTTATGTTGACAGCTTGTCCTTCCTGAACGATGACAAAGTGGAGTCAGAAAGCGATACCTCCTCGGACTCAAGCACCAGTACCAATGATGACTCGCAGACTCCCCCTCTTCAGCCGAGAAAAGAAGCAAGTAAACTTGATGTCATCGCCAACTATCGGATGAGCACATTGCAAACGGTTCTCCACTGCCCTTGACATCAGAAGAGAAATCGAACAGATGTCATCTGAGAAGCTTGCTTGCCTGGCCTCCAACCTCATCAGATTTAACTCTGGATACTGCGCATCAGGTCATCCCAGTCAAGCTCTTCAATTTCTTGGCTTGGGTTGTTGGCAGCTCTGATGTCCCTAAAGGAGATGAATTTGTTGAAGTTCATGCAGGAGAAAGTAGACGTATTCTCACACTTGCGCAAGATATTGTGTACATGGCAACCAAAGGGGAAAAAACATTGCCAAAGCACATGTCCTTGGCAATGGCTGTACGGCACATGACTGGCTCGGCACAACTAATTTAGCTGTTAAATGGTCTGGGCCACTGTGTTTCCCATACATCAGCTCTTGAGCACGACACGGCGTTGGCCCAGCGAGAAATTCAAAGAGGCAGCAATGCACTACCATCCTGCATCGTGAAAGGCGCATTCACTACCTTGGTGTGGGACAATAATGACTTTGGAGAGGAGACTTTGTCGGGTAAAGGAACCACCAACAATACTAATGGCATTGTAATTCAGCATTCAGAAACGCAGGCTTCCAGTTCCACATCAGAGCAGCTACCGAAGCAGTCTATGATGAGGACAAGGAAACGCTCATTGACAGCACCAGATGTAGATTTGGTAGCATTTCGTGGTGCTAAAAAATCATCACCAGCTACATTTGCCTTCGGAGTAGCCCTAGAAATGAAGCACCATATGCCATCGATGGAACACCCCATGCGCAAAGATGCAGCATATTATCTCACAAAGATTCCCACAAAGCGCATACTCCCTGCATGGACTAGATTCAACCAGCTACTTACTGAAGAAGTTCCACCAAAAGCTAAAGTTGGGTACCTACCAGTGATTGATGCAAGCCCAACAGATCTGAATGCAGTGAATACAATTCTTCATCGGAGTGTGGAAATCGCCAATAAATTGGAACTCCCATCAGTGGTGGTCGTAGTTGATCAAGCAATTTATGCAAAAGCACAGACAATCAGATGGCAAACTCCACTCTTCATGGACCGAATTGTGATTCGTCTTGGTGCCTTCCACACCACTATGACAGCTTTGGCTACCATAGGAAAACGATTTTGTGATGCTGGGTTGCAAGACATACTCATCGAGTCCGATTTTGTAGCGCCAGGTTCAATAAATGGAGTAATGAATGGTCACCATTACAACAGGAGTATCCGTTGTCATAAGCTCATGGCAGAGGCACTTCATCGCTTACGCTGGCAGAGCTTCATCGAGGGAGTGTCTGAGGTAGAGGGCAAGACGTAGTAGACAACCTCCACTTGACATTCCCAGGCCGCGACTATGGCAATTTGGTTGAAAGCTAAACATTCCAGGCGATGATGACAGCGTATGGTGATTTCATTAAATCCCGAAGTACAGATGCAACATTTGCATTTTGGTCTTCATACCTCGAAATGGTGGAAAGTGTTCTCCTCTTCATAAGAGCTTCTAGAGATGGAAACTGGGAACTCAACCTTGCTGCTGTACGAGCTCTTGTGCCGTGGATGTTCGCATATGACAGGACGAACTACTCTCGCTATCTACCAGTTTACTGGTTAGAAATGAAGAGCCTGGGGGAAACACACCCGTTTGTCCTACATGAATTGTAGAGAGGGAACTTTGCAGTTCAGAGGCAAGAAGTCCATGGATTTGCAAGAGTGGCGTGCGATATGGTGATCGAGCAGACAGCCAATCGAGATTCTAAAAACAAGAGGCGGCTTGACAGGTTTCACCACCAACAAAGGTGCAAGCAGTCGTTGGGTGAGAGCGCACCACGAACGAGCTGCAATAACAAGGCAGTGCGAGGAAATGGCTGGTAAGGGGCAAAATACAGCGACCCGGAAAGATCTGACGAAGAAGCGCATGACCCGTTATGAGCAGGATGTGAAAAACATCATGACGACTACATCTTGTATGATTAACCCATTTGACAATGACCCTGAAACTGAGCACAGTGATCTCATCCATTTGTCTTCTGGCGTCATTGCTTCACCTGAGGTTTGTGCAGACCTGTTGAAAGCCCATGAACAGGGAAACGATGCTTTGTATCCTTTTGCACAGACCGTCTACAAGAAGGTGTAACCGACTTGAATAAACCGCTGAAAAAAAATGAAGCTGAAGACATTCACATCGATTGCCAAAACTGTAACAACGAAGGTTAAAGGAAAAGATGTGGCCATTAAGAGCGACAGAGAGCTACTCGCTGGACAAGTCATCATTGGCAGAAGTCGCAACATCAACCTCAAGGACATGCTGTCTTACTGCTTTGGCCCACTTCCACTGTCATTAGCAAAACATGAAGGATGTCTGGTCAAAACTAACAAAGCCAAGTTGATGCACTACCTGGAATCTGCACCAGAAGAAACACCTGCTCTATCAGCAATACCGACAGGATGTGTTTGGATCATTGATGGAATGGCAATGCTTCAACAAATGAGCCCCAAACACATGCCAGAGAGCATGGGTAAACTTGCTGAGAAGATTCTGAGTCAGTTGGTAAACTTGGCATGCAGACATGGATCAAACAGCGTCCACTTCGTCACAGACACATACCCCGAAGTCAGCGTTAAAAATGATGAAAGAAAGCGCAGAGCAGCCACTGGATCCCAGAAGATAAAGATTTCAAAGCCCTCCCAGCCAATTCCAAAACAGTGGAAAAAATATCTGTCTAACAGCTTCAACAAAGAGCAGTTGGTAGAATTCCTCTTCAACACCTGGACCAAGTGTGATGTCAATAGCCTGAAAGGTGTAACTCTGACCTTAGCTCATGGTGTGATGTGCCCATAGAGATACATACTAATAAACTAGAGGGCGGGCTCGGCGAAATTTCTGTGACAACATGGGGATCGATCCGCCATAACTGAAAAAGGCACCGCGCCGGCGCTTTACTATCCTTGATGATTACGAACGGCGTAGGCCTTTGTACTGTAATTTATGCAAGTGCTCAGTCAGCATATCATTCCCTGGTACGCATGCGTATACGTAATTCGTGCCTTCAATAGTAATGGTGGCAAGGGCCCATGCGATCACAGCGCCACAGTACAGGGGAGTATTGTGCGTCCGCCCTCTAGTTTATTAGTATGCATCTCTATGGATGTGCCATTCGATCTCGCCCAATGATGGAAGCGTAGCTGTAAGAGAGGTCACTGAGCTACACTGTTCACATGAAGAAGCAGATACAAGGATGTTCTTCCATGCAAGATACATCGCCAACTCCAGCAACAACGACATCATCACCAAAAGCCCAGACACTGATGTATTTGTGATTGGCGTTGCTCTATCCTGTGATCTTATCAGTTCAAACCTGTATTTCCACACCGGGATAAAAAAGTTCTATAAGATAAAAAATGTTCGTACTATCCACCTACAAGCTATAAGGAAGCACCTTGGTGATCCTCTTGCTGATGCACTCATCGGTCTTCATTGCTTCACTGGTTGCGATTCCGTCAGCGCATTTTACAGCAAGGGGAAGATGAGAGCTATCTGGCACAAAACCCAACATTATGTACTCCATTTCAATCACTCGGAGACTCTTTCATGGTGACTGATGATCTGGTGACTGCACTCGAGGTCTTTGTGTGCAAGCTCTATGCTCAGCATGACTACAGCCACGTCAACGAAGCAAGGTATGCTATGTTTTCCATGGCAACAAAAGCAGAAAATGTCATGCCACCCAATCGAGATGCCCTGCATAAACACACCGAACGAGCAAACTTCCAATCAGCCATCTACAAGCTCAGTCTGCAACAACACCCTGACATTCCATCACCTGTCGGACATGGCTGGAAGATGGTAGATGACACTCTAGCGATAGACTGGATGGCTATGGAATCAGCACAACAAAGTGTCCTCAAACTTACAAAATGTGCATGCAGCAAATCAAAGTGCAAAGTTAGTGAATCAGGTAACAAATGTTGCAGATCTTTAGGTTTTTCCTGCACGGAACTCTGCACTTGCAAGAACTGTAAAAACATAAGCCCACTGCCAGTATTTGCTGATGAAGACATCAACGAAAGCGAAGGTGAGGATGACGATGGAGAGGATGGGGATGATGACATAGAAGAGAACTTCGAAAACTGAACAATCTCCCAAGTTACATTGTTAATCAAATGATTAACAATCACTTTGGCTTTTGAGCAGACTACGCTATATTGGCCATATTATGCATTCTGTGACACTTTCATCAACAAAAATAATTGAAAACTGTAAAAGGTTTCATAAAGCCATCTTTTTTCAATTTATCAGTATACGGGCACATGTACACAGTATGTTATTTCTGTGACCAGAGAGAACATGTAGATGAAAAAAATGCATATGCTCCAACCTAGCCCTAATTCTTCAGTTTACATTGATCTACATGTACAATGCGAGCTATCAGGCATGGAAATTGTCATGAAGGTTGCATACCATGCTAGTTCACAGTAGTTCTCTCTCAGTAAGATTTTACCTTTGGTCATTTCTTAATTGGTATTAATGCTTGAAACAAATATAACAGGAGTGTGCAACTTAATAAGACTTGGGGTCAATTTCACGAAGCCCTTCGAACGATCGTACATTAACTCGAGTTACGAAGGATAAACCATCGTATCTTATGTAGGGTTGCCATACATCATAAGTCTTACGATTGAGAGCAAACTACGATGGGTTTGGTGAAATCGAACCCTGGTATTCAAAATAAATTAACATACTGTACATAAATAGAAGGCCATAAGAAGTCAAATCAATTTATTTTATTTTTTTTATTATTTTTTTTAATGAAAAATCGCCAATCACAAGGCCCAAAACAGGCCACTCCAGGTGATGGCTAAAACGAGGACAAAAGGGAACAAAGAAGAAATCATGGGGTAGAAAGATAACTATTGATGTTGTACTTAAATTGAGACAAATTGTAAGTGGAAGGGAAGCAGGATGCAGGGAGTGAATTCCACAGCAAGGCAGTACGCGGGAAGAAACTGTGAGTATCCCCGAGTATTTGACTTGGGGACCACCACAGTGTATGAATGTGACTGAGCAGAGAAACGTGTGGTGCGACCAAAGGTACGGTTGGGTGGAACAACCAGTGAGAGTCCATTGGAGCACCTACCAAAAAAGTATCTGTAAAAGAGGCTCAAAGAGGCTACAGAACGACGGAGAGATAGGGGTTCCAGAGTTGAAGCCAAGTCATCTCCAACTAGATTTGAAATACGTCGTTGAATTTTATCAAGCAGGGACAGACTGCAAGCTGGAGCACCAGCCCAAATATGACAGCAGTACTCCATGACAGGACGTATTGTGGATTTGTACAAATAGAGCAAAGCAGCTGGGGGAAGATATTGCCTTGCACGATACAAGCAGCCTACCCGCTGCGAAGCCCTTTTGGCAATGCTACGAATGTACTTATCCCAGGATAAGTTAGAGGTGAAATCAAGACCTAGCAGCCGGATGTCAGCAAGCTCCTGTAGTGGTATTGAATTCATCTCCAAGGTAGAAAAGTGAGGAGATCTGGACCTGGACAAAGACAACAAATGAGTCTTCTTTTGATTGAATGTGACAAGCCAATCGTTACCCCAGTTAATGACATTCTCAAGGTCCTGGTTGAGAACAATACTGGCCTGTGTACATGATGGAGCAGACAGGGGACCAGGGTAAGTAGTATACACTGTTGAGTCATCAGCATACATGGCTAACTGTGATGAGACAGAGTCGGGCAGATCATTAATATATAGAAGAAATAATGATGGGCCCAGAACAGAGCCCTGGGGAACACCTGCATTAATACTATGAATGGAGGAGGAATAGCCCTCGAGCACCACAGAGAACTGACGTTCAATGAGAAAGCTAGAAATTAGATTTAACAGATTGCCAGAGATGCCATAAGACTTCAATTTATGGATGAGCCCTCTGTGCCAAACTTTGTCAAAGGCCTTTGATATGTCAAGGGCAACAAGCCTAGCTTCACCACGTCGATCTAAAAGCTCTATTGATGTGTTCCGTTATCAGGGATATGATGTCTGCTGTTGACCGTGAATGACGGAAGCCATACTGAACATCTGTCAGGAGCTCGTGTTCTTCAAGATAATCTATGAGTTGCTGATTAATCAGGCTTTCAAAAACCTTACTCATAATGGGAAGAAGGCTTATGGGCCGATAGTTGGAGGGGTCAGACTTCTCACCCGAGCCCTTGAAAACAGGAACAACAGAGGCCAGCTTCCAATTAGATGGAAACACTGAATGTGTTAGGCAAATATTGTACAGTTTGGAGAGGATAGAGGAAAATTCTGGTGAACACATCTTCAGTACAATTGCAGGGATTCGGTCAGGTCCTGAGGCTTTTGAGGTGTCAAGATGATTGATGACTTTAGCTACCATCTTAGGTGTGATGTTAATCCTAGATAAACTGCTGTCGACACGAGAAGGACAGTCGGGCAGGTTTCGGCCTTGGTCATCAAGTGTGGAGTTTGCTGCAAAACGATCAGCAAAAAGGTTGATTTTATCAGAGGGAGAGGTGAGGACTTCAGGCCCATTAAACAGAACAGGAATAGTGGACTTGCTTCTATTAAGGACGCTATTTGCAATTCTCCAAAAATCTCTGGAGCCAAGACGTTGAGTTGAGATGGACTCCTGAACAGAATCTGCATAATGACGTTTGGCGTTTTCCAATACCTTCTTGCAGTTGTTTCTAGCAAGGCGAAATTGATGGAGGGTCTCCCTTGATCCATCTCTATGAAATTGATGGAAATAATGGTTTCGATGGCAGATAGCAGCAGCACATGCAGGAGTGAACCATGGCTGGGAGTGTGGTTGCACTTGGAAGGTACGGGAAGGTATAAAGAGATCCATTCCAACCTGGATCCAATCCATCACTTCATCAGCTGCCTCAGATGGACTTAGGCAAAATACTGAGTTCCAAGGGACATCACCAAGGAAAGAACGAAATCCATCCCAATCAGCACTGTCGTACTGAAAAACAGTCCGATGATATGGATGTGAAGAAGTCGTTGGTTGGGCAAAACTAACCTGGACCTCAATGTTGGCATGATCAGAATTTCCTATCGGGGCTAGGATTGAGGACGTACAAGCGTTAGGATTTGAGCACAGAAACAGATCAAGAAGATACCTGTTATCAGTCACACGATCAGGGATACGCGTCGGAGCTGAGATGATCTGAGTAAGGTCCTGAGACAAAGCAAAATTGAAAGCACTAACACCGGAAGCATCTGTGCTGTGAGAGTGGACAAGCCATTCCTTGTGGTGAACATTGAAATCACCAAAAACCATGATCTCTGCAGTAGGATGACGAGAAAGCGCCAAGTCAATGCTGTTGGATATCGCACCAAAGATAGCACTATTTTGTGATGATGGAGAGCGGTAGAGAAAATAAAGATATAAGGTGGAATGTAGAAGGGCAAGGCGAAAACACATGTATTCTTGTGTCACATCCTCAAGCGTGATCTCACGGCCAAGAGGGAGGGTGTCCTTTGCAAAAACACAAATACCATGACAAGGAGGAGCGTCAAGTCTATGTATGACATAACCAGGTACGGTCAATGAAGTAGACATAATACTGCTGTCTAGGTGAGACTCACATAAAGCAAGAAGGTCTGGGGAATTCAGCTGCAGGAAAGACTGAATCGCAGTGAAATTTCCCCTTGCCCCTCTTACATTGGCAAAACATAAATGTAGGGCTTTTGACTTTTTAGCCCTTTTTACCCCCCTGCTTGCAAAATTTGGTTGTTTTATTTAATCGGCCTTTGTGGTATCAACATAAGGTGTGTATATAATGACAATGCACTGAGCATGATGGTGCCTAATTTTGTATTTTCAATGATTATACTGTGTTCATTTTTTTGGGCCTTGACAATGGATTGTCAATACCGGAGTGATTTGCCTCTTGCATTTTAAATGCATTTTGAATGCATTACGATGATTTATTAACATATGAAATATAAGTTGCTCAGTCGGGAGGAATGTACATGCATGAGATGCAATAGCGGTAATTTGCTACTTTGTTTTGTTCTTAAATTTGTTGTCTTTACTAGTATACTGTACATGTAGTACATGATGGAAACAATAAGGTGTGTAAATAATGACAATCCACTAAGCACGTACATGTATGGGTGTACATGTACATTACATGTATGTGTAAAAAATGACAAACCCTAAGCATGTACATGCATGTATGGTGGTATTTAATTATGTATTTAGATTTATAATGCTGTGTTCATTTTCGTAGGCCTTGACAATGAATTGTCAATACCGGAGTGATTTGCCTCTTGTGATATCCAAACATGAGGTTTTAAAGGTAGTATCATACTTTGTTTTTTGTCAAAGAAATACAGATTCATGGGCAAAAATATCAGGGAAGATACAGGAACAGTCATCTGTGAAAATTTCAGTCCCATACGTTGCCCACTTTCTGAGAAAACAGTGAAAAATGACAACAGTATTTCTTAAGTCTTTTCTCTTTTATTTTTGATGTTTAAAAGATCAAAAATAATTTTGGTCACTGGTTTTACTCTTTTCCTGATAAATACAGCATTTCAGGCAGAAAAAATGTAATGGTGTGTTTCTACCTTCACCATCTTTATACCCTTTAAGTTATAAGTAAACCTGTGAAAATTTATGTTTTGGTATGTTATCAAAGTATGATACTACATGTACCTTTAAATGCATGATGATGATTTATTAACTTATGAAATATTATGTGGATCGGTTTGCGGAAACACCATGTAATAATCGTTCGTACTTTCGCACCTCTATATCGTTCACACTTCTCGCAATGAGGTCTCAACGTTTCGACTAGCCTGCTCTAGTCCTCATCAGGAGACCAGGACTAGAGCTGGCTAGTCGAAACGTTGAGACCTAATTGCGAGAAGTTCGAACGATATACAAGTGCGAACGATATACAAGTGCGAAAGTATGAACGATTATTAGCTGTTTCGCATGCAGCGGAACAGCTTTTGTTTTTCTTATTTTTGTTTTTTTTTCCCCACTTTTTTCCCGTAGACAATACACAGGGTTTTTCTAAGAGCCACTTGTACCCTTATGCCAATTCCGATCAACTTCATACTTGGCACATACTTAGACCACCATCCCGAATAGTGTCCCGCGTATGTACGTCATCGTGACGTCATCACGTGCACCATGACGTCATCATAAAAGTGCAAATTTCAGGGCTCTTTATCTCTGGAACTGCACGTCCGATGCAACTCAAACTTGGTATGTAAGTATATATATGGGGACGTGTTATATAGACAAAAATTGCAGTCACGCGTTGATGACGTCATCGTGCGATTTTATATGAATTATTCAATTTTTAGACCTTTTCTTTATACCTCATGAACGACAAATCGTATTTTCGAAATTTTTTCGGCAAAATGTTTGTTAGGCCATAGGCACATGCCACAAAATACCAAAAAGTTGTGACGTCATGATGACGTCATCAAAAAGCCGATTTTCTGATTCACATATAAGGGAATATCCGATGGTGATGAAACTTGGTGGGTAGGTAGGAAATGATACTAGTATCCCAAATGTGAAGTGACGTCACGATGACGTCATCGACTGATTTTTTATTGATTTTTTTGTAGAATTTATTTTGCCATTTACGGTTAAATATAACACAAAACATGGGTTTTGGAAATCTTTGGACCACTGATATAGCTATCTATAGTAGTAGGCCAATTGTGTACACATGAATGGAGCACGACCAGCTAGAAAATTGATCATTTTGCTGTTTCCACAGCTTATATGCACAACCATACATACAGCTTATATGCACAACCATACATACACACGCTGGCCTATAGTAGACTCTGCCATTTCTGTGTTTCTCACGGCCGTGTGTACTGTATGTATCTGTATACGTGCATTGATGGACGAATGACGACGTTGCTCATAACGTTATTTAAAGACAATTAAGACACTGCTGATAGGCTATTTCTCTGTACTGGGCCAGTTGTATACATGTTTATTTTGTATATTTTATAAAACATACACGAAACAGCTCAGTGTTTGTTACCAACAAACACAGGTCTAGTTACATGGTGTTTCCGCAAACAGAACCACATACCTATTATCACCATGCAAAGCCTCAAATCTTTATATGAAATATTAGTTGCTCAGTTGGGAGTAATGTATATGTATCAAATGCAATACCGGTAATTTGCCTCTTTTTCTTTTTCAGTTAGTCTTTAGTAAGAAAAAAAATGTGTTTAAATGTGTTACCGTTTATTTGAAATGTGAACAGTGTAGAACAGAAGTGTAATAATTGTATGAAATTAATGGAGCTCCCAGTTGGAGTGATGCTAAACCAGTTTCTAAGAAGTGTGCTCACCATGATCACTGTTCTGTACAATTGCTGTTTATCATAGCTGAAATCACGTGCAAGTCTGTAACTTAATACATACGACATTTTACATTACTGTCTGGAGACTGTTAAAATTTAATGAAGCTTAATTTGTTGGTGCAGTACCTATCATGAGACATTGTTTTGGTAATTTCAAGCTAAACATGCATGATTTACGAATTATTTTGTAATCAAGATTACAATATAGGTACCTCAACATCCCCCAGTCAAAGTTTGAACTTAATTCTTTTGCAAGTGTAATTGGCAGATGATGTATGTTGAGTAAAGGATTTTGTTTTTAAAATTTGTAAAATAATTGTCAGGGATACAGTGCCAAGATTTAAAGGGAAAAAATCAAAACAGACACTTTAAAACAACAATTTCCATATTGTTAATGGTACAATCTGTATTCATAAAAAATATGTTGATAGCATTTGTTCAACATAAGACATTGTTGGTTGCATTTTACAAAGACCAAGTATCACTGTTGCTTCATAAGTGCTCAGATATTAAACGCGAGTTGATATATTAAGTGTTGAGAAAATACAACCGTTTTCTTCTGATATTCAGACATTGATTCTCCTAATAGGGCAGTCCAATCCAATAAAGCAATCAACAATAGATAGACATGAGCATGAAAAATATAAAAGTTGTTTGTATCAGTGTACCAGAGTATTTGAACAAAAAACCAAATGCGTGCCTCTTACAAATTAATATTGTTAATTTTTTTCTGTTGATATACATGTAATTCTTGTGTCAGGTTGAAATGTGACTAGTAATTATACAATTGAGTAATGTTAAAAGCGGTGTCTTTGTCTTTATTTTTGAATTTTGTGTTGATGTCTTTAAACCAAGTTCATATAATGTGATTTATTTTTAATATGAAAGAGGTACATGTTGTACAGTATGCATGCTTTACAATTTTTTTAAATGAACACACAAATTTTACAATTATTTCCCAAATGCACAATGCATATTTGTATTGTTCACCTTTTGCAATCTAGGTTATTAACACATTCCACATAACCTACCAATCCAGGTTTTTCCCAAAATTTCCCATTTCGAATAACAAATTCCCATCTGTTAGACACAGCAAGTGCTCAGTGTGTTCAGTGACCTAAATAACAAAAGAATACACATGTCCATTTTTGGTCAAGTGAGGGCGCTCTTTTTTCTTATGTTTTTGTTTATTTTGAACAATATGATTTTTTTTATTCTGGATTTACTCATTAATGTGCAATTGCTGTGCGTGGGAACAAGTCAATCCTCGATAATACACATACTAGCTACCATATAAGCCATATTGTGTGCTCCCCCCAAGCTTTGGAGAACAAAAATCACTTTCGGAAGGGATTTCAGCACCCTGCCCCATAGTCTAGTAGCCAGGTGTTGTGTTTGCATGCACCATAACCAAATTTGCCTCGCTAGCTTGTTTAGCAGTACAAAGTGGCAGCCCCCATATAGTTTATGTAAGCTACTGCCGAGGCATTGTCCATTCTCAGTGACACAGTTCTGTTTTAAGTTTCTGGCTTAAAGGGCATAAAAGGCTGCCAGTAGTTCAAGGTAGTTTATGTGGTACGTGGTTTCACTAAGTTTCCAACGTCCACCTGAATGCAAGTTGACTGAAGGACATGAAGCCCCCCCCCCCCATCCCTCAAGGGATGCATCTGTATATATCTCAAGATCAGCAACCCGAGCTTTAATCGGTCTGGAAGAGGATGGCAAGTTCTGAACCCACCATTGCAATTCAAATTTTGCATCTAGAGAAAGGCTCATTTTGGCATTAAAATTTCTGCCATTGCTTGCTAGGGCTTTGTCTTTTTCCATTTCCAAGCTTCTGTAGTGTAAGCTGCCTAAAGGTGTTGCAGGAAAGCATGACACTAGTCTGCCCAAAACTTGTGGCACAAGTAGAATAGTAGGGATGGTTTGAGCTGTCCGAGCAATACAAGCATTAACGACCCCGAGCACTATCCGTGCTGGCAGTCGTACAGACATATCCACAGTATTTATGATACTGTTTCTATTTCCTGAGTTGGGTCCAAGTGGGACTGATCTATTACAAAGCCCAGCTGGTTCAGTAACATGCAGCGGTCAGAGATATAATTCATGCACTCAATAGCTGAGTCCCCTATTAAAAGGGAGTCATCAATGTAGTTTGCAGACATATGACCCAAATTTCGTAGTGATGCAGACACGGGTTTCATTACCTTGGTAAATATTCGAGGGGCACTTTTCAACCCAAAGCATAGGCACGTAAATTGCCACAGTTTGTTTTGCCACTGAAAACGCAAATATTCTTGATGCTCAGGGGCGATTGGTATCGTAAAATAGGCATCTTTTAAATCTATTGATGCCAAGAAACAGTTAAGACGAAGCAGCTTCAGTGCAAACTCTAGCGTCTCCATCTTAAAATGATGGTAGGTAACAAATTGTTTAAGACCTCTCAGATTGATTATAGGTCGCATTGAGCCGTCTTTCTTCGGTCTCAGAAAAATATTCGACAAAAATTGTCCTTTGCATGGGGTGACTTGTCATCTCCCCGCAATAGGTATAGACAAATCACTCTCAAGACATTGGCTCGTATTCATAAAAACTAGCAGATGCTTCTAAGTAAATTCTTCTAGTAAGTACCGGAACCACCGGTAGGTGGCGCTGCACACGACTAGGGCTTTATCGGAACACTCTTAATTCCTTTCGTAGAAAAAAAACAGGTAATGACCAAAAATGCCCCAGATATGTATGTATTTGCGAACATTTTGACATTGTATCGCATGGAACGCCTTAGAATTGTTTCAAGAGGGTTGGAAACGCTGAAAAACATACTAAACAGTATATATCTGAGCCAAAAAGTGAATTGTATTACTTTATTTAAATGACCTGTGACGTCACAACGAACGTCATATCTTCGGCAGGTCTTCGAAAGCAACGTTTTCGGAAGCATTCGGATGCTCGGAAATGTGCAAATGCAAATGGGAAAGAATTCCACTGATCACCATTACGGAAAAAGGATTATATCCTCCAAGAGTTAACTTATTGGATACAAATTATAATAAACCTCAATCTCAGGTGTGGAAAACTTGCGTAGAATATCTAAAAAGTGAGTTTTACAGGGTTCTTTTACCTACAAACTGTACAAAGCCAGTTTGCTCAAAACGCTCTCTGTTGGTTCTATAGCGTTGTGCACAAATTATGGTCCGCATCAGTGGAATTCTTTCCGATAGGTGCACTAGGGCCTATTAGACTAAACAACGGTGCCACATACACGATCCAATTCTTATTGTAAAATGTCACATTTTCTGATAGGAAATTGGGGCGCAACCTCAAGTAAAAAAAAAAAGGTGATCCTTAACTTAAGACCCCGGTTAAAAATAGGGTTGTGAGAAAATGCATTATTTAAAAACACAGAAAATTATTAAAATTTAACAGGATTTTTTTTATATGAAACTGGTATATTCTGATCATCAATATACCATCAAGGTCCAAATTATGGAGAGCTGCGTTGCCAATTTGAACTTGCATAAATGTCCTTGTCCAGAAGCCAAGGTATAGGTGCCATGATTTCTGACACTCCATTGATTTATGCTACCCAGGCCCCCAGAATAGCTAAAAAATATGCCAAAATTATTTTAAACTTATGTTAAATTATATTTAAGTATACTCAAATATCGGGAAAATTCGGGTCATTAATTTACACCGTACAGTAAATACGCATGCATCTGGTGCAGAATTCTGATGTTCACATTGCCCTTATAGGTACACTCTCCAGGGGAGTGTACCTATAAGCGCATCCCAATACTGCCACGACACTTCCCCCTATACTCCTCTCGAGAGGTTGTTCCCTTGCTCCCATACTTGCTTCACTTGTGAGTGATGACATACATAATTATGTCAATGAAGCAATCGCTATTGCGAGGGGAGTATACTTCCTGCTGGATCATACATGTACTCCTCCACAGATGCTTCACGTTGGACCCTCATTGATTACAAAAAATAATTATCTTAAATACTGTATATACTTCGGAGGTCAACAGACCTTTCCCAAATATAAACGTTACTCTTATGTCCGGCCACTCAACACGGTGTCATTGTCTTGTATTGGTCACTGGCGGGGAGGGATATCTTATCCACATTCTTACCATCCTGCATATCCTTCACCTCAAGAACACCATGTAAACGTTTGTTTTAAGCACAATTCCAACACGTACAAAAAACCCCAATGGCCCTAGGAAGTTATTTAAAATTTTCATTATTGTTGAGATATCCACGCATAATAGGATTTGCACATGTCTATACCCATCATGCTTCCAACACCCCCCCCCCCCCCCCCGTTTCCCGGATGCGCCACAACATCTATAAAATGTACAGGTAGCCCCTTTCATCTGGCCAGACGCAACACATAGTTCCGAAAAACTCTGGATTCCATATTCATAAAACGAGCATATGGTACACAATGCTAGACTTGGAAACTTCAAGCTAATGCTTTGTGGTTTTGTGGTTAAAGGGGCTATATCGTCTCGCCGAGCGATCAAATGTTGAAGTGCGCCCCCTTGTGCTTCATTTAAGTTAAGCAAAACTTTTGTTATGGCTGTTCTGGGAAATGGCATGTCTAAAAATTACCCCCTGCTCCCAAGGCTAAAAATAGCACGCGCGCGCGCGCTGGAATTCGCCTCTTCGTGAAAACCATTGATCCCCATTATTATGTGTGTATTATGGAGATCAATGGTGAAAACGTAAATTCCCGTATACGCGCTGAAAGTGCCCCCATAGAACAACGTGCATTTTTGAAAATTCGCCCCTTCGTGAAAACTTGAAACAGCACTTTTGGTGAAATTCGCCCTTTACTGACTTTCATGATCTAATTGATTTATTTTGCCAAAATAATTTCGCCAAGATGTCCGTTACAATACTTCTAATCGATTTTGGCAAAAAAAAAGAATTTCAAAAAAATCTTGATTTTTTTAGATTGCCAAATTCGCCCCTTCGTGAAAACGTCGACGATATGTTATTCATTAAAAACTTTTTTCACCACAAAAGGGGGAAAATCCCAATTCCGACCCAATGATGTAATTTCTTCAGTAGCACTACTGATAAATAATCCACATATAAGGGATTTCCATGAGACTTTTAACAACGTGCTGCATTTTATTTTCATAGATTTTTTTCCAAAAATGTCATCGTTTACCCAGAGAATGAAATGGTACAATACATGTAATTCGTCAACCTGCATGTTACAAGGGGTTTCTTGATTAAAAATGAATGGAAGTCCAAGGAAGAAGTTAGCAGAGAAATTTCCACGGCTCATTTTTGACACTAGTTTCAATTTAACACTTTTTGGCCTCAAAACATACTAGTTTTTAAACACCAAAACAACGTCGGTGAAAAAAGGGTTTTCATTAGTTGAAGGCATTGGGATTAAAATGTAATATTACAAATGTGACAGTGAACCGCAAATTTTGCGTCTTAAATGTGATTGTTTAGATCATATTTTGTTCTAGAATGAGAATAATATAAAGAAAGAGGGATTAAATATATTTAATAAAATAATATAGGGTCTACTTCAATGCAGTGTCACACGTACATTATTTATAATCCAATTTGTAAATTATTGATTGAAAATTTTCGTCAACACCGTGTTTGTAGATCGTTGCATCAATAACGGGAAGAATTTGTGTTTATCATTCGTTCGTGGGGATCTTGTGGATTTACGTATACAAAACCTGGGAATTTAGGCAAAATGCACGAGGGTAATTATATTAAGGGGTCTATCCAGGACAGCATGTTACTTAAAATAAGGCAACTGTGTGGGATTTGCTTTTGTTATTGTTAGAGGGGTTAATTTGCTTACATGAATTTTGTTAATGGACAATTGGTTTTGTTTAAGCCTGTTATTGACTATGGTTTGGGTTAGACTATGCATATTAGTCTAGTTTTTCATTGAAAGCCTGCATTTTTGGGATTTGACCTTTTGCCTGCATTTTCATACTGGCTTCAAAGAATGACTCACTTGTTTGGCCTAGTTTAGCTTTCTCCTGTGCTATACTTAACGCTAGTGTTTTCATATGTTTCTCATGTTCTCGGTCTTCCATATTCTCTGCTCTAAGCAACTGTCTTTTTTCCTTGGCCTCAGCCTGTCTAGCCCTAGCATATTCAATGAGTTCATTACCATCTAAGTCTATCTCTTTACCTATTTCTATGAACTTCTGAAACTCCATTTTGCCTTATCTATGCACGTGTGTTTAGAGAGGACTAACCAAGAACATGTATCTTCACTACAACACTACAAGAGTAAAAGTATTTAGCAGTCTTACATATTACTTAAATCACGGGATGACAAAATTGTTATACCATCAAAGTCATGTCCTATTTCGACTCAACCGTCAATATTCCCTTTTGATTGGAAGGGATTTTTTTTAAATCCTCCCGGACAAGCCCCCAAAATGTCACAGATGGTGTGTGTGTTTTGATAAAAAGACGGGAGTCAAATATAGGTTTACAGGACTCGGACAGAAATAACAAAATCGACAAAAGAAACCAAGATTTTGTTCACAAAATACAAAAAAGAAATATGCTTTAATTAAAAGATTAAACAAATTAACAAATGAAATTAATGACTTCGGCAATCTGCCGAGGGTAAGCAAATTACGATCACATGCAATAAACATAACAAATGGCATGCAAATAACTAAACAAAATATGAAGTTAAACACAAAGTGTTGGTTGATGGATTGGCTGCCTTGAATTGAGCTGAGCCCAGCCTGAAAACCCTGCATGACAAATTAAAAGAACAAAAGGCACGCGTTTTAGCAAAAGACCAAAAATAAGCTTCAGCTCAAAAAAAATTGTGCAACTTCAATAATGCAACAGCAAGATTAGAAAGCCAGCAAATGAGGCAATCAACGGAAACTCAAGCAAATTATTAACCATGCAAGCAAATCAATATAAAGCAAAGCAATTTAAAGCATGCAATGATTTAAGCACAAATAAATGGAATTCTACTTACAGAAAGCCTGAGAGTGCCGGGCTTAAGGCCTCTGGTTTTGGGCGATTCAAGGAGCATATAGCATACGGATTCAAGATAAATCTGGTACTGTCAGTGGGTTTGTGGTGGCTAGCGGTTGACCATCGGGTAGGCTTCAGTCAAGAATCCACGTAGCGTAGTAGCTATGGGCCTCCTTCACAACATCCGGTCGACCGCGCCTCAACTTCAGTGCAGGCTGCCTCAGTGCAGTGCTGCCAACCACCACTCCCCACTGTGTCAGTATGGCACTCTGATGAGATTGGGAACCTTATATACAACTATTAAGGCATATTAGCATTTTAAGTGGTAGGCCAACTGGTGGGGCATTCATATACCCAGGCTAACTCAGTAGGCCTACACACAATGCCTATTGTCAAATCTCTCTGGCTTACTGCAAAAGCAAAGCAATTAAATATAAATAACAGCAACTACCCATACCAGACAAATAGACTTAAGACATTCAAGTAAAGAAAACTATTTACAGGTACAAAAAGAAATCTGTGGTTAAGTTGGGACTATTGACAGACGCGCGCCCCCTATACGCACCTCTCAGCACGTACGTACGTATACGCCACCACCATACGTACACAATTGCATGTTCGAACACAGTCCAGTCACTTTTGGCAGTTTCCCCGTGAAATCCCGGGGAGCGAATATTCCGCCCACAATTCTGATTGCCACACTGCTGATTCGTGATTGGATGACGAGTACGTCCATCAAAATTTTACCATTACGTCATACCTGATTTTGGCATCTACAGCGCCCTCTTGTAACCATGGTAACCCTCCATTCATCGTACATAAACATACGTGCATGGGTGTACGTACAGTACGTGTACACTGTAGTCTGTACTATACTGTACACAAGGCCATTTCATATTTCGCAAGTCGTCGTGCATATCGATGCATTAATGGGACAACAAACTATCTAACTTAACAGCAGAACAGGAAGCCCTTCTTAGTACCATTGTAATCAGAATATAAATTCTCAGACCTGATCGTCATGTGTTCCAAGTCAGACGGTCGGCATTTTAAAGAGGACGATATCAGCGAGGCTCTAGACCATCTTGGACGAATTTTCAGTCTTCCAGGTGGTTTAAAAACCGAACAGCGAAAAGCATTGACTGGATTTCTGCAAGGACATGACTTGTTTGTAAGCCTGCCGACAGGCTTCGGTAAGAGTGTTGTTTTCCAAGGCGCCCAACTTTGTATGGACTACCTTCTTAAGAAAACCGAGGATGGGGAAGTTGAGAAGTCTGTCGGCCTTGTTGTAATGCCGTTGAAATCGCTTGTTGCGGATCAGCTACACAAGGCAGCAAATCTTCACATTGAAGTAGCTGATTTATCAGGTGGACTGACGGACACCATTCAAGAAGGACTGCACGCTGGAAGATATTCACTCATTCTTGCCAGCCCAGAATCATTACTGGAAGACGACGGCCGTGAGATTTTTAACATCCCAGCAGTTAGAGAGCACCTGTGTGGTATTTTCATTGATGAAGGTCACTGTGTTGATAAATGGTAAGGGTCCATTATGATTTAATGAATAGTGTATTAATGGTAACGGTGTAACTAACAACAGGTAGACCTACGTAGTCGTAGGCTATAAAGGGAATAAAAACAACATAAAAAGACCCTAGTTTCTAATGTTCCTAAATTATATGTTTGACTTTCAGCAAATGTTCCCGAGTCCTTAAAACCCCAGATAAAATAATTGTGTTCAACATTTCAGAGTAAAATTAAATTTTCTTTTAATACGCGGTTGTTGCTAACTTGACAAGAGCCCATTGGCCATTGTCTGGTCTTGCTAGTCTAGTTTAGTATGTTACCAATTACAACCAACGTATCAAAAGTCAACACAATTAGTGCAGAAACTAGCCGTCTATGGCTGTTCCATGCGCTCGTGAAAAGTCGCATCTTTCTTACCGTTTTTTTTTACCCCATAATTTCCCTCAAAAATCAAAGCCCTGCCCTTACCGCCGTTTTCCCACAAATTTAACCTTGCTAATATAAGAGGACACCAGGAACGTATATTTCAGTAGGGGCCTAGGTCTCTTTACAAGAGGGGGGGGGGAATCTGGGGCAAAAAAGAAGATTTTTACAGGTTTTGTTTTACCTACAAATTGTACACTTCCAATACAGCGGCAGCCATGTTGGTTCCATAGAGTTGTTCACAAATGATGGTCAGCAGTAGATTTCTTGCCCATATGGACAACTACACTTGATAAAGGAACAAATCTCATTGCAATTGCATTGCAATCTTATTAACCTCCCAAACGCAACTCGAGCAACTCAACGCAAACCCTTGTTGGGAACTGCAAATTTCTCTCTAGTAGTGGGGGAAGGCCTTGGAGCTGGTCATACACGTCCCAGACCCGAGCTTCATCTTCGGCAAATGACGAATTACAGTCACTCAGGTGATGGCTAGTGACAAATTCTGGAAGGTTGAGTGGAGATTTTAACCCAAGAGCCCGCCCGATGAAATAAAGGAACTCATAGACCAGGTTGTTTAGTTGGCCTATGTGCTGGTCCACTTGGAAAGGTCCGTGCTCCCTCACGTGGATGGCGATGTCCCATCTCTTGCAGGTCCAGCAGCATGCCAAAGGATACAGGAACCACCATATGCCCGATGACACGTGGTATCTCACTACATGGCGCTTCATCTTGTTGAACTTCAGATTGCATCCGGGTTCAGGGCATAGCTGCAGCTTCTTCTTACGTTTGGGTCCACCTTCGGATGGTGTAGTCTCAGATGATGATGGTGTGGCTTTGACGGAAGTATTAAGCTTTGGTGGCGTGGTGTCTTGTGGTGTTAGATCTTCACAAGTTGACCCATCATCCTTGGGAGGATCTTCCTCTGATGAGAATGGCTCAAGTGACGGAATACTCAGGACATCATCCTCGATGTGGGTTGGCTGGAAGTCCTCCATTGTAGCACTTTTAGATTAAATGCGCCCAACTGTAATACGGGCTGAATTAAGGAGGCAATGAAAAGACCGGGTTATGATCCAAACCTTTTTGTTTGCTCGAAGAGGGCTACATCCCTGGCAGGCACTAAGCCCTAAAGCGGGTTGTTTAACTAATTAAATTAAACCAAATTAAAATAAATTAAGTTTGATAAGTCATATTATTTATACCTAAACCCATCGGTAGAACGGATTTAGTTTTGTTATGTCCATCAACACAATATAATGTTATTTATGAACACTATTCGAACTTTGTTTAGGCCCTAATTATTTTACTTTCGCTTAAACCCCTCTTTTTGATTGAATAATCATCATTACTAATAGTTAGACCCATTTGTAAAATGGGTTTAATACTGTAGATCGAGTTGGGCGTAATCAATAATTACCCATATATGAACTCATCTGTAAGATGGCTTGGCCGTTTTACTGCTCTCCCACTCTTAGTTATGGTTGTGGCGTGTTGGGCCACATCCCCGGTGGACATCGAGTCCGTGGCATTAGATAGTGAGCAATCTTCTCCCCTTGTTTTCCTATCCTCTTCCAAATCATGTTGGCCTAGTAATTTGTTACGAGTCTTTCGTAACCACAGAGGGATAATACTGGTCTCACATTTTTTGAGGAGGTCATGATGGATTATTTGTGTCCTAGTTCTCCTATCCTGCAACTTATACAATATAGGGGATAAAACTTGTGTGACCAGTAGAGGTCCCTTCCAAATTGCTTGTAATTTCCGGGAGAGGCCAATTTGGGGGGCTTTATTAAGTTGGTATACGATATCCCCCTCTTCGAATGATGTTTTATTCTGTCGGTAGTCATAGTACTTCTTCTGTTGTTTTTGAGCTGCCCCAATATTCTCACGTGCTAGCGTGTGGACCCGTACCATTCTATCTTTAAGGTTTCTGGCATATTGGTGTGGTTGCTCATTAGGGACATTGTTACCTTTGAAATCAAACACTAGATCCATAGGTTGCCTAATTTCCCTACCAAGCATCATTAAATTAGGGGTAAGGCCAGTACTACGGTTTGGGAGAGAACGTATAGCCCCAGTTACAATAGATAAATCCTCGTCCCAATCGGTTGCTTTCCCTTTAAGATGGCATCTGATGAGTTGTAACAGGGTTCTATTGTACCTTTCCACTTGTAGTCCGTGGGCCGTGAGGCCAAATTCGCTTTAGTTTTTGAGTTACGTGACCATCATCACCGAATTTGTTCCCACCTGGCAAGGATGTAGATCTGACATTACTGAACAAGAATTGATTTGTTCCCACGTCCAATTTGTGTTCACTAAAGAGAAATTTGCGATAGAAAATCGTCAAATTTTACGTACAGAAAAAACATAAGAATAAGCAGCGCCCTCAATCGGTAGAAAGTAATTATCTACATAATAATACTATAGGAACTGCATACCCGTGCTCATTTTATTCCCGATGTAAAACCCTTTACATGATTGGAAAGTGATCAAACTTCAACGTAATTATTTCTAGGGACATTTTATTTGTCGTTTTAATTATGGGAAAATTAGGTGAATGCTGGATGGAAAATATGACACATGTTTTTGAAGATGTTTCTCCCAGCAAATTTCTAAATGATGAGGAATTAATAAACTACTACAAATTGCCCATCAACCAAAATAGAGAGCCTAAAATAATCACGGACCGAGTTGACCTGAAACTTTATTGGGAATGCCTGACGTTTTGAACCTATTAGAATATTTAATCTAAATAAAATTACAATAAAAATAATTATTTGATGACAAATAAAACAAAACAATTATCACAATGAAGTTGAGACTTCAATAATAGTTGCATACATGACTTTATTCCCACAAAGGAATCTTTATTTCAAGCCACACACACTGTATGATCTCACATGATTTTGCTGTTAAAATATTTTGGTCCAAAATGCTTATTATAAGATGTATATTTCTTTTTTAGAAAACACTAACAGAAATATCTTGTCACGTATGATCAAAACTACAGTATTTTTTTATATTTTATAAGAAAAGAATTGACTAAGTTTTTCAATAATTTTCTCTTGAGACTCAGATGGCCGATTAAGCTAAACCTTTCACAGGGGTATTATTTCATGTGTACCCATGATGGATCAGACAGTAAAAGTGACAGTGTGAAGTGTAAGTACATGTACTCTTTTTACCCTTTGGAATCATTATTTTACTTTTCACCCTACATGCAGCTCATTGCAAAAGCACACATAGCCAATGTATCCTAAGAAAATATATTATTTGGGGTATATTTAGTGTTATGAGCAAGATGATGTTATTATCATAATTGTTTAAAATATACATTTTTAACATTCTTCGTTGGAATTTCAGTCATATTTTTATTTAATTCTTTATCATTAATGCAATGTTTGTTTAGTGGTAAAGACTATTGTATGGACCCCATCACAAAATGAAATGGTGAAATCTCTGTTGTCGGAACAAAGTCACAATAATAATTGAACAACATGCTACACATTTTACAAGTGTATGGCCCGTCTTTTGTGTAAGACCATTGTTTTGCATAATGAATTATCATTGTTCGTGGTGGAAATTCTACATTTCAAAACAAAACATGCAGTCATTAGAATAATTTCCCAGTGTTTCCAAAAATCGACTCTCATACATAACATAACAATGCCAAATTGCGACAGCAGTTTGCTGGGAGAAACATCTTCAAAAACATGTGTCATATTTTCCATCCAGCATTCACCTAATTTTCCCATAATTAAAACGACAAATAAAATGTCCCTAGAAATAATTAGTACGTTGAAGTTTGATCAGTTTCCAATCATAGTACAATGTAAAGGGTTTTACATCGGGAATAAAATGAGCACGGGTATGCAGTTCCTATAGTATTATTATGTAGATAATTACTTTCTACCGATTGAGGGCGCTGCTTATTCTTATGTTTTTTCTGTACGTAAAATTTGACGATTTTCTATCGCAAATTTCTCTTTAGTGAACACAAATTGGACGTGGGAACAAATCAATTCTTGTTCAGTAATGTCGGATCTACATCCATGCCAAGTGGGAACAAATTCGGTGATGATGGTCACGAAACGAGCGAATAAAAGGCCACGGCCCACGGACTATTGGCCATTTGAACAGGGGCGATATGGGGTTGTCCGAGTTTTAGCTATCTCCAATAGGCTACAGACTGCCGTAAACAATGAGCTTGTAAAATTAGTGCCTTGGTCAGTATGGATCTGTAAAGGGCATCCGAATCTTGAAATGAAATTATCTATGGTTGCCCTAGCAACTCGTTCTGCAGTTTGATCGGCCAAAGGATACGCCTCAATCCACTTAGTAAATTGGCAGATTAGCATCAATATGTATTTATTGCCAGACTTAGACGGGGTAAAAGGACCGAGTATATCCAGATGTATGCGTTCGACTGGTGCACCTGCATGAAAATTTGTCAAAGGTGCCTTACGCTTGCGTGACGGTTTTTTGTGTGTTACATTCTTGGCAGGCTTTCACGTACAGACAAACATCTTCCTTCATGTTATACCAGAAAGAGGTCTGTCTTACCTTTTGGAGAGTTCTTGTTATGCCTGGATGCCCAGCCATTTTACAGTCATGACACAAACTTAGAATTTCACCTTTTAAAATGTGAGGGGTCAGGAACAGTTGTTTGACCGAGTGTACTTCATCCCATTTGTAATAAAGAACACCGTCTTTAATGCGCAAAAGTGAGGCATTCGACCAACAATATTTCACACTTGGTGAGCAGCTTTGCAATTCGCTTTGCTGTGGACAAATGGAATCTTCCTTCCATTTCAATAATTTCCCTATATCATGATCGTCGTGCTGTAGCTTGCTTAATTGCCGTGTTGAATATTTAGTAAACAGAGAAACGTCTTCGTCGACCAACAAACGTCGGTCAGAATCAGTCTCCTCATTTACAGATGTGCTTTCAGTGGCAGGGTTAGCGGACTGGTTAGATGGTTTTGGAGTGCTAGCTTTTTCAGTTGAGTTAGTCTTCCCATTGAAGATTTTCCGCACTGCAAGGGGGACAACATCATCAACGTCGTCTTCGAAACGTTTCCACTGTTTGTGAACACGCGTATAGTACTGACAACCGCCACAGGGAAGGTTTTCTAAGTCACAACCTGCATAGTAACAGTCGCAGAACGGGGTCGTGTTTGGAATTCGTGAAAGGGAGTCAGCGTTAACATGTTTGGCCCCTTTTCTGTGGAGTATTATCATGTCATACTGGCTAAGTTCTTCTACCCATCTTGCTAACATTCCAGAAATAAGCTTAAATCTTGTTAGCCATGCTAAGCTACTGTGGTCTGTTCTTATGTAAAATTGGCGCCCCAGTAAATAATGGCGGAATTGGCGTGTACAGCGTACCACTGCTAGTAGTTCCTTTCTAGTTGTGCAATATTTTCTTTGTGCTGGGGAAAGCACATAACTACCATAGCCTATCACTTTCTCAACACCGTCTTGCATTTGAAGCAGTTCTGCTCCAATTGTAGTATCTGAGGCGTCTGTATCTAACACAAAAACATCATTACTATTATTTCTTGGGAATGCTAGTAGAGGGCTGGACGTGAGCTTGAGTTTTAATGCTTGGAAAGCAATCTCATGTTCATCTGACCAACCAAACGGTACATTTTTCTTGGTAAGTTCGTATAAGGGGCAAGCTAGCTTAGCAAAGTCCTTTACATGGGCCCTGTGGTAGTTCATAAAGCCAAGGAATTTTTCTATGTCCTTGCTAGATGCCGGCCTGGGCCAATCTTGTACAGCGGATATGCTATCTGGGTTATGTGATATACCGTCCCGACTGACAAGCTTTTCTAGGAAAATCACTTCTGTTTGGAGTAGATGACACTTTTTGGCCTTCAACTTGAGATTGTTTATGCGAAATCTTTCTAAAACTTTCTCAAGATTTTGGATTGAGTTCTTGAAACTTGTTCCCAGGATAATAATGTCATCTAAGTAGGCTAGAACTTCATCCCACTCCAATCCCCTGAGTATTAGAGTCATTGCTCTTTGGTAGCTGGTGCGTTACATAACCCAAAGGGCATACGTACATATTCGAAAAGACCATACTTCGTAATGAAAGCTGTTTTGCTCCTATCTTGATCATCAATTTCAATCTGGTAATAGCCACTACTCATGTCTAATGTACTGAAAAACATGGTCCCCTCTAATACATCTAGACACTCTTCAATGTTTGGTAAAGGAAAGGCATCTTTTATGGTTACATTATTCAAGGCCCTATAATCGATACAATATCGAACTTTACCGTCTTTCTTTCTGACTAAAACGGGGGGTGAGGCCCATGCTGACGAAGAAGGTTGTATAGCACCTATTTTGAGCAAATTATCTAGATGTGTTTTTTCTTCTTTTTCAAAACCAAGTGGGGTTCTTCGCATCTTCTGTCTAATGGGGGTGGCACCACCGGTATAAATGGGATGCTTTATGGCTGAAAATTTTCCCAGGTCCATGTCATTATGGGAGAACACGTCCGCGTACTTCGTAAGTGTCTTTGCTAAGACTTCAGATTCTTCCGAGGTTAGATTTTTATTGGAACGTTTCCACAATTCTTCAACATGCTCTGGAATGGCATTTATCTGTCTAACAGCATTATCATTATACGCGGCCAACGAACATCGGCCGGGTACATAAGTGGTTGAAGGTGTTTCCGTTTCTACCAATGGTATATCTTTCACTTCCTCTGCTCTACCAATAAAATGACCCCTCTTCAATCGAACATAGTGATTACTGTCATTTCGTAAGGAGATGGGGCACTCCCGGGATAAGTTGTTGGTGTTACTACCCAAAGTTACTAGTGAATACGGTATAAGAAGCCCTCTGTGATCTGTTTCTGGGGCATGAATTATATGTAGGATTTGTCAGAATTCTCATCAAACTGAACAGTTGTCTGAAGTATTGAATTTGGGGGCACTACCGTTTTACTCTTTAGTATGACCCTCTGTACTGAGTATCTGTCATCCCCATTTTGTCTCATTTTCGCGTAGATTTTGTCCCCATTTAGCATCAATAAGTCATTTGCAAGGTCTATTTTACCACCCTGAGCTTTTAGGAAGTCTAGCCCTAAAATGAATGTGTCTGCGATAGGGGCGATCAAAAGATCCCATGTGTAGTTATGTTGGCCTATATGTAACGGGACTGATGTAATCCGTTTAGCAGTCATATTACTACATTTTCCTGCCCCCCTTAAAAGAACTTTCTCTTTAACCTGAAAAGGGGGAGAAATTGTTTCCGCCAACTCTTCGCTTATTATGGAAACTTGTGCTGCTGTGTCAATTATTGCTTGGGTACGAGCCCCCTGGATTTGTATTGGTATGACAAGACTAATTCCCTTGGAGTTTGAAAACTGAATTTCCCGCAGAGCAACATCAGTTGAGCAGTCCACCGCAGCTAACGCCGGGCTAGGCTGCAGAACGTGAGTGTTACTCTTGGGTGAATTCTTGTATATCCCCTTTTGGCCAATTCTGTGAAATTCGGCCGGCCGTTGGCCTATACGACCGGCTTCTGCTCGTTTAAAGATCTACGCGAGGGCGATGGTGATCGTGGGCGAACTTGAGCTGAATTTTTGTGTGGACAATCTCTCGCAAAATGACCGTTCTGCCCACAGTTGAAACAATTATACCTCCCGGGTGAACTCACTGGGGGTGGGCTAGAATTTCCAATGGGGTATTGCTTAGGTGGGTTTGGTGAGCGGTCTGGAGAAAAACTTCTCCGGGCTGTGTTTGCTGTTGGGGGAGGTGTAAGAGGTGTAGGCCTACGCATCGGCGGCGCACTATCGGTGCTACGCGGGCGACCCTCTATGTAAGAGACAACTTTGCGCATATTGTCGTTGAATTCCGACCAATCTATATGAATGTCAACGTTGTCTTTACCCAACTGTTTAACTTGTATCTGTTGGACCCTTGAACTACTTGAGTTATTATCAGCAGCGTCGCCACTAAATGAAACATGCCTCACATGCCTTGGCTTATTCTTTGAAAGCAAATCATGATTATGTGCTGCTGTTTGTGTGAATTGTATCGCTTGGTTAAGTGTTTTGGGGTCGCGATACAACGCAAGTTCTGCGGCAGTGACATCAATACACCCTTTCAAGAATGCTTCTCTGGCTATTGTTTCAAAAACGTCAGTGTTTGCTGTGGAATTTGCGCGTGTTGCTATTTGTCTTACGCGCTGTCCAAACGCTTCAATTGACTCGTCATCTTTTTGGCGTATAGCTGCCAGTTCGGCTCGCTGTATGATTGGGTCTTTTATTTTGCCAAACATTTTCGTTAATTGGGCCTTGGTGAGATTGTAGCTGTTTGCTACCTCAGGTTCTTGCCACGCATAACAGTCAAGGGCTTTGCCGGTGAGGGCGCTAACTAAATGTAACAGCTTATTCTGGTCATCCCATTGACAGCACTTTGCAATTATTTCAAATTTAGCGGCAAAGGCATGGAAATCAGAGATTCCATCATAGGGCGTGATTTTTGGGACCGACTGGTTTCGGGGACGGCTTGACCCGGCAGGCACAGGACCAGAGTCCGTTGCTAGATCTATTGATGGGACCTGGTTAGTGCAAGCTGAGCTGCCAGTGGCATTGTTTACTTTTTCTTTTATTGCCGGCTTTTGTTTGTCGTGAGCCATGGCCATGCTATGAACTGTCAAAGGCTTTTGTTCCTGTTGGGCCTTCTCCATTGATTTCAGTATGTGTGCCGGGAGTGGTGGGGCTTTTTCACTAATCACTTTAAGCCCTGCATCTATTATGGCATCGCCTGTTTGTTCGGTTGCAGGTTGCGTAATAGGACTCTGAGTTTGGTGTACGGCTATTGTGGGCTTTTTGTCGGGCAACGCAGCCTGCATAGCGGGAATTCCGAATTGTGGCACGGGACCATGAGGTTTTGTATTACCTTGAATTAGTTCAACGAGGTGGCTTTCTGACATCTGTGACTGAATCTTTAGGTCTTTAATGGCATTTGATATTGCATTTGTATTTTCCTGCATTATTTTGCCTAACTCGCCGATTTGCTAAGTAAGAAGTGTTATGGGGTCAACAGTTTCTGTTGCTTTTTTAGATCCCCCCTGCTCAGAACCGTTTGGTGTTAGGGCGGATGGGTTGGCCGTGTACTCAATTGAAATTAGCCCCTTTTCATGTAATTCATTGAGTTTGGTTTGGAGGGCTGGGGACTCATGAAAATCGTCAATAATCACTGTTCCCTTCTTAGTTCTTAGTGAAACTATAAGTTCCGCAAACTTCACCCCAATACCCGGTAAAGTAGTGAGTTGCTTTACCGTGGCCTTATTTATGTCAACTGTCATGGTGGGGCACTCGAAATAATACAAATAATACTACTTGACAAAAATGTGAGCGAAAACTGCTATAATTTATACTGGTTAAATACCGAATCACTCGCTCGTTACTGCCAGCGCTACTGTCGGGAGTGATGCACGACAGCTTGACCTGACTGACAGCGAAATATTTTAGTGCTGGAAAAATGCCTTTTTTAGTAAAATACCAAGCTTTTTATATCAAGAACGCATATCGTAGCACGTTGGATTATTATAGCAGAATTCAGTGATAATTATACAATATAAAAATAATATAGAATTACTACTTAAAGCTACCAACTCGAATGAAGATTTAGCGATATTTTTAATAAAGTAAAAATGCAAATACAACAAACGCCGGACTTGCCAAAGCAGTATAATATAGTAATAATTGATCAAGTAAAATACAATTGCAGTATAAAAGGCGGGGAGCACACACACTGGAATATCCTACGTGTGGGTATGCCACGCCCTTTACTTCAGCAAAGATTTTCTCGTCCAATTTTGACGAAAGTTTTAGTTATTTTAGATAATTTTTCTTGAAAGTTGCATGCAACAATTCATCCTCGTCGCCAATGTTGTGGCTGCGGCAAGAGGTTTATCCTAGCAGCAGTCTATATTAATATTTACCAAGGACGTCCTCGGGTCGAGTCGCGCAGCTGATGTACCTAACGGGGGCAGGACACACTCAATGAGAGAAGACATACGCACAGGTTGGATTCAGGAACACGACTGACTCTGGCTCGGACGCCTGAGAGCTGCAGCGGCCGAGCCACGGTCATGCATGGCTGGTTTATTACATAATAGAGGGCGTAGCAGTTATTGCCATGACTGCTTCAGCTACAAATGAAGTCAGACAGCGAGTTGTTGAGAGCTTAGGCCTCCATAACAACTATGTCTATATAGCAAGATCTCCAGAGAGAGCGAACATCAAGCATGTTATCATGTGAACAAAACCCAAGGACTTTGACAGTCTTTTTCAGGACATGATTACTGAAATTATGACACTTGGACCAGATTGTGAGCGCACTATTGTATACTGCCAGTCAAGAGGAGTGGTGAGTGACCTGTACGGAGTCTTCATGGAACGATTGCCTGAAGGTTTTCAGAAGTACGTGGAAATGTTCCACACGAATACAGAAGAGGATGTACAGAGTAAAATCATTGAGAGCCTCACCACAGATGAAGGTGCCATCAAGGTTTTGATAGCCACAATTGCGTTTGGCATGGGTATAGATTTATTTATTTATTTATTTATTTCTTATTTTACCCTGGGTGATCCATTCAGTTACAAGGAAAAAGTTACTGATCTCCCATGGATCCCAGCTTACAAAACTACAAAATGTGATAAAAAATACCAATACAAAAATACAGGTAAGAAAAAGCATACATTAAAAATTACACAAACCACAGAACTAAAACAACAACAATGAAGACACAATTAATTGAGCTGTTTGAGTTGGTTGACAAAGGTATTTAGGCTTACAGTTTGACATGTTTTTGTGTTAATTGGTAAAATATTCCATGCTTGAGCACCCCTGAAACTAAATGTTCTTCTTCCACTTTCAGTTCTGGGATGTGGGAGGACGACATTACCAACAGTGCTATTCCTTGTTTGATATTTATGTGATTCACTGACTGGAGTAAAAACATTAAGATACATAGGAGCTTTACCAGTTAGACATTTAAAAACCATGGTATTTATATGGATATCTCGTCTTGCCTGCAGAGTCTTCCATCCTAATCTATTCCTGATAACAGAAGCTGATGTTCTAGTTTGAGCCTTAAGAATTGTCCGTCCAGCTCTATTCAAAACTACATCAAGCCGTTGCGTTAGTGATTTTGAAGCATTACTCCAAACAAGATCACAATAATCAAATTGGGGAAAGATAAGGCTTTTGACGAGAAAGTTAAGGGTAGACACAGGTAAAATATTTTTTAGTCTATTCAGGACACCTATTCTCTTAGAAACAGCTTTTTCAATATGCTCAATATGCTCAGTCCATTTCATTTTACTGTCAATATGAACACCAAGATATTTATAAGTGGTGATTTGATCCAGGCAGTTACCGTCAACAAAAATATCAATATTAGGATTTAAGCACCTAGCAAGCTTCTGGGCAGAACCAATTAACATGCTTTTTGACTTGGAAATGTTTAGTTGAAGTCTGTTGTCAGTGAGCCAAGTAGAAATTTTCTGCAAGTCATGATTTAAAAAGAGATTTATCTGCTGAACATCTTTACTAGGATAAAACAATGCAGTATCGTCAGCATAAAGTGCAATTTTAGCATGATCAATCACAGTCGTAATATCATTGATAAAAATGGTAAATAATAAAGGGCCCAGTATAGTTCCCTGAGGAACTCCAAAGTTGATGTAGGTTTTGCTAGATAAAGAATTTCCTATTTTAGTCATTTGGGTCCTCCCATTAAGATAAGACCGGAACCAGTCGAGCTCCAGACCTCTAACACCCAAGGTATGTAATTTCCGAATCAAAATATTGTGATTAACTGTGTCAAATGCTTTGCGAAGATCCAAAAATGCTACTCCAACAAATTGACCAATATCCAGCTGTTTGAGCAAATAATCAGAAACATCAAGTAAAGCCGTATGTGTGGAGTGAAGAGGTCTGAAACCCGACTGCTCCCGGGCAAGGCAATCATTCTCTGTTAAGAAATGGAATAATTGTTGGTAGATGATACGCTCAAAAATTTTCATAACAATTGAAATAACAGAAATGGGCCTATATTGATTAGGATCATGAACATCTCCCCCTTTATGAATTGGGGTAACCTTGGCCAATTTCCAATCGTTAGGAACAATACCAGTCATTAAGCTTAGTTGAAAAATTACAGCTAGCGGTTTGGCAAGAACGCTGGCACCAGATTTTAAGAAACGACCATTAATCCCATCCATGCCAAAAGCTTTTCCAACTGGCAATTTCTTCAGGAGCTTCAATACCTCAATGTGAGTGACTGGACAAAATTTAAAAATATGTTTATCATTACCACTCAAACTGTTACCATCCAGGACCAATCCAGTTTCAGACATTGTATCAAACTGAGCATCATGATTCACTCCAACACTAGCAAAGTGATCGTTAAAGTTATTAGCAGCCTCATGATTCCTTTCATCATCTCCAAAATGGGTATAAGCTGATTTCTTACTTGGAAGCATACTTTTAAGAAAGGTCCAAATTTGTTTAGTATTTCCAACATTATTGTGCAAAACTTTTGTAACATACTGCCTTTTAAGTTTAACGCCCAGAGTATTCAGTTTATTTCGCAGGACCTTGGCTGCTCGATAATACCCATCATTTCTTACAACATTAGCTAGGTGTTTGGCCCTCATAGATTTACGCCGAAGTTCTAAGTATTCATCATTAATCCATTCCGCTTTCTTGGTACAAACTCTCAAGCTTCTGACTGGGCTATGGATATCACAAACATTCATTAACATGTCCTTAAAAACACCCCATGCTGCATTAGGATTGCTGAATAACTGCAGTGTATTCCATGATTGCTGTTTAAGGTCATAATTAAAAATGTGTTCATTAAAATTCCGGAATGAACGAGCCTGGATATATTTGTGCTCTTTTAGGATTTTTGCAGACTTACGGACAGTAAAAATAAGAAGATGATCGCTAAGATTAATGTCGTTAGTTCCGGATTGAGTGTACATAGAAGGACGATTGGTCCATATATGATCTATGCAAGTAGAACTCAGTTGAGTTATTCTTGTAGGACAAGTGATTAATTGATTCATTGCAAAATTGTTAAAAAGCTGCTTTAATTTTGACCAATACTTTGAACTGGACTTTAAATAATCAACATTAAAATCGCCCATACAGGTCAATTCTAGCATGACTCTGGAATTAAACATATTCATGACATCATCAAGAACAACAGAAAAGTCCTCAAAGAAAGTCTCAATGTCTGGCGGCCGATATACACAACCGATGACAAGGGGTCTCGTTGATGGCAGCTTAACTTCCAGCTTGGGTAGTAATGACCGAGTATTAAAACAGACAAGTTTAATACCCCTTGAGGATCCAAAACTTTGATCACAGTTTCCAATGGCGAGCTGTTGGCTAGGGTACTCAGAATAGTCCCGCTGGCACGTATGCTGCAAAGGGATGGAGATTACGTTTCTCGGCTGAAATAATTGATGATGCCGTTCCTTGAAAGCTTGATATGTTTGATGATCATGACTGGAAGACTTCCTCCTTGAAATGTAGACTGGGATGGGGAGGGCAGTCGTCCTCTTCCTCTTCCTTCCACCTCGTTTTCCCCTGTATCTCAAGTGTAGGCCATTCATCTTAATTTGGTAAAGCACATCAGGTCTTGGACGCCCTGAACCACGGAGTCGGAGAATTTGCTTACGAGAATATACTATTCTGTTAGCTGGCTTATCTGTAAATGCCTGCAGGCCGATGTTACTGTTCATTCTGTTAGGTGATGTCATTTCAGCTGACACAGATGTACAATAAAACAGGTTATGATGAATATCGTTCAGTTCCACACTTGGGCCAGGATTTGAAGAAATATCCACACAAATGGTTATGTCACTAGGTGGATCGTGACCGGGCACACAAAGATTGATACACCCGTGTTTTAACCATTTTGTCACTGATGAACTAGTACGCTTAAATCCCGCAGGGCACAGGCATATTTCAATATGGCGCGTGCTTGGTACAATACACATAGCAGATTGAAGCCTCAGTTTACCTTGGAAACCATGGTCCAACAAAATGTTCGAAGCATCACCAGCCCCTCCCTCAAGCGAGTTACACACGGGGCAGAGGAACAATGTTAATAGAAGCCCGTAGCATATTTGGTGTTGAGATTTTGTGTCTGCAGCCATGTTTGGACAATTCCAAAACAAACAGCACTCACCAAACTTTCACTCAGTAAAAACACAGTTTACAGCTTCAAAGTACAAAAAATAGTCACCAGCTACATCACACTGCACATTGAAGACATCAAACATCATAAAACAAAACTTGGATGGCAGCACAGAACAGTAAAAACACTGGATTAAAAAGATTAAAATGATGACAAGAAGAGAGCAAATAAAAACAGCTGGCAGCTGATGAACAGCGCCCTCATCAAAAAAGATAGATGTCAAGAGAGTTTATAGAACTATTCTTTTGGGTCGCCCAGTGGCAATGGACGATTACATGCAATTGACTGGAAGGATAGGTCGAGACAACAAGCCAAGTGTAGCTGTCACTATCCGTTATCCTGGACACCTGGCTGGTAGAGTGATGACTTCACACATGAAGGAGTTTTATGAAGGGCAGGAGGCAGGTTGTGAGGAAAGTGTTTGGCAAACCTGATTGTGCATATGTCACAGGTTTTCAGCAGCACCAATGTTGTGACATATGCCAACAAACATGTACCTGTGATGGTGAGCGATGTGGTGGGGATATAACTTTGTTTGAACAGATCCTAGCCAAGGCGACGGTTGGAAATTCTCACACTCATGACGAGGAATTACCTCTGGATATTCCAACGACAGCCCAAAGGGACAAGTTGGAGCGTGAACTTGAGCAATACAGATGTAGCCTCCTTGAGAACAATGAACACCTCTACCTCGGACCAGACATAGGATCAGGGTTTTCGGAATCTACGCAAAAACACATATTACTGGATTGCAATGTAAGATTCTCATTTGTATCCTTTGTGGCCCGTTACAATTTCCCAAGTCAACACATAGCGACTGATGTGTGGGAAATTTTGTGTTGTTCCCTGAACAGAGAAGCAGATGCCACATCATTTGACACTGTTGAGTTTTCGTCAGGCTCGGAAGAAAGTGATACGCAAAAATCATATTCTGAGTCAAGAATATCAAGAAATTGATAATCCATCGGACAGTGACTACTGAACTTTGGACATGTTTCAATTTGCAATAGATGTTTGAAATCATTTGTTCCATTATCCAATACAAAGTCAGTCAACTTCAACAGAGTTTTTATTTGTATTCAATGATGTCTGAAAAAAATATGTTCACTGGGTACATGTAACATGTACACTGTATATAGTATCTTACACTACAGCCAAATGAAAAGGTCTAATGTTTTTAAACATTCAATGACACAGTGTAATCTTTTCAAAGTTGACATTCCAATGTTTTCTAATTCTATAAAGGGACATTCCTTTTGCCGTACAAGTTAGTAAAATTAATGTTCAATAGGTAGAGTAATGTAGCATCCTTTATGAAATGATCATACTTTGGTTTTTGTCAAAGAAGTACAGATTCATGGGCAAAAATACAGGAAGATACAGTCACAGTCATCTGTGAAAATTTCAGTCCCATACGGTGCCCCCTTTTTGAAAAAAATCATGAAAAACAGCCACAGTATTTCTTAAGTCTTTTCTCTTTTATTTTTGATCTTTTAAAAGATCAAAAAGACTTCCGGTCGTTGTTTTACTTATTTCTGGATAAAAAAACTATTTCAGGCTGACAAATTTTAACGGTAGGTTTCTACCAGCACCATCTTCACACCCTGAAAGTAGATATGTGAACATTTCTGTTTTGAATTCTTACCAAATTATGATACTGTACTACCTTTAAACTCACACTTTGTTTTGGCCAAAAAGTACTGGTAAATAGAATGCTCTGCATCTGATTATGTCACTTACATTATATTATGTACATTGCAGTACAGTGCAACTCTTTTTAGTAATGTGCATTAGCATTGGAAAAAAGTGTGTCAAACTGGACATACTAAATTACTGTAATTACTATTGATTTCCCTTTTATATAGATATATTTCTTTCAAGAATGTTAAAGTGCACTTGAAACTGCATCATGTCAATGCAAAGTGTAATATTGACATACACATTATTCAGATTACTGCATAGTTATGATAGTGAAAGAAGGCATTAATTTTTTTTTTTTCTACTTTTTGTATTTTGAAGTTTACCTATATAAAACCGAAAAATACAAGTAGCACTTTATTGACTAACTAGTGTTTAAAATGTGCATAAGCTTTCGTAGCAACAACTACTTCATCAGATGCAATAAAGTGGCATCATCAGGCAAGGTATTATAATTATATGGGGTGAGTCTGTGGTCTAGACAAAAGGTAATGATGAGTCACTGATGCAGTGTGACAAAAAGCCAGAGTCCCTGTTTAATCCTCTATTGATACAGTCTAGTCTTTGGATGATCTTTTGTTCAGCTGCTTCTCTCTCCATCCAGTTCTTGAATCCCCTCTGTTGTAGTACTGCAACTAATAATTGTCTGAGTGAATGACCTGGAAGGTTGAAGTGTTCAGCCACAGGTTTTTTCTGTTTCTGTTCCTTATGTCAATACTTGTGGTTGTTCATGCATTGCCTCCCCACGTTTGACATCAGGAACAGAAACACAACACCTGTGGCTTCAACTATCCAGGCCACACACCGATTGCACTAATGGGACAATTTGGAAAAGCAGAATGTCGTCGTCCTGGCACCTCGCCAAACAACTTTTCCTGATGTAGGTCCACTGCTAATGAAGCTACATCATTTTTTCCAGTTGATGTACGTCGTGATGAAGCTTTCTTTACTTCCAGCTGCCTGTCAACTTTGGCAAGGATTCCATGTACAGTTTGGGCAGATCTACTCACCCTCTCAACACTTTGTTGAGTGATCTTGCCTCGAAGTCCGCGTGCATGTTCTTTAAACACCCTATTGTGATGTTCCATTACACGGTCCAGTTCTACATTGCATTTTAACTTCCCTGTAGTGTTGATGAACCTGTTCCACACAAGGTCATATGAGAGACGGGGAGACAACAGACACTTGACCTGTGCAAGAAGCCGCAAGATTTGGTACGTGTACTTTGTTTTCTTCGCAGCCTTGCAGTGGAGGAGAAGGTACTTGTACAGCCTGACAATTCTCTCCCCATCTCCCATTTGACGTGCATCGGTGAAATCAAACGCTAGCATGCACATGCCCAATGCACATCTAGTGTAATCGAGTACTCTATCTTGTTGATGGTTTTGTGGTATTGGAGCAATGGTGGCTGGAGTGGCAAGCCCACGATGCTTTGTCTTTTCATGATTTAGTAATGTTTTATTGCATAATTGACAACTCCATGATGATTCAAGGAATGTGAACTCTTCAGTGGAGGGGATGATGTACTTATCAACGAAACTTTCCATTGTTTTCTCTGCAAATGGCTTCTGATGATGATGTTGCTCATGAATAAATGTGTTCTTTGTGGGTTCATCTGAGAGATCTTCAAGGCCAAAATAATCCATAGCTGCAGAAAGAACGAGAGCTGTTGTATACTTTTCAATTAGGTCAGCGGCTGCATTGACGTTCTTCATGGGATCAGTTGTGACATTTCTAGCTTCTAAAAAGTTTCGAGCAGAGTAGAGAGTCCCTTTGTCACCAGATGATGCTTGATCATACAGCTGCTTCCAAATGACCTATATGTGAAAGATATAGAGAAAACTGTCACATATAACCCCCAAAAGGCATTATGATATTTTGTTCTTATTCTGTGCATTCAGAATGATGACGTGGGATATGAAGCCTGAAGATGACTCGGCCCTACCTTAAATTATTTTACTCATTTCTAGCTCTGAATCTTTTTACATATACTGTGTTATCGTCGCCGCTATTTATTAATTTATCACCGTATGATTTGGATGACCCCGGCTGTTTATGTAAATCTTTCTAGACCTTTGGCCCCCACTTTGCATAAAACCTTAGGTCGAATTCCCTTAGCCCGGTTTAACTTTCCTTATGTAATGTTTGTGGTCATGCCGCGCCCCGAAATGGCATGTCCCTGTGAGGGCAGTTGCGTCCCTGACACCGACCGACTCACACCGTTACGTCTCCCCCTGGCTATTTAAATGTAAGTAATTTGTAATTAACTTTATTAAACAATGTATAATTATGCCTCTATTGTAGTATCTTCACCCTTATCGTTTTAATTATTGCAATGTCCTGATTAATGATTTACGCACAGACCCAGAACGCCGCCGTAAGCCCCCGTATACACGCCGAAAGCTATAGCACTGTGTGCCGCCACCTTACCCCGGGAACGATTGTAAGTTTGGGTTCCCGTAATTTATATAAGATAATTGTTAAGAATAATATTGTACTTTACATTGTCTTTTGAATATCTGCCGATTATAGTTATTTGTTGCTCGTTTGTTTCCACTCTAAGATTTATTTTTTGAATATTTAAAGATGAGTTTATGTGTATTGTTATTGTCTTACTTAATATGAGTGTCAATATTTTCCGTTCAGTTTCACCTGCATCACCTGCGGTGTGCAAATAAATGGGTTAGTGTGCCACTCAAGAACATCGGAGTCCTGGTTTTTCTTTGTGCGGCTGTACACAGTGACATACTGTACATGTAGACAATTTTTAAGATATACATGTACTACAGCAGCAGCTGACAGATTGCATGGCCTGACAGGTGAACAATACAAAATAGGATTTGCCGAGGGCCTTGATAGGTCCAGGATGTATTTGTTGACTCTCTTAAAATTTCTAGTGCAGTAATTGTATTGATCTATGACATTGATGACGTATACACATCCCTTAAAGGTGATGTTCAACACTCGACAAACCTGACTTTATTTGTAAGAACTATTATCCTTAAATTACTTGGGGAGCTTGTGGGGTGAGAGAAAAATCATCCAAAAAGACTATCTTTCTGTGTTCAGTGTGAGATAAATAGTTTTTCTCATGTCAAGTAATATAATAGGATAATATAATTATAAAGGATAATAGTTCTAACTAATAAAGCGAGGTTTGTTGAGTGTTGAACATCCTCTTTAACTTGCTTCATACCTGGTAATAGTTCGCAAGTGCATGAAAATCTGCAATGACCGGCATGAGTCCTTCCAGCCTCTGACTAGGTGTGCTTGAATTACGCTGCTCCTCAATACACTTCGACTCTCTTTCACAGGTAAGCAGGTCTCCTGCACTTAAAACAGTAGTCAGTCTATCTGTAGTGTGTCCAGGTGCGTACTGATGCACAGTCTTGTTTATGCCGTCTCTGGTATTCTCATTCTCCATGAGAACTCCAAGGTTAACCTGTAATACAAATAAGAATGATAAAAAATTGGAACAACATAAGTTAATTCCAGTTGATTATAGATTAATTACTTCTACTGAATAAATGCATACTCCATTTTAAATAAGTGTCAATAAATGCTTTTGATGATTTTATATTGAACTTAATCGTGTAAAATATATTGTTCAATATACTAAACAAAGAAAAAGAAAACTGATATTGATGCTTATTGTAGGGACCATGGAAATTGGCCACCCCTCATTTTTTGAATGTTTACCGCCCCTCCCCTCCTAATAATACATTAGCCCTAATTATGTAATTCTACCCTGTAAATTATTGAGCCAAGAATGTCATATCACCAAGGGACAGGAAGTTGGCTTCATTATTCTTCCAGAAATGATCAAGCCAGCAACTTCATTAAAAGTATTCCTGTTCTCTTCAAAATAACTTATGGTCACTATCATTTCTTTACCGGAGTGACTATTTATTTTTAATGTTACACCTGTACGGGCCATCTCTGGTCATGACACGGGTGTATCATAATGAAATCCACTTTTCCACTGTATGGCAGATTTGAGGATAGAGATTTAATCATCAATATTTACCACTTCTCTCATGTGATCATGTGGGACATTGCTTGGGAGGGCATCCATCATTGTCTTCAGGGAAGAGATGTGTTCTCCAATCATTTTGGCAGAGAGGATCATCCAGTCACTTCTCAGTGCTTTATCATCTTGAATTGTGGGGAGAAACTGGGATGAATCAATATCTTGATGTGACACAGTCGGTTGTTGACTTGAAAGATGGTAACTGCTTACTCGGTGTTTCACAGCTAGCAGCTGTACCATATGGTAATCTTTGCCATAATTGTCTCTTGTTGGATGACGTGCCCGAACAACAATGTCAACATTGTCCATCACAATGGTATAAGGCTTATCTGCCCTGGTTTCATTGAAGGTGATGCGATCATCGCCATCTAGTGATGATTCTTCCTGGCATCCATCATGCACGTCTCGTGCCCACTGCTTTACCTTGTCGTCATAATCCTTGCCACATTATATCTGTTAAACTAGTGCAGTCTTGTAGTGTAGGATGTACTGATTCCTCTTGTATTCAGAATGTTTGCTTATTGGAACAGCCCTCTTTGAGAGTAAGAGCCTTCATCACTTGATTGGCATTCATATTCTGGGAATGGGCATTTAGAAGGATTGAAGCTGCTGTCACAACCTTCGGTACTGAGCTCTCTTCGTTCTTTGCCACATTTTGTTCACCTCGTGGTGTTTCTGCAGCGGCTTCCAAAACTGAAAGGAACAGGGGCGCCTTTGACTTCAGTTCCATGGCTTGCTGTTTGATGTCAAAGCTCTGCAGATTGGAATGTGATGCTTCTCGGAAAGCAGACTTATTTGCTGCCCGACAAAGTTCCTTAACCTCATGCCTGACCTGATTCAGGTAAGCCATGTGAGTAACTCTGTCATGGCTGTGTATCTGGGATAGAAGAAATTGAACAAAAAATATATATACTGTAGGACATGTTATGTTTCTGCTGAAAATTAACTTCACAACAACACTCAAATAATGAATTACATAACTATCATCCTAATGTTTAAGTTAACTGAGGAATGGAATCCTAATACATGTATTGGTCATAATATATTACAGATGTTGTTCCTTTTCAAGATTAAACTAGATATTGTGGTTGTGGGAACAACCACTAGGTGTTCGGGGTCTCATTTCGTAGTAGAACTGTTATGTGAACATGTTGGAACGTATGTGATCAATTATGGCATATTGAAATACACTTACACTGCGTGACTGAACAAATACTGATAATGCTGATTGCTTTATTCGTACACTGGCTGAACGGTATAGAAAATGGCTTCACCTTTAAAGGTAGTATCATACTTTGGTAAGACACCAAAACAGATTACGTATAACTTACAGGGTATGAAGATGGTGGTCGTAGAAACATACCGTTAAAATGTTTCCGCATGAAATGGTGTATTTATCCAGAAATTAGTAAAACGACGACCGAAAATCTTTTTGTAGATCAAAAATAAAAGAGAAAAGACTTAATAAATACTGTGGCTGTTTTTCACTGTTTTCTCAAAAGTGAGCACTGTATGGGACTGAAATTTTCACAGATGACTACTACTGTATCGTCCTTGATATTTTTGCCAATGAACTGTATTTTTTTTGACAAAAACCAATGTATGTTACTACCTTTAAATATTGTCTGGACAATATCTTCAATTCCGGTTAGTTCATCACGAGTTACTGAACATTTAGTATTTACAGACGTCATTGAATGCATACAATTTTGCAATTTCCACTATGCACGTTATGTAATTGGACGTATTTTATGGGACGAAAGATTTCCCTTGACTGCATCTTCCTTGATTTTTTTGCCCATAATTCTGCATTTCTTTGAAAAAAAAACAACAACAAAGTATTACTTCAAAATACGCAGAGCCACATTACTTTTGCCCGCGGCGGGCATGATTCCCCCTGTCTCTAGCTCTGTCAGTGATTGAGTTGTGTTCAAATAAAAATAATTTGACAGCCGTAAATAAAGATCAGACGAGCGCCCTCGTATGGCCTCTTTGAACCAGTTGGGGTACTTGATTGGTTCCCGGCGCAATAATCGTTGGAATGACTGACTTACACATCTGAACACATCGGAGGGAATGCGAACCAGTGTACAGCGGTATGTTGCTTAGTATGGTGCCTGAAGTATTGTGTGTTCGCCGTAAGGAGATACGTTTAGAAGAAAGGAACAAGATATACGTCAAGTTGTTTACAATCAATTCAGCGTGAGTACAGCTACTGCATTGGTTTGTAATTGTAGACAGGAGATTTTGACTCGATATTAACAGTAAAATAATATATGGGGTTTAGTTGGCATGAATGTATGTTGATTGGGCAATTCTTGAATAGGTTTATTTGATGCTATGTTGCATTATCTTTGATGTTTTTGTATGTTTTTAAATTATTTTAATATGACCGTCCACCCAAAAAGGCCTAACTAAGTCCTAAGGTTACTAACGTTAAGTTATACTTATGAAGTAATGTTAGCCAGTACTAACTGTTAGAAGTTGGCCCTACTAGTACTAGCTTTACTCTACTAACTGTGCTGTGGTTAGTTTGCTTTATTCCACAAGGATTATTTTCAGACCGCATAATGTTTTTCAAAATTCAAAGCTATCATTGAACTTGAAGCATTGAAGTGGACATCACAACTTGTCAAGGGTCACACTAATCAAAGTCAACTCGGCGTCAACTAAAAAAAGGCGTGAACTCGGCGTCAAATCATCCCAAATTATGAAATATTGAAAAATAAATACACAGTAATGCAATCAGTAGTATAAGAACAAATTTGCATTGGTTTGAAGTCATATTCTATCTAAGAAAATAGAGTTTTTCCTCTTAAAAAATCACTGCTGAGCAACATATCCGCTGGCCGCTATCTTGCCATTTACAGTTCATGGACGAAACCATTTTAAGTAGGGGTGTTCAAGTAATGCAAGTGCCGAATCATGGACAACACTACTCAACTCTCCCCTCCCCGACCCCAGCTATAATTGAAATACACTGTTAAAATAATGTTTCATTTTGCAAAAGTAACAAAGAACTCTTTGCCATTCATAATTATAACTCCCTAGAATAATTGCTTTTACTTGTACACCCATACATAATGGTATCGTCGAGTTGACGCCTTTTTCTAGTTGACGCCGAAGTTGACTTTGATTAGTGTGACCGCTTGTCAATATGTTAGTTTATGGTAGAACTAACGTTAGAACTTAGAAGCCATGTCTGAAAATAATCCTTGTGGACTAAATTAACTTAAGTCAGGAGCACTAAGTTGACTAACCCCGTGGAACTAATGGCCATGCCACGTCACATTAGGCAATTTACACTCGCAAAGAAGAAAGAGCATCCATCTTTCAATTTTCACATAATTGTCTTAGGGAAACTGTGAAACTACAAGTACATGAAAAATTACTTTCATTGGCTGGATTTTCCTTATGCATGTGGTGTATTTGGTTGCCTCCAAGTTTTAAGTCGACTGTAAAAATGTAATGGCACACGGTGCCTTGTGTGACATGGGCCTTAAGGAAGTTAGGCTTTATTTTCTACATTTTCTAAGCATATTCACAATGTTGGGTATGGTTTTGACTATGTACACTGTATGAACAGGAATATTATGGCTATCAATCATGCATATGTTTTCTCGTTTCATCATTTGAAAGGAAAGTAATTGTACGTAGTCGTACATGTCGTAGCATGACAAATTTTGACAATACTATAGATGGCTGATCGTTCATGATGATTTATTTTTTTGCAAGTTGTACGTAATGACTATGCATGCATTATAATGAAATAATGAAGAATTGTCAAGATTTTGGGCCGTTATATTTTTGTCCAATAAAATGAAACATTTAACATAATTATTTGGTGTTTTTTTTTAGTTGAATGAAAACGTGTCGGCAGTTTTTTTTTTCATTTTGCACTTATTCATTTGATTTATTCTATGAAGTGGACATAGTAAGATTAGGAAAGGAAATGTGAACTGATGAGATACACACAAACTAATACGGGTGATTCCAAAAAAGTGCGCCTCCAATTGTTTGTAACACGTTGGCCAATCACAATGCGTGGAACCTGTCAACGTTTTCTAGATGCGATTGCAAACACTTTGAGGTTCATTACGTAGTACATGTATTTGAAATTGCCCGTATTGTGCCATGTGTTATCTCATATTACTGTATGACATTAATGGTTTTTTATCCATGTTGTTTATAGTATGATTTACTTCCAGCTGTTGATTCTGAATTTACATATAGCTGATAACTAGTTGTGGTCAAAGCATATGTGAAATTGCTTAGATACCGGTAATGGCAAAAGGCAATAAAAACATACATGTACTGTACATGATCATGACATGTACATTATATGATTAAACAATGTTTGTAAGTCATGTGACCTACACAGACTATCGACCATCAAGGGTTATAAGTTGTGGTGTCACCCGTGATATTTTGTAACCTTAATTATTCAATAAAATTTTGGGTCAGGGGCCGATTTCACTAATGTTTTGCGATCATCACTAAGCCCAAATCCGTCGCTAAACTGAAAATCGATCGCTACTTTGTGTTGGAATCTTCCGTTTAGCGATGGATTTGGGCCTAGTGATGATCGCAAAACGTTAGTGAAATCGGCTCCAGGACTGTATAGTTTTGTTTTGGTTACGATGATAAATGTAGTTTTTCATAATGCATTGATTTAAATCATCTTTATGAATAATTGGGATTTTGACTTTGAATTTGTTGTTTTGCCACATTACTAATATTGTGATGTGGTTTTATTCTGCATTACAACATAAAACAAAGCATTTAGAAGGCCTATGTTGCAGTGTTATGAGCTTGTGTGACACAAAGACTGAAAAATGTTATTTGGACAACTACCCCAAGTTAGCGTTATTGTGTGTTCACTTATAAATTGTGTCTATTGTTGTTGGGTAAAGCTTGAAATGAATAAATTTCAGTATAATGTGTGATTTGTTTATTTGTAATATTTGTGGTTATAGGCAAATCATAATGTGCTATTTACTATTTTGTCCAATGTGTTGTATTTTATGTTGGCAGGCAATGAAGTTCCCGAAGCAAGTGTGTGGTGACATGGGGCAGAGATGTCCCAGTGGAGTTGGCCAGAGATGTGTGTTACCCCTGTCTGTCATTGTGAAGTCTCATTTCCCTCCTGATCATTCCATCTGCTCATTTCACTTCCAACCTTATGTGTCTTCCCATATCCCTCCTGTATCACATGTCATTTCATCTCCTCTTCATGGTGCACTTGATTCATCAAGTGTGCCACATCCAAATGCCTTGAGGTTGGTACCTCCTCGAGGAAGTCTGTACATCCAAAAGGGTGTCTATACAATGACTGACTCACCAGCGTGTGTTTGTACTCCAGTGAGAGTACCTTGGTCAGCGTGCCATGCAGGACAGACGAAGTACCCAGCTGACTCACGGTCGTGTGTTTGTACCTCATTGAAGGTGCCTGAGCCAACATACAAATTGGGCTCTGCAGCTGGTCCGACGCCAAAGAAAAAAGGTACATTGTATAAAAGCTTGAAATTGAACAAAAGTATGACAAAGAGAATTGAAAAGATAAAAGTAAGAAAAGATAGTATGAACAAGATGGCCAGTAAAGATGATGCTTGGAAGAGAATACCGGTATGTAGTTGTGATAGATCAAAGAGATCCAGAAAGTGTGTAAGTAAAACAAGCAGTATTGGTAAGTTGAATACGAAGGTGAGACATAGATCATGTACAATGCTTGCCAAGAGGAAGATGGTTTGTTTGAAGAAAATGACAGTCGGTAAACATGCCTCAAGTTGCCAAGAGAAGATTAAGAAGGATATGTACCAAATGGTTATAGAAGTCCAGAACACAGAATGACTGCCAAAGCAAGGAAGCATGAACAGTACAATTATAGAAGAGGTGGTAAGGTAATTGAGTACAGAGTTACAAAGAAGGACAAAGAAGTACAGGAAAAGAAACAGAGAAATGTATTTGGTCATACAAAGAGGACTCTCAAGAATATCCATTATGTATCAGAATGTGAGATTATTCCAAAGAAAACAGCCAGAGGAAAGAATGTTCATGTACAGAAACAGCAGAATGTCAAGCGCAAAACAAAGAATGATGTGACAGAAAGTGCGCACACACAATTTCAAGGAATTACAAGTGATATGAATGTATGTTGGCTCTGTGATAAAATTGAACAACCTGGGACTATGGCATTTGCAAGACTTATTCAATGTGAAAAGTGTCAAATATGGTTACATGTGTCCTGTATGCAATTTATGAAGATACAACAATATTTGGTCAATAAGTCAGTGTCATGGGTATGCTGTAAATGTGGCAATGGTAATTATTCTCAAAGCTTGTTCCATGATTTTGGCTTTTGCAGTGATGGCAACGTGTATGAATGCTTGGAGCTTGATGAGGATTCAGAGTCATTGGAAGCTGTTCTAAATGTAAGAAAATGTGCCAAGTCATTGAAGTCTAGAGATTGTGCTAATGCAAAACCAGTGATTGTACAACAATGTGGAGGTTATTCATTAAGAGAAAGAAAGAAGAAATCAAATGATCCTGATAAATCACAAGGAGTTGAGTCCAAAGGCATGAACACAGAAACATGTAGTAAGGATACTGTCAAGATCAATGATACAAATTATTCAAATAAAGGGAAACCAGGAAAGAGAAAAAGGGTTGATGACATGGAATGTGAAAAAACAGAGATGCACACAACTACGGAGAGAGTATATGCAACCCGTAGCCAGAAAAAAGTCAGACAAAAGAAGACAAAAGCAGCAGTATCAAGCAATAAAGTAGTTATTGAGGATGTTGACGTTTCCACATGTAATGCAAAGATAAATCAGAGAGCATATAATAAGCCAAGTAATTCTCATGCATTGAACAGTGTATTAGTACAAGGAAACTTCCATCAGGGTCACCCTAAATTTGGATACAATGTCGGGAAACAATGTGTGCCAAACAGCTTGTGTGCAATTATGTATGGTTACATCAACGATTTGAGTCGATGGACAAGTCATGATATGGATTTGATTCTGAATACTGGTGATGAACTGTATGGTTATTTATCAAAAAGCTCGACAGTAAACACAGATTATTTGTTAATTAATGAATTGCCAACTGATTTAAATTTATTTAATAAGCAATTTACCATGACGTATCATGAACCTGTCAATGGAGCATTTGGAGATGAGTGTAACTTATCTGAATTTAACATGATATCATTGAATAGTGCTCTTGAACAGACATTGCAGAGAAAACAGAGATACAATGCTTGCTTTATTTGTTTCCATGAAAATACATTTGCTGTAATTTGTCAAAATCAGAAGTACTTCATATGTGATTCACATTGCAGAGATCGAAATGGAAGCCAAGTCAGTGAAGGAACAAGCTTGATGAAATGTGTTGATACATGGCAAGGCATATACAGGTATTGTATTAATTTGTGGCAGTCTATGAATTTGCATAATCATGAACAGTTTGAAATTACAGGTGTGACAGTGTACTGTGTCGATGCTGGGAATAATTGTACTGTTAAATATGAGGAAAGTAGAGACAATGTCTGTGCTTGCGTTAATGGAGATAATGGATGCACTTCAAAAAATAGCACCTTGATGCATAATATGGTGGATAAAGAATCAACTAAAACAGAATTTCAGAATGATGAGGAAGCATGTCACTCTAGCAGAAATCCAGAATTAGCTACTACTAAACCAGTAACCAGTAATGAAGACAGTGTAGAAGGTAGAGACAATGATATAGAAATAGTGGCAATTCAGTCATGTAGTTTTCACTTTGTACCATTGCAACATGATAGTAAGATTGCATTGTGTAAAGCTCTTGGCATTTCTAAAGTGTATTCTGAGTCAGAAAGTGTATCGTGTTACAACATGGGACCTCCACATGATATTAAATCTATAAGAGGTGATGGTAATTGTTTTTATCGTGCTGTTTCGTATACCATATCAGGATCTGAACGTAATCATATGCGATTAAGATTAGCAGCTGTTAATTACTTGTTGAAACATGCTGATCGATACAAGTCATTCTTGCGTGAAGGCTACAATAGTGTTGAGGAATATGTTTCTAAGAAGAAAGTGTTTTGTTCAGGAGTTTGGGCTACAGAAGTTGAGATCATAGCACTAGCACACATGTTAATGACTGATATCTATACCTATACAAGTAATAGATGGCATATATTTTCAGGGAGATATGGTGAAGTTGGTACAGTGACATCTGAAGCTGGAATCTATCTGAATCACACTCGACAGATACATTATGATGTTGTGTTGTCAGTTAAGGACAAGGAATGTGTTTCAAATGGTACATGTTGCAATGAAGATGATAATAAGACAAAGGATGTAACAAATGATATTGGTGAATCTGTAGAAAGAGAAAATAGGAAGAAAGATTGTACAATGGAAAGAAAAAGAAAGAAAAGAACAAACACAAAAATGAGAAGAAAGCAAAACAGGGAAAGAAAACAATTAATACGTGACAAGAAGCAGAAAGTGGTACGTGTATTTGAGAAAGTTGATTTTAATGTGAAGAGTCAAAGCAAGCAGAAAATAAAACACAGAAGAAAATTTATGAGAAAATGAGGTATTCTGTTTCAGGTAATAATGTTAAATGCAAAAGGAAAACAAAATACCAGACCAATTCTGAACATAGACAGACAGTTCTAAACAACAAGAAACTTAGATATAATGAAAGATCTGATTATAGACAAAAAATTATTAATGCTAGGAACAGGAGATATCGTACAGATAAGATATTCAGAGATGAAGTAATTAGAGCAATGAAGGCAAAATATCATGGAAATGTGAGATACAGAAATTATGTAATTAGAGTTATGAAGGCAAAATATCATGGAAATGTGAAATACAGGAATGAAGTAATTAGAGCAATGAAGGCTAAATACCATGGAAATGTGAAATATAGGAATGAAGTAATTAGAGAAATGAAGGAAAAATATCATGGAAATGTGAAATACAGGAATGAAGTAATTAGAGCAATGAAGGCAAAATACCATGGAAATGTGAAATACAGGAATGAAGTTATTAGAGCAATGAAGGCAAAATATCATGGAAATGTGAAATATAGGAATGAAGTAATTAGAGAAATGAAGGCAAAATATCATAATAATATTAATTATAGGAATCAATTAATAAAAAAACTGAAAGAAAAATACCATGGAAATGTTTACTTTAAAGATAAAGTTTTACAGTCATTAAAAGCAAAGTATAGGAATGATCCCAAACACAAATGTCAAATATTGAAAAACAAGTCAAATAGAATACTTCAGTTGAGGAAAATGGACAAGTGTATTGATAATGTTTTGACAAAATTTAAAAGAACAATGTCAGTTGGTCCAGATTGTGTATGTGCTGTATGCCACAAATTGCTATTCAAGAACCAAGTGATGAAATGTAATAAAGACAAATACACACATTCTGAATGTATATCTGAGCAATATGTGCATAGTTGTGATGAAACTTGTCAAATGGACTGTGTGTTATTGAGATCAAATAGAGCATTGTTGTGGATTTGTCATACATGTCATAGGAAGTTGATTGTAAATAGAATACCAGCTGAAGCAAGTATTAATAATCTCAGTCTATCAAATATTCCAGATGATTTGGGAAGATTAAATAATCTTGAACAACACTTGATCTCTAGAAATATTGCATTCATGAAAATTGTCAATTTGCCAAAGGGTGGTCAGAAAGGAATATACGGTCCATGTGTTTGTGTGCCATCAAATACTACAGAAACTGTCAAAATGCTGCCTAGACCAGGAAATGAGAATGAAATGATCCGTCTGAAATTGAAGAGGAAACTGTCATATAAAGGTTATTATGAGTATCAATTTGTTAATAAACAAAATATTCTAGATGCTTTATTGTATTTGAAACTCAATAATAAATGGTACCGTGATATAGAAATAGAGCATGATTGGATTAATCCTGTACCTGAATGTCCAAGTGATGAAGATGATATAAATGCTAATGAACTTACAAATGAGAATGAAAATGAAGACATGCAGGAAAATGATGATAATGGAGATGAAATTGATGATGACATTAATGAACGGTTATGTGGTGTACAACTGGACACTTGCTTACAACCAGCTAATATTGGACAGGAAATTTTGGATCAGTATTTTGATGATATCTTTTGTGTTGCACCATGTGAAGGCAATAATCCAGTAAGACTTTTAATGGAAGAAGGAAATGAAGCCAAATGCTTTCCAGTATTATTTCCAAATGGCTCTCCAATATATAGTGATAAACGTGATGTCAGAATAACACTTTGTAGATATTTACATAACAGACTAATGAATGCTGATAATAAATTTGCTCGGAATACAGACTATATCTTTTATGCTCAGTACTTGTCAGAAATTCAACAAGTTATGTCCAGTGTGTCTATTGCATTACGTAAAGGTTGTGGGAAGTCTCAAGATGGAAGAAATATAACAGCATCAATGTTAAATGATAAAGATAAACTGAGAGATGTGTTAAAATCTGACAGTGGATATAAATTTCTCAAGCCAATCAGAGGAACACCACCATATTGGCAATGTGCTCACAGAGATATATTAGCTATGATTACTCAACTTGGTTTACCTACATGGTTCTGTTCATTCTCAGCTGCTGATATGAGATGGCCTGAAGTGATTAATACTATACTGAAACAGAGAGGAGATTCAAGATTAATAGAGGAATTAGATTGGAATGATAAATGTGAAATATTGAGAAGTAATCCTGTCACTGTAGCTAGAATGTTTGATAGAAGATTTCACATGTTTCTGAAAAATGTTATTATGTCAGATGCACAGCCTATTGGAAAAGTCATAGATTACTTTTATAGAGTTGAATTCCAACAGAGAGGATCACCCCATACACACTGCTTATTCTGGATTGAAAATGCACCCATAGTTGGTATTGATAAAGATGAAGAAGTTTTGAAGTTTGTTGACAGATATGTTAGTTGTAAATTACCATCAGCAGAGGATGATGAAGAATTACATGAGATTATTAGTAATGTACAGCAACACAGTAGAAAACATTCCAAAAGTTGTAAAAAGAAGGGTACTGAATGTAGATTTAACTTTCCAAGACCACCATCAGACAGGACATTTATTATACATAAGAAGTCAGCAAAGAAATGTGGAAATAAAAAGTCAAATGATTCTGATACAGATACATGTAATATTGATGATGAAATAGAAGATGTGTTGAATGATGACAAGAAAGAAGTGATATGTATTGAGATGAATACAGAGCAGGCAAAGGAGTTGTTGAAGTCAGTGTGGACAGAAATGCAAAATCCAAAGAAACATTATGAATCAGCAAATGAATTGTTTGAAGCTTTGGGAACAACACAACTTCACTTTGAAATAGCAAATAAAGAATTAACAAACAAAGTGAGCATTGTATTAAAGCGTAATCCTCAAGATGTCTGGGTAAATCAGTATAATCCTGACTTGATAAGAGCATGGAATGCTAACTTAGATATTCAGTATATTACAGATATTTATGGATGTGTAGCATATGTTGCATCATATATGTCAAAAGCTGAACGTGAAATGGGACAATTGCTTAGTCATGCACAGAATGAAGCACAAAGGGGAAATATGGATGCTAAAGCTAGTATGAAAGAAGTTGGATATGTATATTTGCAAAATCGTGAGGTTTCAGCTCAGGAAGCAGTATATCGTGTATGTACTTTGAGATTAAAGGAATGTTCAAGGAAAGTAGAGTTCATACCTGTAGGAGATAATCCAGTCAGAATGAGTAAGCCTCTGAGAATGATCCAAAATAGACCAGATGAGGAGGATGAAGATATATGGATGACATCAAAAATTGATCGTTACAAGGCAAGACCCAAATCTCATGAATTTGATATGATGTGCTTAGCTTCATTTTGTTCAGAATTCAGAATTTTATCAACAACAGAAGCATCCAAATTGAACAATAAAAGGTCATATGAACATGTGTTTAAATTACAAAATGATTTGGGTCATATTCAACGACGTACTCGAAGTAATCCGGCTGTGATTAAATATCCTAAATTTTCAGTTACAAAATCTCCTGAAAAATATTATCAGAGTATTCTGCAGTTATTCCTTCCATATCGTGTTGATGCACAGTTGAAGCCATCACAGTATGAAACATATGAAGACTTCTATATGAATGCAAGTGTCAAACTAATTGATAATAATATACAGTGTGTGAAGAATGTTATTGACTTGAATCGAAGGAAATTTGAAGCTAATATTGAATCAATTGAAGACGCTGAAGAGTATCTGCATAAATTTGGTGATCAGGAAGATGCATGGGCTTTAATATGTCCAGAGACTGAATCAGTAAGACTTGAATGTATGAATGATAAGGAGCAAGTTGAGCAGGACAGTGAGGATGAATTTGCTATACCAGACTTAAAATCAAATGACAAAAATGATGCAAAATATAGTATTGAATACCATACACCTAAATTGTGTAGAGAAGAAGCACATAGTTTAATGAGATCATTGAATAGTGAACACAGTAGAATATTCTATAAAGTTAGACAATGGTGTCTTGATAAAGTCAATGGTAAACATCCTGAACCATTTCATGTATTTGTAACTGGAGGAGCAGGAACTGGCAAGAGTCATGTGATTAAATGTATATATAATGAAGCTGTACGTATACTTGGAAGATTGATGCATAATCCTGATGATATGAGTGTATTATTGACTGCTCCTACTGGTGTTGCTGCATATAATATTAATGGATTTACAATACACAGTGCTTTGTCAATAGGAACTAATGTATCTTTACCCTATCAACCACTTGGTGATGAGACAATGAGCACATTACGTATGAAATTGAGTCAGTTGCAGATATTGATTATAGATGAAATTTCTATGGTGGATCAGAAAATGCTATGTTATATACATGGACGATTGCGACAAATCAAACAAACAAGAACACAGTGTGCTTTTGGTAATGTAAGTGTGATTGCAGTGGGTGATTTTTATCAGTTACCTCCAGTGAAAGGGAAATCATTGCATCATAATACACTAGAATCTAGTCTGTGGCATGAGCAATTCAAAATAGTAGAACTTAATGAGATAATGAGACAAAGAGATAACATGCAATTTGCACAGCTTTTAAACAAGTTGAGAATTAAAAGCAAAAAGGATATTTTGAGTGGTGAAGAAACAGCTATGCTAACAAAATGTGAAACTGGTGAAAAATGGGAAGATGCAGTTCATATTTATCCCACGAATAAACAAGTGAATAATTTCAATGTTGAGATATTGCGTAAGAAATGTCCTGATTGTTTTTGTATTGAAGCCAAGGATTATGAGAAAGACAGTAGTAGTGGTCAGATGAAACAAAGAGCACATCCTTTACAATCAACACATAAATGTAGTTTGAGTAGCTCACTATGGATTGGAATTGGTGCAAGAGTTATGCTCACTAAGAATATTGATGTATCAGATGGACTTGTAAATGGAGTATTTGGAACTGTGACTCATATAGAATTATTACCTGATAAATCTGCACCCAAGTACATTTTAATACATTTTGATGATAACCAGGTTGGATATAAACAAAGAAGGCAGTCAGTTTCAAGATTCCCAAATGCTGTGGCTATTGAGATACAAGAAGAGAATATTGGCAAGAAATGTATTCGGAAGCAATTCCCTTTGAAGCTAGCCTATGCATGTACAGCTCACAAAGTGCAAGGAACAACATTAAATAAAGCAGTAGTGTGTTTAGACAAGACATTTGCAGCTGGTCAAGCATATGTTAGTTTGAGTCGAGTCACAGACATAAAGAACTTGGTTATTGAAGGATTTGATCAGAAACGTATCTATTGTGATAAATCAGTTGGGGAAGCATTCAGTAATATGCCTAAATTTATTGACAATTTAGATTTTGACATGACAGATGGAAACACGACATCTATAACACTGCATAATATTCAAGGATTGAAGCCACATATTGAAGATTTAAAATGTCATAATGAAATAATGCAGTCTGATTTTATATGCTTGACTGAAACATGGATTGAGCATGATGAAATGATTGAAATGGGTATTGATAATTTCAAGAGCTATCATCAAACAAGAGCTTTATCATATAATAATACAATGAGATTACAACAACAGAGCCATGGAGGTGTATCAGTATATGGCAAACAAGATAAATGCTTCAGTAGATTACATTTTGACATTAATAACCTTGAGTATATTGCATTTCACATCATATCAGAAATGTCTGTTGTAATTGTTGTAATCTATCGACCACCATCTTACAGGATTCATGAGTTTATTGACAATTTGATCAAACTGATTTCTGAAATACATGCTGTAAGTAACAGATGCATAGTTATTGGTGATTTTAATGAGAATATTTTGAGTATGAATTCCCACATTGAGAGAGTAATGAAAGAACATGGTTATAAGCAATATGTAACTGATGCAACCACAGAAAATGGTACACTAATTGATCATGTTTATGCACGAGGTTTGAATCATATCGAAACTATTGTAACACCCACATATTACAGTTATCATGAAGCTGTTAGAATAATGTATGAATAGGGACCTCTAAGTAATGTTGAAGTAATGTAAAAACACATGTATTAGAAAACTGCAGTCAGTCAAAGATCAGTTCAAACAGTTCATAAATGAAAATAAATATGTATACATGTAGTAGGAGACTGTTATTTACAATTGTACTACATTCATTGACAAATTTATGAAATACACCTTTATGCTCAAGAATTGCACTACATTCCCTGAGATGTATATAAAATGCATGGAAAATAAGTCACAATAATAATCATGATAATATAGCATCTAACCAGTAAGAATATTACAATGTGTAACTAGTCACGATGATAACAGTATGTAACTAGTCACGATGATAACAGTATGTAACCAGTCACGATGATAACAGTATGCAACCAGTCAGGATGATAACAGTATGTAACCAGTCACAATGATAACAGTATGTAACCAGTCAGGATGATAACAGTATGTAACCAGTCAGGATGATAACAGTATGTAACCAGTCAGGATGATAACAGTATGTAACCAGTCAGGATGATAACAGTATGTAACCAGTCAGGATGATAATAGTATGTAACCAGTCAGGATGATAACAGTATGTAACCAGTCAGGATGATAACAGTATGTAACCAGTCAAAATGATAACAGTATGTAACCAGTCAGGATGATAATAGTATGTAACCAGTCAGGATGATAACAGTATGTAACCAGTCAGGATGATAACAGTATGTAACCAGTCAGGATGATAACAGTATGTAACCAGTCAGGATGATAACAGTATGTAACCAGTCAGGATGATAACAGTATGTAACCAGTCAAAATGATAACAGTATGTAACCAGTCAGGATGATAATAGTATGTAACCAGTCAGGATGATAACAGTATGTAACCAGTCAGGATGATAACAGTATGTAACCAGTCAGGATGATAACAGTATGTAACCAGTCAGGATGATAACAGTATGTAACCAGTCAAGATGATAACAGTATGTAACCAGTCAAGATGATAATAGTATGTAACCAGTCAGGATGATAACAGTATGTAACCAGTCAGGATGATAACAGTATGTAACCAGTCATGATGATAACAGTATGTAACCAGTCAGGATGATAACAGTATGTAACCAGTCAGGATGATAACAGTATGTAACCAGCCAGGATGATAATAGTATGTAACCAGTCAGGATGATCACAGTATGTAACCAGTCAGGATGATAACAGTATGTAACCACCAGACAGGATGTTAACAGTATTAACAGTATGTAGCAGTCACAATGATAACAGTATGTAACCAGACAGCATTTTTTAGGAGTCCTGTGCTTATTTAGAAGAAATCTCAGAAGTGATATCACACCAGTGGTGGGAATGTACCTGTACACTTTTGAGAATACATGTAATACCGGTATGGCAAGTACATTGAGATGGGGACATTTATATGCCCCACAGCTATTTGGATCACACACCACTTCAATGGGTGTGTGAATGCAACCTTGCATAGGCAATGAAAACTTCAGGACAAAGGATGTCCACAGAATTCATGATCACAAGAAGTTCTGTGGACATGTCCTGAAGATTTTTTGCATCATACATGGAATTATCACTCTTTTATGATTAGATTTGTGTGCACATAATGATTATGCATGTCATTGTGATAACTCATAATGTCACATATCGTTTTGTGGTTCCTTATTCACTATCATTCAAATTTACGAAGGATTTGTGTGATGTTATCACAAAAAGTTCATGATGAAATTTGTATGTATACATGTGACATGCATGTCAATTTGATGTTAACTTCAGGTATCGGATCAGCTGACATTCAACTTAATAGACTATTTACATCATGTTAAGGCAAATTGTAAGGTGTCCACAAATTTGAGGGTAAGAAATACAAACAATTTATTTTCAGTTAAGAAGATATCAAGGAAAAAAAAAACGTGATTAATTGTCCCTCATACATACAGTACTTTTATACAAAATTTAAAAATACTCTAGTGTTCATAAACTGACTGATAATGTACAATTGTTGTAGTCTGTGACTGTGATTTGTGCAATGAAAATTGCATTGATACTGCTCATATTGTCCTTGTTTACACAAAATATTTGGTTTACGTAAGAAGGTAACGTGAAAGAGAAATTTGAATTTTTTTTTTTCAAAACAAAAGATCTGTGGCCTTCGTAGGAATTAAAAACATTTCATTTTGTGGTTTTAGAATTTGAAGGTGGTTATATACCCTTGAGGAACCAAATTTAATAAAGACGACAAAGAGTGGTCTATAACATGTATTATACATTCACCAGCCCTGTATTGGAATTTTGAATAGGTCAACAATGCAAGACAAAACCAATGCTGGCCAAATTAAAGTTTTAGTGTGATTATAGACCATGAAATCAAGGTCGTTAGACACACATATTATTGTATTCATTTATGTTTGTAAAAACCAATTTCAAATTAGCACAATAGTAGCAGAATGTATCCCTACTTGATAAAATGTGTTCTGTTACATTTAATATTTTTGATAAAGATCACAAATTGAACATAACTTTATGCACGCCTTTGTATGACTTGTAATACACTCCTTTGTGTATGTGAATGTAATACATTCATGAGAACCATGCTGCAAGGCAAGCTGTTATGCCAATATTGCAGTATGATGTCAGCTCCAGCTTCAACTACATTTACATGACGGAGCTGGATGTGTGTACACTGGTCTTCAACAGAAGTGACTTTGTATTGTGGAAATGTCCATAGCCAGGATCACAGGAATACCAGTACTTGAACTGCTTCAAACTTCAAGAATGTGTTTCATCAGGAGTCCAGTGAGGAGTGACTGAACTATACATGTACCGGCACAGAAGTGCATCAATGTTGAGTGAACTCTATATTGCAGTCGTCGTTATCAATACACTTCCATTATATTCTGTCTCTGTACAGCAAGTTGTAACAACAGATGGAAGGTCCTGCCAACTGCTTCCATTTGCATTGATGCTGCTATCATTTCTGAGCAGTTTCATTGGACCTCAAACAATATTCCGACTTGTCACATGCTGGAGATCTCATGGATGTACACCTTTGCCTTGTTCGAGCTGTGAGCCACTGTCCATCGTGTTTTTAAGGTAAATATGTCTTATTCTAAATTCTAAATGTCCATTAAGTAAAATGTATCAACATTTGCTTGATTTTCTGTAGTGGGCAATATTGCACATGTATAAATTAAAATGACACTGCCACTGAATGAGACTGATATAACTCAGTTGGTGAGACCCAGTATGACCTTCCTGATATTCCAACTGAAATGTTTGTTATTAATAGTCATTTTGTTTTGTTCAGCTTGAAATCATATATAACATTGAAATTCACCATCCCATTTTTGGTTTTATTTTCCCATGCAGTTTTGCTTCAATCTACACGGAAATCACCAGTGTGCTGCAGGCAACATAGCAACAGGGCATGCATGAACAAAAACCTGTCATAATGACCACTTTCTACATGTTCTAAATCATCATTTTTGACAGAATTTTTGTCCAAATGATACTAAGTACAGTGTACTTCAAGTAGGATAGGATATAATTTTTTTCAATTATACAAGTCAAAGTAAATGTTAATGTACATGAAAATGTAGTTATTTCTGCTTGAAATACTGTATTTATCCAGACATGAGGAAAACCAATCACAAAAATTATTTTTTTATTTTTAAAGATCAAAAATAAAAGAGAAAAGATTTTAGAGATACTGTGTCTGTTTTAAAGTCACTGTTTTCTCAAAAGGTGGGCACCATATGGAAATGACATTTTTACAGATGACTGTTACTGAATTTTGTTGTTGATATTTTTGCCCTTGAATCTGCATTTCTTTGATAAAAACCAAAGTATAATATTACCTTTAAATCACTGGAACCACAAGTAAAATGACATTGATCTGTTTATATCATCTGAGTGAACACACAAAGGCCATGGTTCAAAATTCCACATCAGTCAATTTTCTTGATTTTCTTGATTTACAAAACATTTTGTATATGTCAATTATTATTTACGTATTGATTTGATTGTAATGGAAACTAAGATTATTTTGAAAAATGACATGCATCACAAATAAAATTATAGTGACCCTTATTGTAGCTCTAATAGTTAACCCCAAAATATGTTTATCATTAAGAATTTCCTCAAACAATTTGATTTGAGAGGTTTGAAATAATTAAATAAATCAGTTTTAGCAGTCATCGTACAACAAATGTGTATCCTGAGTTAATTCATCACTTGAGTCATAGGTCTGTTTAAGCCTTAACTCATTAGACTTTGTCTCAATCATTTTCAAACACTGAAAAGAAACCAACATTTTTTTCAATATTAATAGTTAATTACATGTACATGTGTCTTTGCATTTTGTTCAAGTTTAAGACGAGAACTACTATGGGCCCAAATGATGTTTCGTGGACTCTGTTAATCCTATCCAATAATGGAAAAAAAGTCAAATTAAACGTCTATTAATATTTCAGTGCGATTAACACGACGAATGGGATAACATTAATTTTAAATTTGCGCCCAATACAATGCGAGTGCATTATAATATGTTTTTTACAACAGACCGGTAAATAAATAGGCATAATTTATGACGAGTAGAGAGGGTGCTGCAGTTGTACTTAAAACACAGAACATCATGCCTGAAACATGAATGTTCGTACAGCGTGACGAACATAATGATACACGTACTAGAATCACGGACATCCAAACATTTTGCATCATGTTGATAGTGTAGAATGGTTGTTATGTGATTTGTGCAATGAAAACGATCCTGAGTACATGCTGTTCATGTTATTGTCCTTGTGCATTCGTTTAGCTCATCCGGGTCGACACCATTCTACTTCGTCCCCATTCTACTTCGTCCCCATTCTCTCGCTTGTTTTGTGCAGTATAACACGACCGTTCCCAGTGAGGGCTGACCCGTGTCAGCTAAATGAATGCACCCTTTGCAATGGGAGACTTTGGACTAACCATTGTTTATCTAAAGAGGGTGCGCTTCACCTGTCTCGGGAAAATTGCTTTTGTGCACGAATATTCGTCGTAAACACAACCGGCGTAAATAATCCCTTGAAAATGCTTGGTAATACTGTCCAATGACCGGTTTTGCTGGCAAGGGAGGACAAATGAGTTCCCCAAGTACAAACAAATGCAGAATCTGTGGAGATTTACGTGGTATGTCGCAGGAAACACTTAAATGCGGAGAGGGCGCTGTTGCAGACGGAGTACATTAGAGTCCCTTTAATTTATATCACATGAGCGTGAAACATTATGTATGTTCCGTTGTGATGTCAAGTTACTCAAGTAGTCATGCAGGAATTAGTATCACAGACGGTGCGATGTTCCTATCACACAAAGTAATCAAACACGTATACTTAGCATGACACCCAAACGTTTTACAACTTTGAATTGATCCGAGGTCGCATTCACACAATCATTTCATTCCATTTATTAAAAGAAATTGGAAAATTGAAATTGTGTCACCTTTAAAATAATATGCTTTTTTTTTCTTCCGATTAGTTCATCACAAACAACTAAAAGTTAAGAGAAGTCATTCAATGCGTACGATGCAAATATTGTGCAATTTTCATCGATGTACGTCATGTAATTACCTAGTAAATAGTACTTGAATAATTACGTCATACAATTTCCTTTGAAAGCGCTTAACTGCCGGTTGAATTATGTCACCACCTTCAAACTTCACAAATATGTCAAGGTGCATTAAAGCTTCACACTCACCAAATTTGGCGGAAATCCGTTTTTCACTTTTGGATTACGTAATCACTGTATATCTTTTATCCACCATAGAGGGCGCTATACAGCCCGTATGACGTCATCGTTTATATTTTCTGAAAGCTTAAGACCTACTCTATCTTTTACCCCGCGAGGTTTTATGTGCCCAAATCCTTCCGTTTTCGAGTTATTTTGAGTCAAACTTCAACTTCCGGTAACACCGGAAGTGAAGGTCATTTGTACACAACACTGCATATATTAATTGTTAACATTTACGTGTTGAATGACATATGTCAATATCAAAATCATAGGTCATGTGGTTCTCAAGTTCTCAAGCACCAAAGTTTTTCCTAAAAACGCGCGTAATTTGATACCCGATGACGTCATCATGACGTCAATCTTCTAGGCACAACTTGGTATCACTACCGAAGTTCCCACCAAGTTTCAGGTCAATATCTTGTACCTGTCACCAAGAAGTCCTGCTGACAAGTTTGAGCGGAAGGAGAAAAAAAAACAAAAAAAAACTAGACATTGTGGTTGTGGGAACAACCACTAGGTGTTCGGGGTCTCATTTCGTACTGGAACAGTTATGAGAATGTTTGATGGAACGCGTGTATCGCATAATTATTGAAATACACTTAAACTGTGTGACTGAGCAAGTACTGATCATGCTGATTGCACAGTGTATTCGTACATGTACACTGACTGATAGCGTATAGAAAATGGTGTCACCTTTAAATAATGTAAAATTGCCCGGACGATAACTTCCGTTTAGTTAATCACAAACAACTGAAAATTTGCAGAAATCATCGAATGCGTACAATGTACACAATTTGCAATTTGCACTGATGTACGTCATGTAATTACTGAATAAACAGTATTTGAATAATTACATCATGTTTCCTTTAAAAACGCATAACTTCCGGTTGAATGATGTCACAGATTTCAAACTTCACACATATGTCAAGGTGCAATAGTGCTTTAAACTCACCAAATTTGGCGAAAATCCGTTGTTTACTTTTGGATTACGTAATCACTGTATATCTTTAATCCACCATAGAGGGCGCTATACAGCCCGTATGACGTCATCGTTTATATTTTCTTAAAGCTTAAAACCTACTCTATCTTTTTGCAAAGCAATTGTATGTGCCCAAAACCTTTCCGATTTTGAGTTATTTTGAGTCAAAGTTCAACTTCCGGTAACACCGGAAGTGAAGGTCATTTGTACACAACATTGAATATATTAATTGTTGAGATTCATGTGGTGAGTAACATATGTCAATATCAAAATCGTAGGTCATGTGGTTCTCAAGTTATAAAGCACCAAAGTTTTTCCTAAAAACGCGCGTAATTTGATACCCGATGACGTCATCATGACGTCAATCTTCTAGGCACAACTTGGCATCACTACCGAAGTTCCCACCAAGTTTCAGGTCAATATCTTATACCTGTCACCAAGAAGTCCTGCTGACAAGTTTGAGCGGAAGGAGAAAAAAAAAAAAAAAAAAAAAAAACTCGAACAATAACAATAGGTGTTCGGCTTGAACCCGAACACCTAAAAAAAACTCGAACAATAACAATAGGTGTTCGGATTGAACCCGAACACCTAAAAAAAACAGTTTCATGGATTGTGGTATACAGATTAAAATTGTAAGTAAACATAATGCAAAATAAGGTATTATTTGATGGTTACTGTACTTATAAAAATTATCACCTTAGATTCTGTGTGAGGCTCAGAAGCTGGAGCATTCTCATTCCTACTTGAGAATCTGGAATTAGAGACCCAAATTTTGCAACAAGCTTACTTTTCTGGGGTTGTAACAAAAAAAAGAGAACAACTTCTAGTAATGGAAATTAACAAGTCCCAACATCAGTGAGAACCCTAGAAAAGTTGGACATTAGCCTTACATCATCTTTCAATGCAAAGAAAGTTGTTGGGTCGGGATTAGTGTATTTAAATATTTTGAGAAAATAATCTTCTTCATCTCTAAAAACAGTTCCTAAAGTGAACGTCAATGTCTAGTGAAAACACTCCCATTATTCATGGACATAAGGACGGGTAAATCAACATCCTTATCATATCACACTCATTAGTGTAATTCAACTAAGAAGTTTTGTGGAGATATCACCTCAGCCATAAAATGAAAAGTAAAAAAATAGATTAAAATAAAATTTCTGAAAATAAATAATTAGAAATAACCACAAGTTTCCCTTGTGGTTATTTGATGATTCTAAATAGGACTAAATAAAACAAGGAAAAAGATACAAATAATATCAAAATTAGAGTACAAGACAAAGGCATCAATATTCATACCATTGGAGGACTTGGGTGTTGAGAAGGTAATACACTGCCACCTTGTCTTGAAGAACTTGGTCTGGAAGTTGGAGATCCCAACGATGCAGAAAACTTATTTGTCTGGTGCTGATAGAATAAGAAAAGAATACCCTAAATTTAGTACAAATACAAAATAATTATATCAAAAACCCTCTGTTATTTTTTCTTTGATTACCACATAGATGAAACATACATTCAATGTTTTGACCAATTTAATTACTGGACAGAGTGCTTGAAACAACACATTTTCATCAAAAACAAAAACAAAACCAAAAAAATGTTAGCAAAAAATCACGAAGATCAAATTCATACCGGCAGATTTTCTAAAATAATTCAAAACAACTTGGGCAGACGTAAGCAAAAATCGTATTGAACACTTTCACGCAAATTGAAGAATTATCGGTTAGTTGCCCCTCAAGGTGTAACGCCAACTTCCCCAATGGTCACAAGAAAACGGATCAAGTTGCAGGTTTAAGTTAGGAAGTCCTAAAATAGAAATCCCTCGATTAATTACCCTCGATGATGGTGTTCCTGGCGAAAATGCAAGGCTTCGCTTTACACCTCCGGTGATACTCGAAATTCCTGCGTCACTGTTGGAACTTGGAAGAACAGTTGTTCGGTCAGGGTGAATCTCCTTGGTTCTTTGATAGCGATCATTCAGTTCCTTCGATAATTCGAGAAATTTCTGCACATTTCTAAACTTATTCACACATTTATCGCACATGAACTCACTGCTTTCCGAAACATCTCCAAGCATTCTTTCAAACTGTTCTCGTAACAAAATCATGGAGAGGATTTTCGTGGAAGTGAGACTCATGTAGTGTTTACAAGTCAAGAGAGTCACATCACAAATCATACACCATCTATTCGAAGACGTCGAACTCGACGACGATTTATTTACTTTCGCCATTTTCAGATTTGAGCCATCACTCGAGCTCGAAAGCTACATTTATCATCACATCAAATGCTCAAAACACAATGTTATTATGAGGACAAAGTGAACTGAAAATCCCGTTGAACTTCTCACTCAGTAATCAATCGGCAGTTGTATACCGTCGTACATTATGCAATAATAACTATGGTGTACATGACGCCATTTACATGTACATTGTATACTGTATGTACAGTATCATGCGTGGGAAAAAATAATCACAAGCATGATACTGTAAATAAACAGTGCTCGGTAGCACGTGCGTGTATCCCATAATAGTAACAGACTCTTGTTAATATTCATTACGTGCCGTGGCAACGTCACACACAAGCTCCACCCACTCACAGCTCATTAACTCGAGCTTGCTTGCCAAGATTCTCTGTTCGATATTTTTGAACGGCTGCGGTTTCGCGACGCGCACTACACACACTATACAGGGGACTGCGTGTACGTGTACATACATGTACGTGCAACTGGCCTGTAATGTGGACAGGTTTTGGGGTATAAAATAATATCGAACAGAGTCTGTTCTATATTTACCCATTCGATTATACATGTAAGATTATGATACATGTACATGCATGTATGTTGTTTATCGTTAGATCCATTATAGCTCAGTGCACCGTTAAGATTATTTCATTTCGAGGGCTATTATTTATTTCCATCCTTATTTTCATGTCTTTATTTTAGAACCACATTGGAATCATGGGAACCAGAGAATTCTGGATTGACTGAGGGAGCTTTGATGATTAAACATTCTGATGAACCAATTACCTGTGTGAACTCCATCACATTTTTTCAGTATGTATCATTGGTATGAATACCTACATAGATGATTGTTAACTCAAAATGTTGCCTTGTATTTTGCAGATCAACTCCACCATCAGCAATGAAAAGGAAATATGCACTTGGAGTGGGTGAATCTATTCTCCTCATTGAAAGATCCCCATACAGCAACTGGCCATGTAAATATTTAAGATTTATGGGCAAAAATATCAAGGAAGGTACAGCAAATATCCAGTCCCTTACAGTGCCCCCCTTTTTTTTTGAAAACATCTTGAGTTTTGATCTCACCCTATTCCAAAGGGTTTTTGGCTTGTGATTTAGTCCACAGAGGATAAAGGGCAGTTGTTTTTGTTTCTTTTAAATTTACCTGCTGAATTTGTTGTGTAATGATGAGATTTATTAAACACGACTGTCATGAACTGCATTTGTTGGTACTGTGCATTGGTTCTGTGCATGTACTCGGACCGGGACTAGAACTTTGGTACTCGGACTCGGCCCTGTATTCGGCCTTGAATGTACTCGGACTCGATACTTAGGACTTGGACTCGGCAGCAATGTACTCGGACTCGGCCCAGTACTCGGAGTACTCTGTGCTCGGATTTGAGAACTTGACTACAACACTGTTCAGTTCTCAATGCCAGGAGTATGACCACATTTGTTTTCATGGTGCCTTTTGCCACTATATGGAGTAGGATAGGATGGAAGGCAACAGAGGCATTATGTATTTGCAAATGAATATGTTAAATGGGAGCAGAAAAACAATAGTGTTTCAAGACAGTATAGGACTGCATTGGTTTTGGTATTGGTTTATTTCACACTTATCGTGGCCCTCAGGCCAAATTGCTAGAGTGTTACATTATTAAAAAAAAAACCTTAACCACACACAAGCAACATACAACAACTAGAGGTTGTGTCTGTTGCAAACAGAACACAGGGCTTTTCCGCTTATGATATAAAAAATCGTCACAACCTTATACACACAAAGACATTTGATTAAGATATGAAGCTTTATACTTAAGAGTTCACTTTCTTAGTCACGTAATTTGGTTGTGCTTGTGTCACAAGGAAAGACCTTGCCTAACATTGACTTTTGGCGAAAGAATCATGAATGATCCTAGCTCTTACCACTTTTGAATGAGGAGCTACTTAAAAAATCGTATGCGTTTAGCCTAGAAAAATTCATTCATCCGATAGCGACTTTTGCGGCAAATATATTATGCGTATAAATATGCATGCGCGCGATGTATAAAACAAAACTTGAGAGATCAATTGGCACAATTCGGCTTCCGTACAACAACCACCGTTCTGCGTATGTCTTAGGCCGTTTCTGACGGCTGCAGTCACTGGCTAGTGGCTGCAATAGTTACGTGCGTAATTTGCAGCCGAAGCCAGAGGATTGGGAAACGGGCTTACTTCGGGAGCATTTTGGTCGTGTATCCTGTCTCAATGAGAGTGTTTACTATCTACAGCTTGGAGGAGAACAATCTATTCATGACAACAGTGTTTTTACACCACGCCAAGTAAGTACTGAGGTTGAAATGAATCCTTTATGAAATAAAAATGTTTGTTTTTGTGTATATTTATGTGAGTAGTGCGAGGTACATGTACCATCTTAGTCTTTATAAACTACCGTCTGTTGCGATTGCCACAATATGTTTGAAGAGGAATTCGGTTAACAAATAATTTGAAGCAAACCAAAGGGTGTTCTTTCGTCCATGGCCGGGCGGGGTAACGTTAGGCATTGATGTAAGTGTTGTATTAGTGTTCTTTCGTTTTATACCGTAGGCCAGATGCGTTAGACCGTTGACGTCCAGTATCCAATTAGAATTCAGGGCAGACAAAAGAGACCGCCCATCGGGACGTGTCCAATCATGTACGTTGCGCATGCGTCAGACCGTATTGAAATATTCACGAAGTGTGGGCTGTTCAATATTGAACAGGTTGTGAGTCAAGCCTGAAATCAGCCAAGCGTGTTTGGAAATTTAGCTACAGCTTGAAGAACATCGGGTCTCATGCAATTTCAAGTCGCAGCCAAGACTAACGGTGTAAAGTAATATGGCTGCGGCTTCAATAGGGCGTGGAGCATGCAAGTGAGGTAAACGTGAAGTCAATGTTCGTCTGAACAATGGCGCACAGGGAGCGGGATATTCAAGTAGAATAGGGATGCATCTCCGTTTCCAAATGAAACATACCTTCTTGGTGACAACGGATATGCAAATCGCTACCCTATTATGACCAAATTCAGAGCAAACCAAATACAACAGGTTCTCAACAATGATAACCGCATCGCCATGCGTATCTTCAATGAGGAACACGCCAGATATAGAATTTACGTCGAGCATGTCATGGCATACTTCAAATCATATAGCGCTGTGAAGGATGTGTACCGACACCCACGTTGGATGTTGCCTATTGTAACAGAATTGTAAGCCTTTTTGGCACAAAGACACATCACTTTGTCTGAGGAAATTCATTAAATGAAGATGAGAATCTGAAATGTATTGAGCTTCTTGTTTGTAATTATTATGACTTTCTTACACATAATAATGTTTATTCTAAGTGACCCAACAACATTAAGAGTAATAAAAAATCTTTATAAAACAGTAACAGTTGGAAAAAAACACTTGTCATTAATGATCTAATAATTATGACATCTTTCAGGTTAACTTAGTCGTTGAGGAATGTTTCCTCATGTTATTAGCAACCTTCGACCTAAAATGCAAAATAGCGCAAAAAACAACTTACTTTACTCACAATACATTCGCTCCCCCGGTTGTAAACTATTTGGACCAAGTTTTCATAAATCTACACCAACTAAACTAAAGGTACTGTTTTGGAAGTATCGCAACTTCGGCTATAGTTAGAAGGAACGGCTCAATTTCAAAGGATTTAAAAGTGGCCGCTTGGAGAATCTGTATTTGTGGCCGTACATGTACATGTTTATGAATTTTTTTTTTAAGCTGTAAAATTATTTTATTCTTTCACTCTTTTCAAATGCAGCGACCTCAAATGTCGATGCGTATTAATAGATGCGACGGCTTTCCCTGTCCGTCCTTTATTACTGAACCGTCGATGCTCATTGATATTTAGATGCGACGGTTCTCCTCGTGGTTCCTCTATCAGTGAACCGTCGATGCTCATTGATATTTAGATGTGACGGTTCTCCTCATTGTTCCTTTATTACTGAACCGTCGATGCTCATTGATATTTAGATGCGACGGTTCTCCTCGTGGTTCCTTTATCAGTGAACCGTCGATGCTCATTGATATTTAGATGCGACGGTTCTCCTCGTTGTTCCTTTATCAGTCAACCGTCGATGCTCGTTGATATTTAGATGCGACGGTTCTCCTCGTTGTTCCTTTATTACTGAACCGTCGATGCTCATTGATATTTAAATGCGACGGTTCTCCTCTTGGTTCCTTTATTACTGAACCGTCGATGCTCATTGATATTTAGATGCGACGGTTCTCCTCGTGGTTCCTTTATCAGTGAACCGTCGATGCTCATTGATATTTAGATGCGACGGTTCTCCTCGTTGTTCCTTTATTAGTGAACCGTCGATGCTCATATATATTTAGATGCGACGGTTCTCCTCGTTGTTCCTTTATTACTGAACCGTCGATGCTCATTGATGTTTAGATGCGACGGTTCTCCTCGTGGTTCCTTTATCAGTGAACCGTCGATGCTCATTGATATTTAGATGCGACGGTTCTCCTCGTGGTTCCTTTATCAGTGAACCGTCGATGCTCATTGATATTTAGATGCGACGGTTCTCTGCGTGGTTCCTTTATCAGTGAACCGCCGATGCTCATTGGTATTTAGATGCGACGGTTTTCCTCGTTGTTCCTTTATCAGTGAGCAGTCGATGCTCATTGATATTTAGATGCGACGGTTCTCCTCGTTGTTCCTTTATTAGTGAACCGTCGATGCTCATTGATATTTAGATGCGACGGTTCTCCTCGTTGTTCCTTTATTACTGAACCGTCGATGCTCATTGATGTTTAGATGCGACGGTTCTCCTCGTGGTTCCTTTATCAGTGAACCGTCGATGCTCATTGATATTTAGATGCGACGGTTCTCCTCGGTGTTCCTTTATTACTGAACCGTCGATGCTCATTGATATTTAGATGCGACGGTTCTCCTCGTGGTTCCTTTATTACAGAACCGTCGATGCTCATTGATATTTAGATGCGACGGTTCTCCTCGTTGTTCCTTTATTAGTGAACCGCCGATGCCCATTGATATTTAGATGCGACGGTTCTCCTCGTGGTTCCTTTATTACTGAACCATCGATGCTCATTGATATTTAGATGCGACGGTTCTCCTCGTTATTCCTTTATCAGTGAACCATCGATGCTCATTGATATTAAGATGCGACGGTTTTCCTCGTGGTTCCTTTAATACTGAACCGTCGATGCTCATTGATATTTAGATGCGACGGTTCTCCTCGTGGTTTCTTTATTACTGAACCGTCGATGCTCATTGATATTTAGATGCGACGGTTCTCCTCGTGGTTCCTTTATTACAGAACCGTCGATGCTTATTGATATTTAGATGCGACGGTTCTCCTCGTTGTTCCTTTATTAGTGAACCGCCGATGCCCATTGATATTTAGATGCGACGGTTCTCCTCGTGGTTCCTTTATTACTGAACCATCGATGCTCATTGATATTTAGATGCGACGGTTCTCCTCGTTGTTCCTTTATTAGTGAACCGCCGATGCTCATTGATATTTAGATGCGACGGTTCTCCTTGTGGTTCCTTTATTAGTGAACCGCCGATGCCCATTGGTATTTAGGTGCAACCGTATAATCCTTTTAAATGCAAATAATTTTCGATGCTCATTGATATTGGACGCCCGTTTCCCCCACCTGGCTTTTAATCAGTGTGCATTTACGTGACGTACATGTATTAGATGCAATAAAAAGAAAGATTTGGAAAGTTACTAAATTGAAGTCAATGTTTGTCTTTATTTTCAAATTGTCAATTTTACAGACTGAATAATAGTGTTTACCCGATATGAAGAGTTTTTTTTTTCATATAACATACACATAAAATGAAGAATTTAAAAATTTGTTTGCAAAGTTGCCCCTGTTTTTTTATTATTTTATAAATAAATAAATACATATACGGCTATAATGACCGTAAGATATACATATATATTAATGAGGTGTTGCAACCGGGGAGGGGGGCATGATAAGACGAATGACATTTTTAAATCGACAGAAAATTTGAACGCCGTATTATGGGGAAATGTAGCCCAGGACGCAAAACCTGAATACGCTATTGTCATTGTTATGTTGCCCATTCCTTTGACCCAAGTGCAGACTGTGTGGCAGATCTACAATACTTGAATAAACTGCATTTGCTGGATGTTTCCGACATTGAAAAATGAAACACGAAGAGAGTATAGGCTCAATCGTGGACATGTTCTCAAGACTTAGCAGTTATTCGATAATGAAGTAACAATAGTGTAAATGCCAACAGGCCTGAAAGTTTTAGCTTGACTCCACGCCCGTAGGAAGCTGTGGAATGCTTCTCTGCGCGCCTATTAGCAATGCATGGACAATGGGATTTGAGTCTCACTTTCACTGAATATGTATATATGCCTTATCATTGCCTAATCCGTCAAGCACTAGCATTTGATTGGAGTGGTACACGACTTACTGGTTGTATTGTTGTTGGTTGCATACGATTGGACAGCGCTCGTCGTACTTATCTGCACGGTTCCAAACGGTTCAAAACGAAAGAACACTAGTAAAACTGCTGGAACTTATGAATATTATAGTTAATGAGGTCATGCCGCATTCGCACGGGAGTTTGGTGTCAGTTTACCTTTGACCTCATGCCTCGTGTGTTATGTCACTCTCTCAGGTCAGCCGTGAATAAACAAGCACGTTCTGAAACAGTACAAGTCGTGTGCTTTGAGAGCATTATTTCTCGCCTTTTGGGGCAATTTAAGGGCTTATAGTAATTTGCAGGGAAAGCAAGATCCCATGGCAGCCTTCGGAGAGGTCCAGCTGGAGATCTGGGGAGTTAAACCCCAGAATTACTACAGTGTTGCTATTCAACCTGTGTAATGTCTTCTTGTTGTGGTTCTGTTGTACTTTGTACTACTTACTAGGCCTATGACTGTGAACATGTAAAGCTATGCCTATGTTGAGTAGGTTGTATTATCTTGTATAGTTTTGCCTCATTTAGGATCTATCAATGGGGGGGGGGGGTTCCTGAAGTTTAGTATACTCAGCCTAGGTTTAGTACA